>SJYO01046538.1:78676790-78986578 GCA_006410555.1 Capra ibex | reverse complement strand
AGGCAGGGCCGGGGCGGGGGCGGGGCGGGACCGGGGGCACCAAACAGGGACGAGCACGCGGGAAGTGTCTTCTTTGTGACTCCCCAACGAGGACGCACCGGACTGGCAGGTCTTGACGAAGGAAAAAGGCCTCTTCACTGACCGCGAAGGTAGTCTACACGAACCTCGAACCCACGACGGGACCCGGAGACTCCCCGAGTCCCACGGTCATGTGGACACCGTCTACTTATTTCTCGATTTTAATCTCCTGTTTCTTAAATACTACTATTTACCGACTAAAAGATTCAATTCGAAAAGTCTTTTACTTGCGTTTTCTGATCCCAGTAACGTTTCTTGACTTACTGAGTCCGCACATGTCCTTGTCATATAACTTCGGGTTTTACCTTTGGCTTAAAGCGTCTTTAACATTCCTTCGTGTATTCTTCGGACATTTGTCACCGACGTCTACCTCTCGTCTACGTTTTTCTTTTTCGTTAATTTTACTTTATGTAAAATTTTACAATTTGTATATGCAATTTGTTGCTGAACTCAGAAGATCTACCTTTCCTCCGACCAGAGGGTCCGTCTCTATTACTTACGCACTTGCTATCTTACTATAAAGTACCAAATTGACTTTGTATTCCGTGTACGACTCTTCGTCTGTTGAAACTTTATTGTCGAGTTATTTACAATATCGTGGCACCAGTCTTATATCGTGCAGTGGTCTTAGAGTGTGACGACGACAACGACGACGACGATTCAGCGAAGTCAGCACAGGCTGAGACACACTGGGGTATCTGCCGTCGGGTGGACCGAGGGGACAGGGACCCTAAGAGGTCCGTTCTTGTGACCTCAAGGAAGAGGTTCTTCCTTGTGACGGTAAAGGAAGAGGTTACGTACTTTCACTTTTCACTTTCACTTCAGCGAGTCAGCACAGACTGAGAATCGCTGGGGTACCTGACGTCGGGTGGTCCGAGGAGGCAGGTACCCTAAAAGGTCCGTTCTCGTGACCTCGCCCCTTAGAGCGTGATGTGGGGGCAGTTTTCTACTGGTAAGAAATCTGGGGTCAACGACATCTAAGTAGAATGGACACAAACTCGAAGCACATCTCAGCACGAGCGGAGACTGAAACACTGACTTTCAGCTAGAATTTTAGGTGGTCGTTTTTGTCTAGCGAATACTTCTGACCGTGAGTAATTGTTGCATAAAGAGCTGTCACTGTTACCTTCGGCGTTTCGTCGGGTCATTCATCATAAAAGTTTTAGCACCTCTCTTCTCGGTAGTGATAACCAGATAGAAACGTAAGGAACGTCTTTGGATAAAGGTCTTGTTCAATTTTATTTCCGAACGAGAATCCTTCTCCTAGACTTTCTCAGGTAGTGGTTGTCCGAAAGTGATCCTCTTAGAGATTTCCGGTGTAAAGTCCTCCCTTCTGTACTCACTGGGGTCTTCGTACACCTCTAATTCCCTCCCTTCAGCACCTCTCCTTGCGTCGGCGAACTCAACCCGACCGTCCACGTCGGGTCGCCCCCGAAAGGAGAGCACGTCGAGCCCTCGGTGAAAGACAAGCCCACTAAGGAGACAACGCAAAGGGTGGTCGGCGAAGACGAGGGTTGTCGGAACCGGGCCCTTCACTCCGTGGAGACGAGTGCAATGACGGAGTCGAACCGCCCCGTAGCCCAGTACGGTCCCGCAACGCAGTAGAGACTTCGGGGGTCAGGACACATTTCTATGGCACACAAAGATTTTTATCATAAACGTGTGAGGAGGCAATAAAAGTAGTATGGGAAACCGTCAAATAACTGGAAACAAAACTCATCTAAGGTCATCGACATTTCTGAAGTGAACAGAAGGTCTGTTGGAGGGCTTCTTCTCAGATTCTTAGCGCGGGACAAAAATGAGGTGGTAAGTACAAAGTACTCTACAAAAATCAGAATAGTAGTATTATTACTGAGGAAGAGTAATAATACTATTACGATATACTATTAAGATTATTACTAAAGTTAATCTTCTTATATTGTCATTAGACGATAGTCTACACAACTAGACGAAAATTTAATAACATAATGACATTGTGAATTTTTACATATGCTGAATTAAATCTATGAGTCGGTAGAAGTCCTTTACTTAATTAAAACCATTTTATCGTTTCATCTGTAAAGGTGATTTTTATGTAGTTTAAGTTTATTCTTTTAATAAATGTACGAGAGCACCGTAGGTCTCTGGTGTGTCACGTCGCGACGACAGAGGAAGGACTCTGCACACAGAATCAAGTCGACGTCTTTTCCTAAACTGTCGCTGGGAAGAGGGAGTTATTATTGATTATAAACTACAGATTGACTCGGAAATTCTCTACGAGAAACCTCCTTCGTTTCATAAAATCACTCTTTGTGCGAACTAATTCCATCCCGTGATACACTTGTAGACACGCTTGGACGGACAGAGGTGTTCAGTGGAATGACTCTACGTGAACAGGGCACTGGACACTGGACGGGAGCCGGCCGAGTGTCTCTGTGTGTCTCGGACGACGCCAGGGGCACTGGACACTGGACGGGAGCCGGCCGAGTGTCTCTGTGTGTCTCGGACGACGGCGCGCTCAAAGGACCCGACGGCACAGGTGTGCGTTACAAGACGACCCCAGTACCTCCCGTCAGATCGACAGGTCCTTCCCGACCCGGGGACTCTCAGTCTACTCAAATTAACGACGGTCAGGTAGACCTGTCCTCCAAAAGTTTCTTTTAATCGGGACCTTTACGTCACTTTTGACTTCGAGGCAAAGTCTTCATAAAATCAAGACCCGGATAAATTTCGTCTTAACCCTTCTTTACCTACGGAGAGTTCGGGGGTCCCGGGCTCCGTGCCGAAGGGCAGATGCTCCCTGTAATGGTGTCAGCCCTCGTTTGTGTCGCGTCGAGTCCTGACTACGGGTGGTTCGGACACCTCCGGCGTCGGCGACATAGCCCCGGTGCCGGGCCGACGTGGTCGGAACCCTGGAGGGCCCCTGTCGCCGTCTAGCTCCGAGAAGGAGGGATTCCTCGAGGGTCTAGAGGAACGTCTCCGGGGTCTCACGAAGGGAGGGCGTTCTGGGGTGAACGACCGGGCTCTCCGTGAGTGAGACGGCGGGTCCCGACCCCGGGACCCGTGGTAGTAGGAATCTGAATCCCACATTCAGGTGGTCAGACAAGACCCACGGACCCGTGAGTCGACCCCTGACAGCTCACGGGCCCCGGGTCAACCGTTATCCCGACGCGGGGAGGATAGAGGTCCTGGGCGGTAGAGGGCGACGGGGGACACCGGAGTCCACCGAGGAGGTTGAGGGTTGTACTCGTCCCATGGGGTAGTGCGGGCTTCGACACGAGACCGCGGACTGTAGACAAAGAAGAGGGTGGGGGGGTGTAGTCACCCGCGGTCGAAGCGTCGGTCAGACCTCCGACGTCCACAGGGTCCGAGGGTCGGGTAGGGACCCCCTGTCAGACGACACTCCCGGCGAGGGGTCTCTAAAAGGCACTCTACGGGGCACAGGACTACACACCTTCTGAAGGGGGTCGTCGCGCCACTGACCGACCCCTCTACCTAAGTATCGGGGACTCTGACAATGCTATGCTTTGTACGGAAGGTGACCCGCGAGCAGACCGTACCTGAGACCCAAGACCCACCAGGGCCACCGAGGAGTCCTTTCCGACCGTACACAGGACCCCGACTGGGAGGGTCTCGTCGTCAGGTCCCACCGGAGACCCACGTCCCTCCCGGTAGAGGAAAGAATGACTGAGGTCTCGGCAAATCCTTCCCTCACTGTCTCTCCCCACGATCCCTTCGAGAAGGGTTCCGTCCCTGCGGAAAGGACGGGTAGAGTGCACGCTAGGGTATCGGGGACTCTGAACTCCTCCGTCCACCGTGACCCCGGAGACCCGACCTTCGACCCGGGCAGGGAGATTCCAGTGGTCCCAGTACAGAGGTGAGGTGTGGACGGAGGTTCTACCTACAAAGAGACGAACTCACTACGTTTCGGTCTTCGGACGTCCTCCGACAGCACTCACCGCACCAAAGAGACGTACACCGTAAACAGAACTTTTTCGCAGAAGGACTGTTTGAGTGGAGGTCATGGTCCTCAGTGGACACTTACGTAACGTCAAGACTCTCAGTAGCCCCTTTTGAGCTTACATGCTCCACTCGCCCAAGTCCTAAGGTCCCCCTCGCTGACAAATACAACTAGTGACTGGCGTGCGATGTGTCCTTTCCCTCAGAACATAAGAAGACCCGGAAGATCTATAAATTGTTTTGGGCTCTCCTAGTGCTCGCACCTGCGGGACGGTAGGACCACAGACACTACAGTATCTCTTGTTGTACCTCTCGGAGGTTACACACTAGTTTAGTTTCTTCCCACTACTCAGTCCTCTTCGCCTCGAGTGGGCCCGCACGTGTGACCCGCGGGTCTAAATCGGCTGCCGTGTCGTGGAAACAAATAGAACAATGCTTTGACCTTTACTGAGTCTAGAGGGAGTTGTCCACTTGCTTCCCTCTTTACGACCGTGTGTGTGTCCTCGTATGGTGAGTCGCTTCTGTTACTTGTCAGACGACGACAATAGGTCAACGAGTCAGCATAGGTTCAGAAACACTGGGGTACCTGACGTCGTGTGGTCGAAGGGACAGGAAGTGATGGAGGGTCTCAGACGAGTTTGAGTACAGGTGACGCAACCACTACGGAAAGTCGTAGAGTAGGAGACAACGAGGGAAGTGGAGGACAGGCATTAGAAAGGGTCGAAGACGACTTTATGTGTCTGTGCCTCTAGGACAGTGACTGAAGGACGACTCTCTTACTTCGATGTGTGTGTTCATGGAAGACATGCTAAGACGTGTATCTTCAAGACCTTCTCGGTCTCTATGGACACCATTACCTTCAGTGTGGGCTCTGTCAGACACGACCTTCTCTGTGTCGGTGTCTGCGTCCCCCTCCCGACACACCGACCCCGCCCTAACAAGACACACTATTAAACCCCGAACCAACGTGTTCCACAAATGTAAACAGTCTTAAGTAGTGTGACGTGAATTTAGTCATGGACAGTAATGCACATTAAATGTAGTTATATCAAGTCAACTTTATTTTCTCATTTCACCTTTCTGGGGTCGGTAAGTTTCTTCTGTCCTTATGCACTTTTTAACCGAAGTTCAGAGAATAAACTTGTAGTTCAAAATTTTGTGACTTGTAAAAAGAACCTTTTCCACTAAATTTCTGTGTATGGTCGGGGTTCTTTACTCTGTCCACACCCCGTCCCCCACGTGTCCACCTCCCGACCCCTCGTGCCTCCGGACGGGTGCGAGCAAGGGTCGGACATAAGCACTAAGTCCCTACCACACTAACGCCCCACGTGTCCACCTCGCGACCCCTTGTCCCTCCGGACGGGTGCGAGCAAGGGTCGGACATAAGCACTAAGTCCCTACCACACTAACGCCCCACGTGTCCACCTCGCGACCCCTTGTCCCTCCGGACGGGTGCGAGCAAGGGTCGAGCATAAGCACTAAGTCCCTACCGCTCTAGCACCGAAATTCCGTCGTAGGAACCGACTGTGAGTGGGGCACCTCAAGGAGGAACAGAGGAGGGGACACGTCGAACCAGGAGAGCCCGTCATTCAACGGGTCCCGCGGAGGGTAGGACGAGTCCCAGGACTCTCTGTCCACTCGACGACAGGATCCTCCGGGTACAGACTCACGGCGACGTGGAGGTGAGTCCGAGAGGTCGAGTCTCTGTGGTTCCGCAGAGTCTCAGCGACGAGGTGCCCGACCACCCAGTGCCAGCTTACAAAGTCTTGGGCCTACCGGGAACCAAGGAATAGGGGAGGTGGACACTGTCGTAGTATTTAGTCTTCCTTCGCACAAAACAGGGGTGGAAGAGACTTTAGCCGAAGAACCCACCACGCACCGTCCTCTACCACCGCCTCGTGGACTCATGGGAGTCGACACAGTCCCCAGTCCCCTCGACTGTCCACGTCGGGTCCCGCGAAGGGGGTCGAACCCCTCGTCGGAGGAGTGAAGAGGTGGGGATTCGACTACAGGGTAGACCCCGTCTTCAATCTGAGTACTACGAGATCCAGGACGTCCGATACTCGACAGGAGACTACTGTACCTGACCGAGTGTCTCAAAATCGGACGGGTCGTGACCTCACCGGATTAGGCACTGGTGTCGAGCATCTCCAGACAGACCCGGGAGAAGAGACCACCGGTAGTCCTCCGTCTCGAGGTCCGACCACAACGGTGGCAAAGGGGATCTGGGTCCGAGCCTCGACGTCGCCCGTCCGTCGAACACAGGACGCCGGCTACGCCCAGGTCCCTACCCCTCTCGACCCTCGACTGGGGTCTGCCCGAGGGGGAGAGGGAGTAGGGACTGGATGGAGATCTCCCTCGAGTCTCGACTGGGGTCTGCCCGAGGGGGAGAGGGAGTAGGGACTGGGCGGAGATCTCCCTCGAGTCTCGACTGGGGTCTGCCCGAGGGGGAGTAGGGACCTGGGAGGAGACCTCCCTCGAGTCTCGACTGGGGTCTGCCCGAGAGGGAGGGGGAGTAGGGACCTGGGAGGAGACCTCCCTCGAGTCTCGACTGGGGTCTGCCCGAGGGGGAAGAAAGGGTGGTCTGGGAGGCAGATCCTCCGACAACTCGTAGTGACTTTTGGGTGACTAGACGTCTGTGGGCCACAGAAGGAAATCGAAGTACCAAGAACCCTAATATGTTTCATAAAAAGATTTCCTTTGTAGTCATTTTAGACTGTACTTTGCCGAACAGTCAACGGACATTCACTCTTCGCAAGGTTCCGTCTCCTTTGTCTTTCGGAGGATATATATCAGACTACGGTTTACACGAGTTACTCAGTACTTTACGGTGGACTAAAACTTTTCCTTTTGCAGCGAAAAGAATCACCCTTTAACGAAAGATAGGATGTAAAATTTTTCATCTAACTTTCACTAAAATATTTTATTGATATAAGGATACGAATAAACTTACAACCAATGAGATATGACCTTAAGTAATACTGTAAAATTAACAAAAAATTCATACCTGGTAAAAATTTCGGAAACAACTTAAACAACGTCATAACCGAAGACAAAACACAAAACCAAAAAACCGGTACTCCGTATACTCTAGGATAGAGGGGCTGGTCCCTAACTTGGTCGTGGGAGACGCCACCTTCGTTTCAGGATCGGTGACCTTGAGGTCCTTTCAGGGGTAATGTTGTAGAAATTCACCACCAAAACGTCCCAATAAGATTATTAACTTATAACTACGTACAAACACAGTGTTCAAACTTAGTCACTCTTCTCGTTTGGCGGGAGTTTCTTTTACGTGTTTTTGTACCCAGAATTACTTGAGAATGTGGTATTTGTATCACACACTTACGTTGATCGGTACTATTTTAAGTCACTTTTGACCACCGACTTCTGTACGGGGTCACGCACTGTTTAGTGTTGGTAAAGAATGTGCCGTCGTCGTCAAGTACGTCCGTCTCCCCGCAGGGTCATTTCGGTCACACTTTAGGCATCGTTTCCCTATTTGGACTGCGAAAGGTCACGACGCGAGTGCTCTGTGGCTTTCGTCCATGTAGTGGTCTAAAGTCGTGCATTTCGTCTTTCTCCCGGCAGTCACTGCTAAGTACTTCAGACGGAGTGTGGAGACTAGAATGTCACGGAAACGAAAACTCGATGACCGACTCCTGAATTTACGTTCACTTCTCGCAAACCTCCTGTGCACGTGAGTCGGAGACCAACGACCCCTAGGTTCGTCGCAGAGGTCTCCGGTGTCTCCTCCCAGAAGGACGGGGAGGGCCGGGACCACCGGGACGTAGGACCGGCCGCCGGCGCACCGAGGGCCCATGTCGAGGTCGAAGTGTTCCGGGGGCGAGGGGACAGGCCCAAGACGGACACAGGGAGCCCATTCCTAACTTCGGTAGCACAGTCCCGCGGGCCTGTCAGGTCCCATCTGAGCATAGTCTCACAGGAGCCCATTCCTAACTCCGGTAGCACAGTCCCGCGGGCCTGTCAGGTCCCATCTGAGCATAGTCTCACAGGAGCCCATTCCTAACTCCGGTAGCACAGTCCGAGCATAGTCTCACACAGGTGTGCGTACACGAGTCAACGAGTCGACACAGACTGAAACCCTGGAAACGTTGGGGCACCTGACATCGGGCGGTCCGAGGAGACAGGCACCCCAAGAGGTCCGTTCTTAGGACCTCACCCAACGGTGCGGGAGGAGGTCTCTTGGAAGGGCTGGGTCCCTGACTTGGGTCCAGATGACACGGAGGTCGTAACGTCCGCCCAGGAGGTGGGTGACTCGGTGGACCCTTCGGGGGGGTAGCGTCGTGGTAATCAGATTAGTTTGGGTCTTTCTGAAACAGGTTTATTCCGGGGCCCTACCCTGGACGACCCACAATAGGCCCTCACAGTCGACAAGCCGGGCTCTACCAACTTGCGAGTCCGCCTCAAACCGGACTTTCCTCAGTAGGGGCATACGTCGAACGACCGGAAAACAAAACCTCATCTTAACTAATCGGCACGACCCTCTCAAAGTCCACGTGTCGTTTCACTAAGTCAATACACATGGACACAGACAAGAAGTGGCTTAAGAAAAGACCTAGTCTAACAACGTCTCACATCTCGGCTCAGGGGACACGTCGTTTCGTCCCGGGCCCCCTCGCCGAGGTAGCTCGCGATCACAGGGGTACTGGACTCGTCCAGCCGGCAGCACATTCCCGTGACGGGGTCGGGGTGGGAACGACGGACGCCCGGGGACGCGATCACAGGGGTACTAGACTCGTCCAGCCGGCAGCACATTCCCGTGACGGGGTCGGGGTGGGAACGGCGGGCGCCGGGGACACTATCACAGGGACACACGACTCGTCCAGTCGGCAGCACATTCATGTCCGCCCCAGTCCGCCCCGGAGGGACGGTGAGGCCCACCCAGACCCTAGCGGTGGGACCAATCACCGAAACGACACGGGACCCCTACTCGGCACAAGACAGGCGGACAGGGACTCGGCCCTGGGGACNCAGCCGGCAGCACATTCCCGTGACGGGGTCGGGGTGGGAACGGCGGGCGCCGGGGACGCGATCACAGGGGTACTGGACTCGTCCAGCCGGCAGCACATTCATGTCCGCCCCAGTCCGCCCCGGAGGGACGGTGAGGCCCACCCAGACCCTAGCGGTGGGACCAATCACCGAAACGACACGGGACCCCTACTCGGCACAAGACAGGCGGACAGGGACTCGGCCCTGGGGACGGAAACAGTGGTCTTCGGTGTCGACGACGCTCCTACGAAGACCTCTCCCTCCGTCTGTCCTGGCGTCGACAAGGGACGACCCCCTCCCTACGACGACCGGGACGGGCGTCCTGGGTCCTGTCTCGCAGAGACTGGGACGCCGAGTGACCCGTGCACACCCGCAGTGCAGAGCCTTGCACCGACAAACGCACCGAAGTAAGTCGGAAAGCTCGTAGAAGGACTATAGAATACCACTTGCTTCAACCCTAAGCACTAGAGACTTCTAAATAAAAGCCCTGGTCCCTGGTCCGAACTAGTGCACTCTCGGAAAACACATCGCCTCAAAATAATTTCACATTGTTCCCTGTCTCTTTCGAGGGGGCCCGGGTCTGTAGCCTTCTCCCTACCTCTCACGGGGGAGCGATCCGAATCGTTCCCTCGACAATGAAAAGGTCAACCAATAGTGTTATTTAGTTTTCTCCCAGAGCTCCAACATTTCTAGAATGGTCTGGGTGAGGGTGTTAAAAGTACAATTCTACTGTTGCCGTCAGCCGAGAATTCTTCCTCTTGGCACAGACTTTGTCCTGTACAACGACAACCTGCCGGCAACATGTCTCAAATTCTACTCAACAAAACAACACATCGTAGTCGAGACCCGAATTTCTTTTTTTTGCAGAATTCACCGATTCCGAAGGGACCACCGAGTCTGCCATTTCGTAGACTATCGTCACGTCCTCTGGGCCCAAGCTAAGGACCCAGCCCTTCTAGGGGACCAATTCCTTTACCGTTGTGTGAGGTCATGAGAACGGACCTTTTGAGGTTCCTGACTCCTTGGACCATCCGATGTCAGGTACCCCAACGTTTCTCAACCTGTGTTGCCCCGCTGAAGTGAAATGAAACTCCGACTCCTTACATCCTTTCTTTCGAACAGGAAAGAAGGGGAACTCTCGGGGCTAGGGAGAGGAGAGAAGCCCTGGGACTTGAAGAATAGGTGGATTCTTACTTAAGACTGAGGGGAATGGGAGTCCTGGGTGCGGGTGTGGGTGGGGGCGAGGAAAACCTGTCTGTGACGCTCGAAACGGTAATCGATTACTTGACCCGAACACTGGTGGACAATCGTAGAACCGTCGTAATTACACATACTTAGGGTGATACTAAACTGGAAAGCCGACCCCCTCCGTCGAGTATCGGACAGACTGAGTGTCGGAAGGAGTCCCGGGGTTAAGGAGGGTTTCGGTCAGAGACGGGGGTCGGAGAAGGGACACTGAACAGAGAGAAACCACGCCATAAAACAAATTTTTTATCTACTTCTTATATCAAATGAAACTGGATCTTCCCGTGAACAAAGAAGGGTCTCGAGACTCGCACGTGTGTGAGAACGACGACGGCTCTGCTCAATCTGGACTCAAACGTCTGCACGACGGCCCCGGACAGTCGGGGGGACAAAAACCACGAGAGCTGACTAGGACACTGGGCACTAAGAGCAGACAAGACGTGTCCGAGGCAGGAGCGGAAGGAGCGGACATCGATTACTTGGTTTTATGCTCTTCGCGACCGATCTGCGGGACAGTGAAGGAGACAGGTACCGGGCTCAGAGTTCCACGTCTCGACCTCGCCTGTGCAAGTCCACACACTGGCACCAGACCTCACCCTACGCGGCTATTTGGGTCTCCACGTACAGGAACAGCGGTCCACCTAAGTCGCAAACGTCTTCGTCATTGGTAGCAGCACTACCAGTTTGCGATAGTCTCGTCCTTGGCTGAACAGTCCTCACCCAGACAGATCGTCACTGACAACGACAAGGGAGGAGACTCTACACCAGTAATCGTCTTCTTCAGTATAAAGGTCAAAGTTTCCGCTTGTCTTAATCCGGCTTACATTCTGACACGAGAGTAGGTTCCACCTAGGTCAAGGTCTTTTCAGGAGTCGTCGGGAGACCCGGAGCAAAGGAAGCGATTATTTTACTCTTCCGATCTGGTCTGGAGGCAAGTCGCCTACGAGTGATCGGACACTCGGCCCAACTACTTCATTGAAGCCAAAGTAGCAATTCCCGACCCACAGGCAGTGACAAAACCCCTTTTCGATAGCACAAGGGGTGACTCGCTCTCGTCACACAGTGGACACCCACTGACGTAGTCCCTCCGACTCTCGGGTCACCGACCACGCAAACGAAAGAAAGAATTCTTCCACTCATCTCCGACACACTCGTGTCCTTCTCTCGAACTCCAAACCTTCGTCCCGAAAGGAACTACTTCGTGTGGACGGACGGTACCGGCGAAAGTCCATTTGTGTTCCGAAGACGTCCTCCTTCCGGGGGTGGGGGACTCAGTCGGTGTGCGGGGAGGACCCGGACTCTACACGACAGAGACGGTTGTCGTTTGGTCTCCGAAGGGACACCAAAATTCTTTCGAACAACAAAATAGTAATTCAACGCAGGCTGAGAAACACTGGGGCACCTGACATCGGGCGGTCCGAGGAGACAGGCACCCTAAGAGGTCCGTTCTTGTGACCTCACCCAACGGTACGGGAGGACGTCCCCCAGAAGGGTTGGGTCCCTATCTTGGGTGCAGAGGACGGACTTCCACCCAAGAAATGGTCGACTCGGAGGCCCCTCGGGAACTGTCTTCGTTTGTGTAGAAGGATCGAGACGACTGAGAATGTACCCGTCCTTCCATGTGTTTCATTTCACTGACTTTGAGACGGACAACGCCATACAAACAGTCTGTGTGTCGTCATGATTTCACCGCAGACCTCCGACTCGCCTGGACACTGGGAGGCCGGGGTGGAACTCCCCTCCTCTCCTGCCCGTACGACGGGCTTCGTCGGACTCAATCAAGACACCGAGGACCCCTGGGATCGACGTTCTGGATGTTTCTGTCAAATCTTCAACGTTTGGGATTTGGTTTACGAAAAATTTTAGTTTCCGAGGGCTGATGTCGGACCCTTCCTAAACCTCCTCTAGGAAACTCACCTATTTTTATTCACCCTATTCGTCCAGTCTCCAGTCGTGGGACCCCAAGGTCAACATCCTGGTTTTACACAGTGGTAGAGGACGGACAAACGGAAAAGACTTTCGAGTCAAGTCAAGTCAGCGAGTCAACGTAGGCTGAGACGCTGGTGTGTCTGGTGTCGTGCGGTCCGGAGGCACAGGTAGTGGTCGAGGACCTTAGACGGGTTTGAGTGCAGGTAACTCAGCCACTACGGTAGGTTGGTAGAGTAGAAAACTTTCAATAAACCGGTTTTTACCAACTCAAAGGAACCAAAAGACTTTAAAAAAGGGTTTCTCAGATATTTTTCGTCTACGTATAAATTTGGATTGCAAACTTTAAACAAACCTTTACTATTTTCAATCAAAATTGTCCATACTGACGGGGGTCCCGGACGTCCCCACAGAGACCGGTCTCCCGGAGACCGCGGACGAGCGACAGTCCTCCTCCAATCTCAGCCTCCAAGAATCCGTGTCACCCTCGATCCGAAAACGAATTCGCAGGACAGTGGTAATTACTTCCAGTTTAGTAACTGGTGTGTTCTGTCTTTTTCCACGAAGACACTCTTAGACCCCCTCTTTCAGACCTACCTTTCCTTCGGTCCGCGTCTTCGTCTTGTCGCAAGCCCATCCTCCAAGCGACTGCGACTTGTCCGTCCCGACGGGGCCGCGAGGGTCTGGTGCACACGTCTGCGACCCTGTGCCGGTGTGCCGGAGCTTCCAACGACCCGTCGTCGAGCACGAAGACCGATGGTCCGTCAGTGATTGTGTAAGGAGACTGAGACACACTTCTCTTCGCACGAAGGATCATCCGGACCGCAGACGCTCCTTTCGTCCTGTGAGGACTCGTCCGAGAGTAGGCAAAAGACAACGATGCCAATCACGTTTAAGTCGAAGGTTTCACGTGCCAATAGAAGAGTGTCAGGGGTGCCCGGTCGACCGCGCGCACGACCCCAGAGACGTCCGACCGGACCCCACCCCGGCCCGACCCGAGAGCGGACTCTGGTCCAAGAGAGACCGCCTCCCACCGTAAGTCAAGGAACCCAAACCCCCGACCCAGGGGTAGAGGCATACGCAGGGCCGCCGCACAGGGCGGAGAGTCCGTCGTCGTCCACTGGGGAACAGGAGTCGAGGACTGAAGGACAGAGACTGGAGGTTCGGGCTACCCTTCCTGAACTCTGGTGTAACCCGGTCGACCTATGAAAAGGATTAAATTCCTATCTACTGAAGTCTAGAATTGACGTCATTCAGGGGAGGTATGCTCGTTCAAGGTGAAGTTCTCGTTCAAGCGTTCAGACTAAACAAGGACATTCAGGTTGTCTCAGTCGGATCCGTGGGTCGATTGTGTCGGCCGGTCTAGCACGACATGAGACTACACAAATATCGTGAAAAGTGTGTTTATTGTGTATTGTTTGTGTGTTTTTGCTCCTCTCGCAAAAACTAGAACGCCAAGTCACGGACCTCTTCATATCGTCATTCTACGGAGCCGACCGTGTGTCCTCGACTTAGACGACTTGCCCCCTCTCTCGCGGACCCGGTCCCCGTCTGGGCGTCGTTGTCCTCTGTCCCCGTCTCGACGCCCGGGTGGGGGCGGACCGCGACCGCCCCACGTGCCGGTGCCGAGACTCCAGACGTAGGACTTCCGAGCACACATCCCCTGAATGACACGCGAGCGTCTCGGGTCGTTGTCGTGTCCCGAGACGCGGGGCGTCTCGTCGGCCCGAGTCGACGGACGCGAGCCTCCGACCCTCGGGCCGGGCTCACGGGCGCACAAGTCTGGGCCCTTGGAGCCTAGTCCTTAGACAGGTCACTTCTGCGAGAGGCGGAGCGAGACGTCAGCGCACACGAGAGTGCACCAGGGGCACTGTTCAGGGCAAATCCACGGCTCTGGACCCGATTGCTCCGCGGGTGAGACAGACCTAAAGTCTTCGACTCCCCTCCCGGCAGGAATTCTTGTTCCCTTTGCACACGAAATCTCTGCCGACAGCATCCAGGTCGGTGTGCGTCCCCTGAAATCTACGAGACTTCGGACCCGGAGACCTGAACCCAGTTACCGAAATGGGGGCCCGTCCCCCCCCGTCCACCACACCTCCTTCCTCGCCCAAACCTCCCTTGGCCGAGAATAGGGCGAAGCAGACACCCCGAGAACCCCGGAGCCCTGGACGTGCCGAGCCCTCGGGGTGGACCGCCGGGTCGCCCGCCCTCTGTGCCCACACGAGGAGATCAGGATTCCAGCAAAATACCTCTTTTGCACTTTATCGAGTCCCAAATAGCCTCGAAAATTTGAGGAAGTCTTTGCACGACTACCGACACCCAAGCAATCGCCAAACACCCCGCTCCTCACGGACTATATCCTCGTCCCTCTGTAAGACTCGCTCAGGGCGCCGCAGACGTACGGGCGGGCGAGACCCCCTGAGCCACGGGTTCCGCGACGAGGACGCCAAGACGGGTCTACTCGGGACGGACCCGGGGGCGAAGTGCCACCGGAGCTCTTCCCGTCTCTCGGGGAGGGAAACGAGGAGAAAGATTCCTGTCTCCTCCCTCCCTTAATTTGTCACAACCAAGACAAACAGGGGGCAGAAGGCACAAACACTTTCATTGTCTCTAGACCGTAGAACAGTGACTGTCATTCTGGGACAAGTCGACACACCCCTCCCAGCAACAAAGCCTCCTTCCTCGCACCTACCCTGGGTCCCCGAAATGCCGTCGGTGTGACCCTGTCTGACGTCTACTCACGCGACACTTGTCGCTACGACCCTCAGTCTTCCTAGGGCGACTGCGGACCAAACGAAACGTTTCCTACCGAAGTACAAATTGCGAGTACGGTTCGAGGGAGGACAAATGAACCCTTTAGGACTTTCGTGTCGCGTGAACCACCTCGTCTCGGCCCCTTTGTCGTAGGACCCCCGATATCCGCAGAGGTGTCTTCCTCCCGGAAGACGTCCCACCCCAGGACGACCCCGAGTATCGTCCCAGTCCTTGGGTCCCGGGCGAGACGTGACCCCGAACCTCTCACCCGGGGACACGAGCACCGACTGGAACGGACTAGGCCCGTCCACGTCCATCCCCCGAGATCCCCGTCCCGGACCTGTTCCGGACGGAGTCCTGTTCCAGCACTACCCGACGCCCCTATGAGTCGGTCGAAGTAGGTAGGACGTCTCCCCCGAGACCCCTCCTCTCGGACGACCTCGACTTGTCAATGGAAGACCACCTTATTTATGCTTTTGTACAAATTTTTAGTTAAATGATACTTTTATTTTAACCTCCAACTTTTCCCTGTTTCATAGTACTGGACATTTAGACAACGGCCTGTTGTTTGAGCGGACAAAGTGTTTGCGCAGATACGCCGACGAAGTCTCAGATTGTCCGAGAAGCAAATCTACTTTTGGTGTACCTAATTCATCAATTTTCAGACCTAGACTTAAATCTCTATTTCCGATTAATTGTCACCCCTTCGACCTCCCGTCACACCTATTTCACACACAAAAAGTACCTCCCTTAACAAGTCTCGTGAGTGAGGGGCCACGTCTGGTGCGACAAAGTCCTTCGAGCACAAAAACCGGTCATCAAGTCCCAAAGGATCATCTATTTAGCTTCCCCCGCGACGCATCTTGACCCACACCGGGGACGATCCTATAACGCGACCCAGTCGTCCGTGAGGACAATCCTGCCTTCACAGGTCCCCAAACTTTCCAAACGAAGTATCTTGACTTTCGGGAGTTTCCGACTATTCACGGAGGACCTGTGTCTTTAGGACTACCTTTCTGTTTCTTCTACCTCTCTTTCTGCACCACAAACACAGATTAAAGGAATCGATATCTGAGTTTGATGTCCAAGATAAGTTTTGTCGACACTTTTCTTTCGAAGTTCTGAATCTCCAGGGGCACGAAAATCGGTGGATACTTAGAAAGTCTTACACAATATGAAATACTATGACTTAATAAAGAGAAAAGAACTAAATGTCATAAAACTTAAAACAAGTCTGATTAAAGTCAGTAATACGTTTCACCTTAAAAGTTTCCGCACCAATTAATCCTTCCTAAATCCTTGTATGCCTGCTACTACTCTGTCCAAGACGTGTGTGCAAACGTTTGTGTCTCGACCAAGAGGGCGGACACGACCTACGTCAAGACACGGATATTAGTGCACGGGTTCACACGACCCGTGCCCGAGAGGGAGTTAGGTGGAGCGGTGGCGGGGCGTGGACACCCGTCGGGAAGTCCGTGGACACAAGTCTCCGACGTGGGACCGAACCCCCTGTCTCCAAGACGCAGGCACCCGGCACCCGAACCCCTCCCCCCTCCGAACGTGTAGGTCTCCGCACAAGAGGTCGTAATTAAGTGTTTATGAGAACGTGTGGACGAGGCACGTCACGACCGATCGACCCCCCCGTCCCACCCCTCCACCTCTCCTACTCGTTTGGGCCCTCAGGCACGGGAGACCTTCGAAGGACAGGTAGTCCTTACGTCCCGGACTCCAGTCTCGTCTCTCTCCGGTACTCCACCAGAAGGAGGGAAAGGAAGTCGCCCTGGGGCCCTCCCTGGGGTGGTAGACCGACCCTGGGCGACGGGGTAGCCAGTCGGGGGACGAGGGACTGCCCGGCCCCGAGCCTCCTGAGTCGGGACCCGAGTCCTGTTCCCACTGTCCGCCTATTCGACCGGAAACCCCGTCGTGCTTCCTCTTCGATAGATAAAAAAAGACTTAAACCACTTGAACCCACCCCACCACGGCCTTAAAAGGTCATTGTCACCAAAAAATTATTTGTGTGACCACGTGCCTCTTCCCGCGGACGTAAATTTAACCCAGAAACAATTATAAAGTACACGCAGGAACCTCGACGGTGACGCACCACCCTTTCCATCTTTTAGAGGGAGACCGAAGGCACTTTTTCATGGTGGGTGCGGTGTCTCCGTCCGAACTCTTCACACTGCACACTCACTGTCAAACCTCTACAAAAAGTTTAAGACTCCTCATACGTGTGAAAGAGGGAGAGTAAAACCGGTCACTTAGAAGTATTGAGCTACGCTCATTTGTCTACGGTCCGAGAGACGAAGGTCTGTGCTCCCGAAGTTCAAGGAGTCTCGTCTCTACGACCAGAGGGGACCTGTGGTAGTCCCATATTGCCTGCCCTGACCGGAGAGGGGGACCTGTGGTAGTCCCATATTACCTGCCCGACCCGGCGGAGGGGACCTGTGGTAGTCCCACACTACCTGCCCGGTCCGGCCCCGCCCCCGGCCCCCCGACACCCGGTCCTTGGGACCCAGTCGCCAGGGCGCCCAGTAGAACCTTATAGCTCACATAAGCTGACCGGCGAGGGGGACCTGTGGTAGTCCCATATTGCCTGCCCTGACCGGAGAGGGGGACCTGTGGTAGTCCCATGTTACCTACCCGGCCCGGCGGAGGGGGCCTGTGGTAGTCCCACACTACCTGCCCGGCCCGGCCCGGCCCCCGGCCCCCCGACACCCGGCCCTTGGGACCCAGTCGCCAGGGCGCCCAGTAGAACCTTATAGCTCACATAAACAAGAAATTTGCTTTCTGGTGTGTTGCACAATGTTTCTCCGAAACATTGAGACCCAAGAAAAAGAGGCTACAGCGTCGAAACTACCGGTCAGTTCAGCCCACGACGACCCCAAGGGGCCGTGTCGACTTCCTCCACAGCCCCCCCAACAACGACACCCTGGGTGTGTCCACAGGTCCCGGCACTCTAGTGGCTAGACACGACACACCGGTACCTCGGCTGGATCATCTCCACAAACACGTCTCGAAGAGTCGTCCCTACCTCCCTCTCAGGCACCCCGCCTCCCCCCCCCCCCGACCGAAGACGTGGCCCCTCGTCACCGTCCTGTGCCCCCACGGGGGCCCTCTCGGGTACGACCACCACAGACACCTCTTCGCCCCTCCTCGACACTTCCCCGTCCTCTTCTGGGTCTGGCGAGGGGGAGGTTCGCGTCTCGACTGCGTTGCAACTTGAGCGACAAAGGGTTAGACTTTTCAATTCGACGCACTTGCAACTTGGAATGACCTTATCTAAAGAAAAGAATCGGTCTTTGACATAGCGAAGTTAGGGATGTCATCCCTTGACAGAAGGATCTAAAGAGAAACTTTTAGTCTGAAACAGAGGTTCGCACTCCTTTAGGATCTTTCCCATCTGAAAAGGTTTTCGTGTACCCGTGCCGGGTAGGAGGGGAACGGACTTGAACCGACGAGGGACCCTTGAGTCCGGGGTTTGTGCGACAGAAGAGACCCACATCCAAAATGACGACTAGAAATTCTCGACTACACGCTGGAGTGTCTCGTCGACTCAGGACTCGTCGCCCATGAGACGCCAAAGATCAAGACTGGCACTGGAACCGGTACACCAATTTTACGACTCTTAGGACTCGACTATGAAACTGACATCTTGGCACTCCGTCCAGGGTGGACGCCTGCCGCCTCCCCCTCCCTGAACGTCCCCTCGGACTTACGGCGAGCTCGACTTGCAACTCGTCTGTCTTGGAGTCTCGACTAGCCCTCTGAAGAGGTAAACTCGCTCGTGCGTGTGCTAAACACGGTACCTGGGGTCGTACTGACGATATCGTTATTCGGTCTTTCGCCCAAAAGAACGGTGTGAAACGCCCACACAACCCCAGACAGAAGTCACAGCTACGGTTGTGGCGGTGACAAAGACGAGTACGTCAAAATTGACGTGGAGAAAGGAACCGTCTGTCGGAGGAGTTCGTCGTCGCAAACGTATCCTGGGCTCCCAGACGACCTTAGTGTAAGCAGTGGGGTGCACAGAGAGGGTCTTAAGGGCAAAATCACGCCAACCGTAAAACTTCAGGCAGTACACCTGTCCCGAGGGTCTCGAATCCACAGACGAACAGAGCACCTCGACTTCGTACCCGTACGACCCTAAGTTTTGAGTGGGGAAAAGGAGTCTCTCGGCTGACAGATGTGGGCCACGGGTCCACAAACGACTTCGGGAAAAAGTTTGATCTTTGTTGACGACACAACTGACCAAAGATCGTACTCTCCCAAAACCTAAACCGGTTCACGTAAAAGAAGTGGACAACTCTGCTAACACACTAAAAATTTTTAAGACAACGCTACTACATACTGCAATTAAAGGTTCACAGTTTGGTTGGAACTTAAGGACCCCATTTAGGGTAACTAATACCATATCTTAAGGATTATCCACAAGGATCTAGATTAAATGATCACAAAGTACCTCTGAAAAAAGTAGACATAAGTTTTGTCTATAATCAGACATCAAAAGAACACTACTGAACACCAAAACCATAGTTCCATTGATTCAACTTTTACAAGACAAGGCAAACACCCTCTCACTTATTAACAATAATTAAGAAGAGACTTACAAAACATCTGGAGTCACCACTTCGGTAGACCCAGAACAGAAAAATAAACCAATCAAACCCCGATTTGTAACTCAGAGATGTGAACATTATAATAGAAGAGTCTAAAGAAGGATTTAGTCGAATGTATCAACATAGAAAGTTCCCAACGGGCAGGGTAGACTAGAGAGAGTAAATCACCGGCGTCAACAAGTACACTGAAGAAATATTAGGGAAAACAAGGACACTATGACCACCGCCGTCGAGGTGAGGGTGAAGCATAGGACCAGAAAGCTAGAGGAAAGAAAGAGGGAACCAGGAGTGTCGCCTTCCAAGCAGTCAAAACGATAAGAAGAGTTTCTCGGTCTAAGGCAAGTGTGACCAAAGGAGACGAGGCGAAGCGATGAAGGTCGGGGTTAGAAGTAATAAAGGAAGGCAGACGGAAGTGACACCAATCAAACGAGAAGGAGACACACATATTTGTGTATATATAAATTTTGATGATTTCTTTACATTCACGAATTAATCTTCTATAAGAGATTATAATTTTTTTTCCGTCTTTTTCTCCTTGTCCTCGTTTTTAATACACTCTACGGACCCGCTGCTGTTCATCTTACCGTCTGCATTCCGGTGACATGGTTCTCATCTCAACGTGAAGTCACTAATTTATCGGGCTAATTTTCCATTGAAAAGTCCGATTTATCCTTTTTGTCTAGGTAGAAGTTCTCTGTGTAAAATCTATGTTTGTCTATTTCTTTTCTACTCTTTCTGTGGCATTTGTTATTTGTACCCTTCTACCCCACCAATATCGTCACGGTGTGTCTCGTCTTAAGATTTGACTCTAACAATCTTTACTTCTTCTCTCTCCGTAAAAAATTTCCACTTACAAATTCAGTAGTCCTTCTATATTGTTAATTTTGATATGCACGGGGGTTTGTCTTGGGTTTTACGTACTTCGGTCCTGATTGTCGTCCTCTTCGCCTGTCGAGTCGTCGCTCACCCTTCGGAGCCGAGGCCGCAGTTGACCTACCCTCCGGTCCCTCTTGGAGCTCTTCTTCGACCCGAGGTTGCGTCGGTATTCGGTCTGTCTGGGTCACTGCAGACCTCTCGGAGGTAGACGTCCTCCTTTCCCCCTAAGATCCCAAAACTTGCATAAAAGTCATATAGACAAATCCTATGACTCTGTCCCATCAAATTCGGGTGTCGAACTCGACACGGAGGGCACCACCGTCGCACCGTAACGGCTCGTCCCGACTGCCCCCGACCCCTGTCGTGGCGGGGGAGGGTCAGGACTCCGGGGTCCGGGGTCGCGGAGGAGGGTCGTAGAGAAGAGAAGGAGGAAGTCCAGGTCACGCTAGGTCCACGTCCGGGACCTACCCCACTCGAGCCCCGGGGAGGTCAAAGTGTGCCGGGTCCTCGTACGGCTGACCGACTCCCACCACAGCCGGTTGTAGTCGCTCGACTACGACGTTTTGCACTCGTACCTCTGCCGGGGGACAGGGACCCGGACGAAAAGTCAGGTACCTTTATCAGTGTTGAGAAACAATAAATTCTAATTGGGATTTTGTCAACCAGTATTGTAGTTTGTCTTCGTGCATGAAAATTTCGAAAATAAACCTCCTATTAGTGAAATGTCATAACACTGCCAAAGACGACAAGTAGTCGTACTTAGTCGGTGTCCGGAGGTACACAGGGGAGGGAGAACTTGAAGGGAGGGGGCAGGGTGGGGCGGGGGATCCAACAGTGTCTCGTGATAAGTGTCACCGATCCTGCGCCCTCGTTGGATCTGGAGGTAGCTGTCTACTTCCCCAGTCCTACAACACCACGTGCGCAGGTCGCCTTACAAGGAGTCGACATCTTTCTCGTGTAAACTCAGTCAGGACCGCCGCACCTACTCGGACCTCGGACACTATGTTTCCCCTCATTTAGTCTTTCTCTTTCCGTTTGGAGCACGAAAAAGTTGTGTAGTTTAGAGACTGATTCCTTTTCCCTTTCCGATTCAGCGGGCTTTCGAAGGGCCGCGGTCCTCTCCGACTCAGCGGGCTTTCGAAGGGCCGCGCTCCTCTCCGACTCAGCCCGGGCTTTCGAAGGGCCGCGGTCCTCTCCGACTCAGCGGGCTTTCGAAGGGCCGCGCTCCCCTCCGACTCAGCGGGCTTTCGAAGGGCCGCGGTCCTCTCCGACTCAGCGGGCTTTCGAAGGGCCGCGGTCCTCTCCGACTCAGCGGGCTTTCGAAGGGCCGCTCTCTCCCCTCCGACTCAGCGGGCTTTCGAAGGGCCGCGGTCCTCTCCGACTCAGCGGGCTTTCGAAGGGCCGCGGTCCTCTCCGACTCAGCGGGCTTTCGAAGGGCCGCGCTCTCCCCTCCGACTCAGCCCGGGCTTTCGAAGGGCCGCGCTCTCCCCTCCGACTCAGCGGGCTTTCGAAGGGCCGCTCTCCCCTCCGACTCAGCCGGAGACCAGAGAAGCGGAACCGGACGGAGAGCAGAGGGGGAACGGCGGGTGGACGTGTCGCGAGGGACACTCGCACGTGAAATGTACAAGAGACAGGTTTGCGTGACTACTTTACACTGTACATCAACCCCTTGGGTTGAGCCCATCTCTACATTGAAAGGTTTTGTATCTCCTTCGAATCTTTCTCTGTGCCGGTGGTCCATAAGGGTCGCCGAGTGTCGTCCAGGGGTCCTCCCTCGTCCAGGAGACAACGGAACTTACCAGGCACATTACTAGTTCCAGTTATAACTTTATTTATTTACATGATTTTGGTGTACCCCACCCTCGTCGTGGACTTACTTAAGGCTTCAAGGGATCTCGTCGGGCATGGGACCACCATTGCAGCACCGGTGTCGGCGCCCCCGAGTGCCTTCCTCGTCGGGAACCGGCTTCCACCGGCGCCTGGTCAGAGCACCAGGAGTCCGGGGTGGCCCACTGAGCGGGGTGACACGTGTAAGCGCGGGGGTCCGGACGAGACCAGGTCCGGTCGACCCCCGCCCGCCCTGGACACACAAACCTGCGGGCGCAACACTCCCCTCCCGGGGCGTCGGCGGCGGCGCCGGGGCAGAGAGAGTGACGACTGAACGAGGACCTGCGACGGGTTGCGACCAAGGACTCGTGAAACTTTACGGTCCCTTCGTCTTTGCGCACTCTAAGTATAAGGCTCCTGGGGTCCCCGAGAGTCGATGTGTCCTCCACGGTGCACACACGATTCAACGAGATCCGTGCAGACTGCGACACGGCACGATACCTGGCATCGGGCGGTCGGAGAGACAGGTGTCCTAAGAGGTCCTTTCTTATGGCCTCACCGGACGGTAAGAGAGAAGGGCCCCTAGAAGGACTGGGTCCCTAGTTCGGACGTAGGGAGCTCGGAGGACGTAACCGTCCGCCTGAGAAGTGGTGATCACGGTGGACCCTTCGGGGGGTCTAAGAGAGATTCTGGAGTCAAAAGGTTGAACTGTACACTAAAGTTCCCATAGACCCACCTATTTTCCGTTTCTCTTTCCGGTCCACCACCGGCGAACCATAAACGTCTTCGTGGCCCGAGGCATACTTAGAGCGTGTGACCCCACGACCCGCCCCGTCTCCCTTCCTCTGAACTCGCGGGCTCTCGGTCTTGACGCCTACGTCTCAGGGCAAGGACGCCGTCAGAACTGACTGGATAATAAGACCTGGAAGCACAGGAGCGACCAACCTGAAACGTCCTAACGACCCTCCTAGCCCCTTCCTCACACTCGACACTTTGACGTCAGCGGACTCTACCACACACGTCGTCCGTAAAGGGGGTCCGAAAGTCTACGACTTCACATTCGACGACGACGGGGTATCGAAGAGAATGTATTTCACGACGATTGACTCTTTGTCGTCTCAACCGCACGAGCAGAGCCCACAGGACAATACTCTGAGTGACGGTGTGTCAGGAGACACGAGACCAAACCAAAAGTCCTTCCTTTTCGTAATATTTTCTTTGAATGAAGACCCCTGTCAAGTACGTCGATTAATTAAAGTCAACGGTTAATCTGTCCAACTTATTAAAACGGTAATTATTTAATATGACTGAGGAACGAAGGGAGAGAGATGTCTAATTTCACCGTTTATTTACGACAAGAGGAACACTGGTCCATCCTAAACACCAAAAGTACAACTAGTGTGTTACAGAGGTTTTCAACGGAGAAAGACAAAAACGTTGGACTAAACCTTTAAAACTGTCTCTTCGTAATCGTGTGCACACTACTTCAGTGTCAGGAGTGGAAGTCTCAATTGAGGTATTTCGACGAACAAATAGGACCTCTAACGTCCCGTCCTTGGCAGGACGGACTCCCACGGTCCAATGGTGACTCACCAGATCCCCGCGGATGTAAAATACTTCCTTGGCACCGGTTTACTACCGGGTCTACGCTGACACCTCCGAAGCTCCCCAAACTGCCGACTCTGGTCGGACATACTAAGCCTTAGCAGTCGTAGCACATTAAAAGAACCGGTCGAGGAAGTGACCCTTCAAAGTGAGACCCCCCGGAAACTGTCCCGTCCACGACGACGTCCGCCCCACCCTCCTCTCACGACAGGACGGGGTCGTGCGTCCGGAAACAAGTGGACCTGGTCCCAACGACGTCGGGGTGCAGGAGTCCTCGGGAGCCGGGTAAGGAAGGTTCTCGTTTCACTTCACTTTACTTTCAGTGAGCCAGCATAGGCTGAGAAACGTTGGGATACCGGACATGTCAGGTACCTTAAGAGGTTCGGTCTTATGAACTCCCCAGCGGAAAGGGAAGAGGTCCCCTAGAAGGGTTGGGTCCCTAGCTTGGGTCCAGAGGACGTAACGTCCGTCTAAGAAATGGTCGACTCGGTGTTCCCTTCGGGTTCTTATGACCTCCCCCAGCGGATAGGGAGGAGGTCGCCTAAAAGGGATGGGTCCTTAACTTGACCCCAGAGGACGTAACGTCCGTCTAAGAAATGGTCGACTCGGTGTTCCTTCGAGGTTCTCGCTTCAGGTCGAATATTATATGGGTCAAAAGACTGAGTTCCTGTCGAGTGAGTGATCCGGACATTGAAACATCAACATATAGTCTACTTATTTGAAACTTCAGTGATGCAAGAAAAAGATAAAGGAAAAACTATTTCAGTATCAAACTCGACATTCACCCTTAAAAAATTGACCTCTCACGCACTCGAAAGGTGTCGAGAGTGTCCGAACCCATCATAAGTAACACCAGAGTTCAGTCCTTTTGTTTTCTTACACATACCCGAGGAAATTTGTCACGACTCCCTATTTTAGACTTAAGTCTTACCTTCCGTAAGTCCTCGTATTTTGGACGGTTAGTTTATAAATGACTTTTGAGCCTTTAATCCTGGTACAGAATTTAATTTGGGGAGATTTGTTGTCCAAATTTAATCCTTTCTCTGTGTTTCTTTTCAAGAAAATAAAGAACACTACAACAAAGATTTAAATACTTCTTCATCGAAACAAATCCCCGCAGGGTCCACCGAGTCACCATTCCTTGGGAGGACGGTTACGTCCTCTACGCCCAAGTCCGGGCCCCAGCCCTTCCACGGGACCTCCTCCTTTCCCGTCGGGTGAGGTCACAAGAACGGACCTCTTAGGGCACCTGTCTCCTCGGACCGCCCGACGTCATCAGGTACCCCAGTGGTTCTCGGCCCGAACTGAATCACCGATTGGTTGGTGTTGTCTTCGAAGCACTGCGTCGATTCACTCTCACCGTCGGAAAATTCCTCTTTACCGTCGGGCGAGGGCACAAGAACAGACCTCTTAACTTCGCCGAATCGTCGTCGTCGTCGGGGTACTTACAGACTCGATTATATCCCGAGCAAGGTAGAGCAGTGTGTCTGTCGCCTCAAAAGGACGACATGAAACACAAAGGTTCTGCAAAGAGAGCCTGAAAAGGGGGTCCTGGGTGGCGGGGGATCAAGTGTGAATTTCGGACAGAAGAACTCAGACTTTGACCGGAGACCTAGGGTTGTGGACTCAATTTAGACTCTGTCAAAACCCACTTCATCCTTTCTTGTCGAAATAACGGAACGGGTGGTTTCCCCCGGCGTCGTCCGCGAGGGTCTTGACACACGGGGGACCCCCGCCCCGACCCGGCCGCTCCCCTCACGACTACTCGTAGGACCGTGCACGTCCCGGGCGAAGCGGACCGTAGTCCACTCGAACACGACCCGAAGTCACCAAGGATAGCTTACCTATGGAAGAGAGATCTTACTTCTCCGAAGTTGTCCCTCAAATGTAGAAGATAGACAACCCCAAAAGTAAGGCGTCTTCTCGAGTTTTGTGACAAGACGCACGGGGGTTCCCCTCCGATCTGGGTCGGGGTTCCTGCGCGAAGACCGCGAGGTGAGGGGGGGGGGTGGGGGCGTAGGCCAGGGCAGGGACTAACCGTCGACGACTCTAGACGGGAAACCTTGGGTCCCTCCAGGGGCTCCGACTTACTTCGGATAAAGGGTGTTCGATCTCGACCCCTGTGCCTTCCCGAAAAAACAGGTCCTCGGGCTCCCCGGATGCACTAAAATCCTGGAGCCTCTTGGACGGGAGGTCCTCGGGGAGGGAAGTCGACGAGGCGCCGGACAGTGTCACTGCAGTAGGAGAGGTCCTGACAGGTTTGTGTAGTGTGTACCGGCCGCCAGACCTTTGTGCGTGCGTGCTCACGGGCAATGCGACTCTTGTGCGTCGAAAGCTTCCTTAACTTGGACTGGAGAAGGCTCCTGTGACACAAGAGCACCGACACGAACTGACGGGCCGTCCAACTTTTCTCGTGGGTAGACCTTTAGTTTTGTACAAAACAAAATGAATCTTTAATTGAGAAGAAAGAGTCACTTAGTGTGCTCTCTTGGTACTTGATCAAGTTCCTTTCAATTTTGGCAGACTCCTCGTTTTGAGGGCCGTGTTCCCTGTACTTTACTCAATCCAAAGCTTCCGGAGGACTCGTCGCCTCATTAAAACGTTACCAAAATATTTAAAATAGTACATAATTCGGTGTAAACATACTACAGTCAAAACCACCAGACTATACTTGTCTTGGACCTAAGACTAGGGTGACTGGGGAAGAGACCACCACATCAACCTTGTTTAATTGTAGACTCGGGGTCAAAGAATTAGATACTTTATCTGTCACCATTACCGTCTCATGTAGTACTCTTTGAGACCCGACCTTCTTCGTGTTCGCCCTTAGTTCTAACGGCCCTCTTTATAGTTATTAGAGTCTATACGTCTACTGTGGTGGGAATACCGTCTTTCACTTCTCCTTGATTTTTCGGAGAACTACTTTCACTTTCTCCTCTCACTTTTTCAACCGAATTTCGAGTTGTAAGTCTTTTGCTTCTAGTACCGTAGACCAGGGTAGTGAAGTACCCTTCATCTACCCCTTTGTCACCTTTGTCACAGTCTGAAATAAAACCCCCCGAGGTTTTAGTGACGTCTACCACTGACGTCGGTACTTTAATTTTCTGTGAATGAGGAACCTTCCTTTCAAAACTGGTTGGATCTATCGTATAACTTTTCGTCTCTGTAGTCAAACGGTTGTTTCCAGACAGATCAGTTCCGATACCAAAAAGGACACCAGTCCATACCTACACTCTCAACCTGACACTTCTTCCGACTCGCGGTTTCTTAACGACGAAAACTTGACACCACAACCTCTTCTGAGAACTCTCAGGGAACCTGACGATCCTCTAGGTTGGTCAGGTAAGATTTCCTCTAGTCGGGACCCTAAAGAAACCTTCCTTACTACGGTTTCGACTTTGAGGTCATGAAACCGGTGGAGTACGCTTCTCAACTGAGTAACCTTTTCTGGGACTACGACCCTCCCTAACCCCCGTCCTCCTCTTCCCCTACTGTCTCCTACTCTACCGACCTACCGTAGTGACTGAGCTACCTGCACTCAGACTCACTTGGGGCCCTCGACCACTACCTATCCCTCCGGACCACACGACACTAAGTACCCCAGCGTTTCTCAACCCGTGCTGACTCGCTGACTTGACTTGACTTACCCATGAGATTGCACCAATAAAAAAAAATTGGAATTATAAAGACATATTGAACTTAAATGAGTTCCCCACCTAAGCTAATAGACCTTCCTTTGTAATCTCTACAAACGGTGACACACCCCGATACTCTCTCGATTCGGGACGGGACTATACGGTTCAAAAATCATCTCCTGACAAAGTGTAAAGAGGTTTTCGATTTGTAAAACACACGTACGATCCTCAAATCTAAATACTACAACCTGGGATAAAATTTTTCCTTTCTAAAAAAAGAGTAAAAATCGTTAATTAGTAACTAAAACCTTCCATCATTTTTATCATAAACTTATTCGTACTTTTTTATTTCCGTAAACTGTTGGTGACTTTAACTGTGTACTTTTGTTTTCCTTTGTCTGGGCCTTCCTGTCATTCTTTCCGTATCTCATGTCTAAATCCGAAAATACAGACCGTTTATTTTACTGATTGAACAGTAGGCTAGATTTTCATTATCACTCTACTGCCCTCATTTAAATCTTAACAGGACCCTTTAGGTCCTGTTCACCAGTGGACCGGTTTTGTCGTTCTTGGACAAAATGTTTATTTAAAGAAGACTTTTTGGAGTGAATTGCACCTATGCACTTAGCCGTTTTGGTTTTCTTCGGATTTATTGAGTTCCAAAAGCTCGAAGAAGTCACCTTTCCTTCTCTGATCAACCCGTAGGACCACCCGTAATCGATAAGTAAAAGTGAGTCAGTTCACTTTTTCGCTTCTTTTTCCTTGAAAGATATTTAACTTTGGTCCTTTCTATTTCTTTTTATACGAGAAATAAAATTACCAATATACGGGAATTAAATTATGTTAGTCTATCCACAAGTATTTTAATACCAAAATAAAGAACCTTAGACATTATTCAGTAATCTTTCAAGTATTATGTTTTCTATTTTCATCGAAAAGAATTTTAATAAATACGTGACGTATATGGATTGCTTCTCGGTATCTCGTCCGTTACAAGGGTCACTGTCGACTCGCTATCGAATAAAGAAACGATTCACTAGGTCCGTCTTAATTTAGTGGATACCTTCACGTAATTGAAGTGTAGGTTAAATGTCTACACGGTCCAATAATTGTCAGACACACAGTGGCAGAGACGATCTTTTGCTCGAGGGTCAAACGAGGAGTCATACATTGAGGACGACCTGCACGCGGGTCGTGACGTAGTTGGTTTGTTCCCTCCTTTTCGTCGTCGAATTTCTGACGGTGTCGGACCCCCGGCACGGGCGGCCGGACCTCGCTTCCCCGAGGGCGTCGACCACGGGCACAGAGATCTCTCTGTCCCGCCGAGAGCCCCCCAGTCTCCCCAGCGACAGGGGCCATGCGACAGGAGTGCTCTTCTGGCGAACGACGACGAGACGACCTCTGTCAGGGTCGAAGAGGTCCAGTCGGACCCCAGTGTGTAAGTCGGAGGACGAGTGGGAACCAGGTAGACGTTTCCCTGAGATAGGTGCATAGTAGACAGATGGTAGACGGATAGGTAGACCGATAGGTAGATAGGTAGACAGATAGGTAGACAGATAGGTAGACAGATAGAAGACAGATAGTAGACAGATAGTAGACAGATAGTACAGATAGGTAGACAGATAGTAGACAGATAGGTAGACAGATAGTACAGATAGGTAGACAGATAGGTAGACAGACAGGCAGACAGATAGTAGACAGATAGGTAGATAGAAGACAGATAGTAGACAGATAGTAGACAGATAGGTAGACGGATAGGTAGATAGGTAGACAGATAGGTAGACAGATAGGTAGACAGATAGGCAGACAGATAGTAGACAGACAGACAGACAGACAGGTAGACAGACAGGTAGACGGACAGGTAAACGGACAGGTAGACAGATAGTAGACAGACAGTAGACGGATAGGTGGACAGATAGGTAGACAGATAGTAGACAGATGGTAGACGGATAGGTAGACGGATAGGTGGACAGATAGGTGGACAGATAGTAGACGGATAGGTAGACAGGTAGACAGACAGGTGCGAATCGAGAGGCAGTGGGCAGATACCAGACAAGTGGACGGACACACAGACGGTAGGTGGATAGGCAGGTAGGTAGGTGCAGGCAGAATAGACAGATGGACGACGACGACTCAGCGCAGTCAGCACAGGCTGAGACACGCTGGGGCATCTGCCGTCTGGTGGTCCGACGGGGCAGGGACCCTAAGAGGTCCGCTCTTGTGACCTCACCCCACGGTAAAGGAAGAAGTCACGTACTTTCACTTTTCACTTTCACTTCAGTGAGTCAACACAGGCTGGGAATCGCTGGGGTACCTGACGTCGGGTGGTCCGAGGGGGCAGGGACCCTAAGAGGTCCGCTCTCGTGACCTCACCCGACGGTAGCGGAAGAGGATAGACGGGTGCATAACTGTCTAAAAGTACAGACCCACAAGTCGAGACAGAATTCGATTCGAGGGGGCATAATCCGAGGTCACATAGTAGGTGGAGAACGCCCTGGATGTAGCGGTAGAGACTCATAAAGTACTTCTCTTTCCAACAACCTCTGAACCGTCGTAAACTTATATACTAACTCTTCATTTCTTTTTTTGTTGTCTCAAAAAGGAGCAATGTCCGTTTTCTTAATGAATATAATACATCCGGGGAATTTATACACATCCGGGGAATACATATATAAATCGGGGAATTGTATACACATCCAGTGAACGTACATACATCCGGGGAATACACACACATCCGGGGAATGTATATACATGTACTTAATGACGCAGACGGGACGGGGACACTCTAGCTCGACTTCGAACCAGACGATCCCCAGGAGTCGTCTCCTTTACAGACGTCAGAATCCCCGGGAGTGCGGTAAGACGATCTCTGGGCGGTTCCCAACAAAAGAAAGACACTGAACCAAAAGGAAGACTTACCACAAGTAAAAAACCAGGATGGTCGGAAATGATTTAATCATCAAACTTTCTTAGACCCATTCTAAGGACCACTATCTGTGTCATAGTTTCGGCTAAAAACTCGAACGATCACTGAATTTCTAAACGTTATTAACCTCTTCCCCCACTGTCTCCTATACTACCAATCTACCTTAGTCGCTGAGTTACCTGCACTCAGACTCGTTTGAAGTCCTCTACCACTTCCTGTCCCTCCGGTCACACGACGCCAGACACCCCAGTGTCTCAGCCTGTGCCGAGTCCGCTGAATCGTCCGTGTATATGTCGCTGTCCACCCCAGTGAGTGCGAAGGAAAGTTCTTTAAAATTCCTTGTTCGGGAGGAACGGAGCACCCACACCTCGTCTATGTCCATTTCTGTACCCGGAGCAGGAGTCTCCCGCACACTACATTCCGTCTGCGGCTCCCTTCACCCTATTCTGTGGGTCCCTTCTGTGGGGCCCAAAACGGAATCGAATAACAATTTAAGTACGTGAGTCAAGAATTCAACGTACTGACAGAGGCAATTGAAAAATTTAGTATAAGACTGAGCACTGTCAAGCGTAACACACAGTGACCTTAGATTATAACAACACAATACATACAAGCCACAACTTCAGCTCGATATTTCTTTGTCAGCAAAGAGGGGGCACAGAATTACTTTACAAATGATGTCTTTCCTTTTTATATGATCAACAAAAACGTTGGAGTCTCTGTCTAATCTTTATGACAGAGATTATCTTACACTAATTTATTGAACCAAAATTTATATACACCTTCCGTCTTGAGACTATATCGACTCTGTAGGTTGTGACCGGTTTTGATTCCATTGAGTCTTCGAGTACAAGGCTCGGACCGGGCCACGTCGCCTTCGAGTACAAGGCTCGGACCGGACCACGTCGTCAGACCTGGACCCACAGAGTGTAAACACGGCACACGGGCCTAACGTCCCACCAACACCGGCCCACCCTGACACCCCACCCGCCGGACGACAGACGGGAGAGGTGGGTCGCCGGGGCACGAGACTTGCCCCGGACCGTCAAGTAAGACTTCCAAAACGAGGGGTCCAGCAGGTGTACCCGACCCAGTCGCTCTCTGACCCTCCACGACCGAGCAGAGTCTGGAAGTCTGGGTCCAAGGACCGCGACTTCCCGAGTAGGGAGATGCAGAAGCAGAGAGGAGACCATTCGCCCGGGAGCCCCGACCCTCCCTGCGACTCCTCCGGCAGCGACTTCTTCGCAGTCCGGGTCGCAAATCTTCGCCAGTCCTCCCACACGCCGCCCGGGCGGAGGTCGAGCTGCAGGCGACTACCTTTCCCGAGGCGACACCTGGGGCCCGGGAAGAGTGAGACTTGAGTAAGTAGTCGGCCGGTACAAAAGGAAGAAAGGTTCGTCGGTGACTCTGCACTCTCACAAAAGGACGACTTCCAGGGTCGCCGAACCTCCACCCCCACGTCTCCGCACCCCCAGAGTCTGGTGACAAATACACCACCTTTCTCGGTGTTTCGTTCTCTTTTCGGAAGAGCAGTCTGCAAAGACTGAAGGACCAGTTCACCACTTTGTGTCTCTCTGTCGAGTGAGTACAGGAGGTGCAAAATATTTTTATTTGTCGGACTGGATTACCGGGGCGTCTTTAAATTAGGGCTCACGGTGTCAAACGCTAAACAAAAGATCAAGAGTGGTCGTGGTGAAAGAGTTTTGACTGGGGCACATACACACGGGCCGGAGGTCCGAATGCCAATTCCGGCTAAGTGAAAACTCAGGCGTGTAGTCTCGACGTTTGTTTGTCGTTTTGGACCAGCGAAGTCCTGGATTTTGAACTCCACGTCCAGCGGATGTCGCAACGACGACACGACGGCAATTTTTCTTCGCGTTCCCACAGCGACGGGCTCCCCGGCGTGCGAGAGACAACGGGAGGCGGGCGGCCGCCTGCGGCATTGGCACAGACACCGGGCCGACGACCCTTGCCACTCCCTGCACCCGGCGTCCGAGAGCTCTGAGTCGAACAAAGGAAACGGATTCACAGGTCCTCACCCCAGCGACCTAGCTCGCCATCAAGGCGACGGCCAAGAGACTCGGGGGCCCGGCCGAGGCGCCACCGGCGCGCCGCGACAGCAGAGGCCGGCGCCACTACCTGCGCAAATACCGTTTGTCCCCGACGACCAAAGTGCGCGGAGCAGTCTGAGCAGTCAGCACATCCCGCGTAGACGGTTAGTGTGGAGTCACTTCAAGATCTTTATTTCTTATCATCTCCCGGTTAGTCCAAAATGAGTCTGTAGATCTGTTGTTACGCACAGAAGTCACTGTTCGTTCCAAAAGAAATTATTCGAAGAAGAACCCCCTATTACAATCTCCCACTCTACTAAGTCATCGTAGTGGCTGAGTTACCTGTACTCAGACTCGTTTGAGACCCTCCACCACTTCCTGTCCTGGGCGGTTCCCAGCCTGCGCTGAATCGCTGACTTGTTAAAGACCATCTCTCGAACACAGGTCCTTCCTAGGGACATCCAAGGACTCACGACTGGAACAAGTCTTGACCCCAGGTGCACAACTTTGACTTCCTAATAGTCACCGTCTTGTGCCCCTTGATTTGCCTACGGAGGTCCGGGTAGACGGGTGTCTCGAAAAAAGACAGGGGTCCTGAGTTCGGTCCTAAGGTGGTGCCTGGACTCACAAAGTTTTTGGTTCCGACACTTAATGATTACGACCTCTCAATAGATGTCTAAACGTATTAGTGACTTACAAAGAGTTTACGTCGCTACAAGAAATAGCAACGATCCTTTCATTCGTTCTCATTGGTGTCTATTGGGGCTACCGGAGTCAGGCCCGGGACACTACAGTGTCTTCCGTCGACCCCATACCGACCGTCTAGGCCTTAGTCTTGAGACCCCGAGACCCGACTCCCCGGGGGGCGACCGGGTCCTGTCAACTCCCCTCCTCCCCTCCTGTCCCAGTCGGGAGGATAATTCTGGGAGTCCCATACTCAAAAAGGGTGTATGTTGTAAGATTTAACACTCTTCACGAAATTTACAATTAGTTTAAAGGTATGAACGAGACCCCTTTCTACTAAAGTAGGTGAAGGGCACCGTCGAAGTTAAAGTGTCTGTCTTTAAGATTGGGTCCCCAGCGTCCCAGGAGGTCATAGAGGTCTACCTATCACAGTAAAGACAATTATGGTCCGAAACGAACAAATAAAACTTTAGCGTGTCGTTTAAAAGAACCATAGCTAGGCACAGTGTTTGTAGTGTAGTATGCTTAGCTAGTGACTGGAGTCGGCGACCCCACACAAACGGACCTCGGTCGACGATGGCGGACTTATGACACGAGTCTTCGAATTCTGGACGAGTCGTGAGACGAGACTCACCCCGGACCGGCTCCCCGACTCAGCAGAGAGACATGGGGTCCCTGCCCCAAGGGGGCGGGGTCGGAGGGACCTTGACCCTCGTCGAAAACACAGACGAGGAGGGAAAAGAATCCACCGAAAACCCGATTCGGGTTGACGCCGGGGTACCTGGCGTCGGGTGGTCCGAGTGGACAGAAAGTGGTAGAGGGTCTCGAACGAGTCTGAGTACAGGAATAGTAGAGTAGGAGATTTTAATAAGGGGTTCTTTTTCGAATAACTTCTTTTAGAACGACTAGTGACTTCTGTGAGTAATAACAGATCTACAGACTCTCATTTTGAACTAAACGGGAGATCACAAAAAATAAAAATTTTGAAGATGTAGTGTCCATCAAACCCTTGTCGACCATGTGACGTAGACAAGTGTCTGCGCGGTAGGGGGAAGGACTGAGACCTAAGTCCCCCACGTCTACGAGTCGACTGGGGGCTCCACTTTTCCCGCCACGTCGGTCAGACCAGGAGAGAGGTTCGGGACCGACGGAGATCTGGCTCCAGTCGACAGGGCCGAGAGTGGTCAGTTAATTCCAAACGCACTTAGGTCACCCCCCGACCACCGACGGGGACGTGTCCTCGACGGGGAGGTACGACTGGGACGGGTGGTAGATCGCTTCGGCGCGACGGAGGGCGTCGCCCACTCACGGGGCAGCCCCTACTCCGCGTACCACCCGTCCCGTGGGCCGACCAAGGACCAGGTGCCACCCCCTTCGCGAGGACAGGCCACCGGGAGACCCTTTCGCGAGGGTCGGGTCGTCACTCACAGTCGGAGCGCACCGGACTCCGAGACAACGATCCACGTAGACACAATTCCCACCGATGGAGACTACACTCTTGACTGGGAAGTAGGACTACATTACTGGAAGAAACAGGGACTATCGCGGGAATAACAGTCCACGCGAGACATCCTGTCACTATAGGGGAGACGAACGAAAACTAGGCACCTCAGAAAAGAGGTAGGGAACGTGGGTCAGGTGCACACAAAACCCCGACTGCAGCCCGGGTCCGGTCAGGCAGAGAAACCGAGGTTCTTTTGACCACTGTGAAGGCAGACAAGTCCGGACATGTCCGACGACCGGTGCGTCCTCACGAGCACGAGTCGGCGAATGGACGCCTTGGTCTTTGTGTCATTGAAATACTTATCTTTTTTTAATTTGTAACGAGGATGTATTACCGTAATACGACCGAATGCCACTTTACAAATCTACTAAAAGTGTCTGACGGGCTTTATTGCTTTCGTATAGAATTTTACCCCCGACTTTCTGAATTACTCTGTTACCTTCATAAGTGAGTCGTTTTACAATCTCTTTTCCCGGAAGCCCCTTTCCTATTCAACACTCAACCCCTCACCTTCGAAGCCCGACATTTGCCTTAGAGGGGTGAAGGACCGACTCCCTTGCGTCCGCGGCGTGGGTGGGAGACGACTCGACGATCGACTGACGAGGCTTCCTAGTTCGACTTATGCTTCCCCGAAGTAGGTATATGAATTTTACAGAGACTTTGAGGTTTCGTAAACGTAAAGTGTCTACTTTAGAATGCGAATCATGAGCCGTCGAAGAGTGACATTTTCGTCGTGTGTTTTATACCTGTAACTTATAAATGTGCACACAACTAAGTGTATACATGTACAAGACAGAGTGGAACCCACGGACATAGGACCTCGATCGCCGTTTAACGGTCATTACTAAAGACGAAACGGGTTTAGATTTCGTCGGCACACACTTCGAGAAGGACGATATGCACAAATACAGGACGCACGACTGTACCTCACTCCGACACGACCACTGCCCTGACAACCACTGAGCGTCGCGGAGTGGACGCAGGACCGGGGCGACCGCCCGAGACGCAGGCACGGGTCCGACTTTACGTTAAACACGTCGTGCTACGTAAGCTCCGACGACTCGACGACGGACCTCTTCCGCGGCGCCGTGTCCCGGTCCTCGACGAAGTGCGCGTCACCCGCGTGGACGGGGACAAACGTTCGCTACTCGTCTCGGCACTGGCCTCATCGCCCTTCGTCGGACGTCGGAGCCCTCCCCGAGCCCCGGGGGTCCGAAGAGCCCCGACCCTACTGTCCTTGTCGAGACAACGCCCCGTCCCACCCCCAACCTTCCTGTCGTTTATTTAAGGAGACCCTCTCACCTCGGGGCTTCCGTGGGCAGACTACTCGGGAGCCGGGCGGTAGACTAGTGGGGAGAAGGGGAGACAGGCACCCCGCAGTCCGTGACGGTTCTTACGGGCCGGTGGGCACACCCCGGACGACAGATGGCAAGACACAGTCTTACAGAGTCACTTGAAAATTTTCCGGTCTCTCAGACACCGTTCACTAAATCCTTGTTACTTTCTCTTTCAGGACAGGAGTTCCGACCAAAGACTCGAGGAGGTTCTGTTCTCCTCCCTCTGCGACTTCCTCAAACCCTCTTCCCCCCTCTTTCCGAGCTTCCTTCTCCGTCGGACCCCGCCTGCACAGGCACCCAAGGGACCCGGGTCCATGGGTGCTCTCCTACGTCGGTCGGTCCTCCCACCACTCGGGTCCAGTATTGGTTCCCGACGAGTTGCGACCTCTTCGACCTAAGACCGAAAGCACGCATGAACTGACAGGAAGGGATTTCACCCGTCAGTAAAGACAAACGTTTAACCTTAGACTTTTTATTACAAAGTTGACGAGTACGAAGGTTTGTGGTAATTTCACACAATTTGTCGTGAATACTTTGGTTAAAATGTCGTAGATTGTCGTAATTGTATGTGTAGTGTATCGTCAACGGATACTTATACGTTCTTGATAGCCTTCATCGAAATTCCAACAGTCAATCCCTTTATATAGGGAATTTTTAATAGATGGACCTTGCTGTATTTGGCTCTCTTCTACGCATTCGACTTCCACGTGGTCTGTCAATGTATGGGTCATATCTTATAATGAGACACAGAGAAGACACCCACGTACTCGCAAGGTGCCATTATGGATTTACAAGGTCCTGTAATGCAGACTCACAGACGTCAAAGTCAAGACACAGTCCACTCTACACAAGTCCACTTTATCTTGTAACAGGTCTGTCTCCCGTTCCTTCTCTGGGCGAAGACTCTCAGTCAAGTATCTGAAACAAACACTCCGAACGTCGGAACTCCGGGGCGGGGAGAATAGTGGGACGGAGTCACCCGTACCCAGGGTCGACTACCCACTGGTGGTGGTGCCCCAGGGGTGTGTCGAAGGTCTCCGAGAGTCCCGCCTTCGCGAAGAGAAGTTCAGGTCCCTTCTTTGCCAAGGTGGGTCTGCGGGGTCGGAGAAGAGTCGGAGTCCACGGAGGGACCACCCCCGCACAAGAGGAACTTTGTCAGTGGTACTGGGTCTCCCACTCCACGGGTCGGACTGAGTGCAGGTTCCCGCGGCGGTGGCCCCGACTCGGACGTGGACGGTCCTAGTGCCCTCGGCCCGCACCTCTCCCCAGAAAGGGTCCACGCCCCTTCTCCTCCGACTGACAGTCGTCCTTTCTAACCTATCTTCTTTGTGGAGGTCGGCGACCATCGGTGACGTCTGGGTGTCGTCCGTCCCGGAATCGTCTGTCCCGCCCGGGCACCGTCTCACCCACTCCTCCGCACGTGGACCCTTCGGGTCTTGGCGGATCCAGGAGATTTACACGGGGTCTCAGCCAGGAAATGAATTCCACTCTCGCAGGTTTTGCTTGAGGATTTCGCTGCGGGTCGACACACATTTCCATTCAAGGAGGTAGTGGTCCAAGAACTTAGTTATTACACACATTTGTAGCTTGGAGTGCGGTTCTGAGGTCCCGGCCTCGTGCGTCGAGTAACAGCCTCAGGTGGTGCCGGGCCTCAGGCCAAAGGGTTGGCAGGACGAGGACAAATCCCAAATTAATTCCTTTTCTGTGTAGCTGAGGGGAATGACAACATTTACAAATTTAAGAGTATGACTCTGTAGTAAATAGATTAATGTGCATATGAAATTTGGGAAAGGGGCCAAAATGACTCCACGTTGACCCCTTCACACTGCGCGCGTCTCGCACGTCACACCGGCAGACCACCGGCACACGGACCAGGTCGCTCGGGGCGTCGCCCCACTACTCGTCGAGGGAGTGGAGCGTGTCGAGGGGAATGAAACCCACTTTTGCGGGTTCTAAGTGGGCAGAACACAAAGAAAGTCCACTCGTGTGACCTAACCCAGGCTCGTCTCTTTTGGATAGTGGAGACACTCCAAGACAAATTTCAAGTGTTCCATTCACCTCGTAGGAAGCGTGCGGTCTACACAGGTACGACTGTCGCGAGGGAAACACCAACTTTTCCCTCTCTCTCTAAGTGGCGACAGCTTTGTCAGCTTACCGTGCGCGCCTGTCCAAGCAGGGTGGTGGCAAGTAGCTTTAAAGTGTTTTCCTTCAGCATCTCCACGAAAGTTCGGACAAAATACAACCGAGACGCAATAAAGTAAGACCGGAAAAACATAAATGCTGAACAAACATACCGAAAGGTATGTGAATCTTCACCTTCCTTTACCGTTGGGTGAGGTTCTAAGAACGGACCTCGTGAACGTACCTGTCTCCTCGGACCACCCGACGTCGGGGACCCCAACGTGTCTCAGTCTGTGCTGACTCGCTGATTTGGTGGTGGCGACATGTGAACTCTCTCAAGGGTCCACCGCGTGAGCCGTTTCCTGGGCGGACGGCCCCAGCCCCCTTCGCGGGGACCCCCTCCCGTCCCGTCGGGTGAGGTCGTAAGAACGGACCTCGTGGGGTACCTGTGCTCGGACCGTCCGATGGCAGGTACCCCAGCGTTCCTGAACCTGCACTGACTTCGCTGAATCGCGTCACATGCAGATTCTGTGCACAAACCACGACCTTACTTACAGAAGTCTTTGGTAGTATAAAATACACTCGAAGTAATTATTTGATACCGTGGAGAAGATAAATTAGGTCGTATAACAAAGTCTTTCTAGCTCTTTCACAAACTAGTCATTTATACGAGACTTCATGGACTCTAGTGCGCCAATCGGTTCCCTCACTAGTGTCGTCTTCGCAATCTGAGCCGGGTCCCGTCTACCGTCGCCGTTGGCACTGTTCGCGCGTCGTAAGCTGTGAAATTTTTCCTCCGCCTCTGCGAAACTGGAGACTCGGTGGTCCCTTCGGGCCTATAGGATAATTCAGAAATTTATCACTAGAATGTTTTAGAGGGGGAAAGAGTGCACTGAAATTAGGAACTACAACTTGTATATTTAAATTTTAATATTATAAATTGAGTAGAAAGTTTTTAACTCTATTTACTAATAAAATTCTTGATCATGAAATCTTAAAAAATTACTAAGTAAAAGTATTAGTAAGTTTCATATCAGCAATTATACATCAGGTCTTTAGTCTAAAACACCAACACTACCACACAAAGACGTTGTGAAAGAGGAGAGGTATTTAAGGAAAAAGATCAAGAATTTCAGTACACAGACATAAAGTGTGAGTGGTACTTTCTCTACTCTTTTAACTTAGTTAGTCTGAACTAACGTTAACACTGCTTTAATATCCGTCGGGGTGTATCACCTATTATTTTCGTGACGAGGTGCCACTCCGCAGGGACGTACCTAGGAGGGCGGGGTGTATCCTCGTAGGGAAGGCGTAAAGAGTCACCTTGATCTCAGTGAGTGGACAAACCGTCTCCTCGAACCATTGCCACAGAAGGGAAGCGACTCGCGGGGCAGAGGGAGGACTCAATCAGGACGGGGGGTGTGGGGGGTCCTCCCTTAGGAGCATCACGGCAGAAGGTCGACTCCGAGGCTTCGTGTCTGAGCCCTCATTGAAGGTCTTCAGAGCGGTCTCCACCTCCCCGGGTCCAAGGGTACCGGGCTTCGCATCGACTTGGGATAAAATGAAATATATGTGCTACGAAAGAAGGGAGACGTTTGCCTTCGCTTACGTGATTGGGAGTGTAGTGCAAAACGAGACACCAAATTGAACGCCTAGAAGTTATATGTGTTTCTCCACTGGGGAGAAATTATGGCGACTGATCATAAATTAAGGTACTTATATAGTATGAAATAAAATGGTTCGGGAATAGTTCCTTATAAATTAAACAAGGGAAAAAACTTTAATGCTTGTGACATTATTGAGTAAAATGTACTCACGTTCATATATTGGTTCTGTTTACACATCCCCACCTTAAAGACCCCGTTTCTTACACCTGCCAGACGTAAGACTATCGGTTGTGTCTGCATAACACATCCCGTCCCTTGAGACGAAGTATAAGACTTTGTTGGACTTGCCCTTTTGCTAGACTTTGTAGTATCTATGCACATATTCAGTTGGGACTTATAAGTAACCTTCCTGACCACGACTTCGACTTCGAGGTTATGAAACCGGTAGACTACGCTTCTCGACTGAGTAAACTTTTCTAGGACTACGACCCTTTCCTCTTTCCCCTCCGTTTCCTGCTCTACCAAGCCATCGTATCGGTCGAGTCGTCTGCACTTAAACTCGGTTGAGCCCCTTTATCACTTCCTGGACCTCACGGCGTCAGGTACTCTAGGGTCTCAGCCTGCACTGAAACGTCGTCTCGAGCGGGTGTAGACACATTGCCGTAGCGGAGCGACACGCGGACTTCGATTGTGTCGTAACCCTTAGTCGGGGCACACACACGGACGAGCCACACAGACTGACAAACAGCTGGGGCACCTGACATCGGGCGGTCCGAGGAGACAGGTACCCTAAAGGTCCGTTTTTATGACCTCACCCAACGGTAAAGGAGACGGTCCCCCAGAAGGGTTGGGTCCCTAGCTTCGGTGTAGAGAACGTACTCGTCTACTTAAGAAATGGTGGCTCGGATAAAAATCGTGGAAATGGCGACTTCGGGATTGAGTCGGAATGAGGTTATTATTTTTAAAAAATTGTCTTTACTTTTTTCTCTACGTTCACTTTTAGTACTTCGCCATACAAACGGCGGATCTCACAGTTTCTACCTTTCCAGCCACGGCTACCCTCCTTCAGAGATAGTTTTACGTTCGTCGCGAAGCCGAACCTTTAGGGTGGACACTCACGCCCAACCAGAGCGAGCAGCCGTGGCGACCGGAACGTCCTTCGAGAGATCGAAGGGAAGACCCTGGACAAGAGGTCGACGACGAGTGACCTGGGCACACTTATTACCGTCCTACTGGGAGGAGTCCAGGGCGACCTTCTTTGGCATGGGTAGGTGACCTGTCCTTGCTACGAGTCACGCCCGTCTGACTGGAGTCGAGGGGATCTTGTTCCCCGTCCCCCGGGGACTCGACGTACTCCTCCGCTCGCACCCGGTCCACCCGGGGTGGAGGTCGGGGACCAGTGGGGGGCGGGTGTTTCCCTTTCCCGGAGACGCCACAGAGGTATCCACCTCTATCAAAACGTCAAACCAACCTGGGGAGCCTCCCTCCCACTGAAGGACCCGGAAGTGGGAGGTCCCCGCACCTCCCGTGGTGTCTCGACCGTCGCCGAAATTGCTCTAGAGGTAGAGGTCCCCGTCCTCTCCTGAGTCTTCCGACGAGGCTCCCACCGTCTGGACCCCGCCACCGCCGTCACCCGTGCCCCGCCCCCGTCGCCAACTCCGGCACCCTTTCCGTACCCCCGGTGGGTGAGTCAGAGGTGTCGCCGAGTCCCCGGAATCAAAATAGGAACTAGGGTCAGAAGTCAGTATTACTCTGTAACGTCAAGCATTCTTGACTCGAACAACAGAGGCCCTCCCGGTGCCCACCGTGGACCCCGACTCGACGCGTACCAGTCACTGGAGTGGGTACAGAGTCGTGGTCGCAGCGCGGCAAAAAACCACCCCGAGTTGTCCAAATCAACGTCCTTCATCGGTGTAGACGCTTTGGGAATTCACAGGAAGGGGCCCCTAAAGAACCCATTTTTCCGACAAAAATTAAGAAGCGAGACAAGAACGTGTATCTCGACTCCAACAGGTAAGTCTACTTCTGAGTGTGCGTGAACTGGCGAGGTAGTCTGCTTGAGTCAGAATCCTCGGCTGAGATGTACTCTTTCAGTGTTCTCAGTCTATCGACACGTGTGCCTTTAGGAGTCACTACAAAATTTAATCACTTGCAACCTGCTTAACAAGTTTTTGGTAACTCTTTATTTCAAAGTCACACCGGCACATAAAACTCATGAGGTAATTTCAGTGTAAATATCTTAGTACGGGTGTTTCTCCGCACTTTCTTTCTTTCTTTGCTTCAGCGAGTCAACGCAGGTTGAGAAGTGCTGGGGTGCCTGACATGCATCGGGAGGTCCGAGGAGGTGGGTACCTTAAAAAGTCCGTTCTCATGACCTCACCCAACGGTAAAAGAGGAGGTCCCTAGAAGGGGTGGGTCCCTAGCTTGGACCCAGAGGGCGCAACATCCGTCTGCGAAGTGGTCGACTCGGTGGTCCCTAAACCTCAGACCTCTGTAACGGACCTCCCCGACATTTTTGTTTAATGTACTGTTTTTCCGTCAGTTTTACCTTAACAGACAGAAAATTTAAAGGATATAACACCGATATTATAAAAGTTTATTTATCTTCGTCCTTTTTAGGTCCATTAAAAAAATTCCACCAGTCTGTACTACTTACACGATTAAAAGGTCCAATAGAAGTCGAACCCTACCGTCTAATTAAAAAGAAAAGTGTTAACAAAACCATAAAAAGTGTAAATGTGTCAGGTTTGTTCCCAAAACGTGTTTACGTCGTGGGTCGAGTTTGCTAATTTACTGGTGTCGTCTCTACTGTCGCGACGTCTCTGTCGTCTGCTTCGACGCCCCCTCGACCGCGGTGCCGGAACGTCTCGAACAGACAGACGCAGCAATAGCGACAACAAGTCGGTGATTCAACACAGACTGAGACACAGTCGGGTGGTCCGAAGAGACAGGTGCCCTAAAGGGCCGTTCCTATGACCCCACCCGGCGGTAAAGGAAGAGGTCAGTCCACTAAAAATTTTATCAGAAAGGTAAAACAAAAGGCTTCTCACTAGCAATCCACCAGAGACAGAAGTGTCCCAGACCCTGTCCCCCGCGGAGCCCCACCCGCCGACCCTCGTCCCGCGACGAACACGCCAGCGACGGCGCGAGTCCTCGGGCCCGCGACGCACAACCTGCACGAGCGAGAGAGACACGGGGGAGTTGCGACGGACTGCCGGCCGCGCGAGCCGCATTTGCCTTGCACTCGGCGCCCCACTCCAACGTCCTCGGCGTCGGAGTAAGGACGGTAGGGAATTAATCGGGTTCTGAACGTGAAGTTCTCCCTCCGAGCCTCTCTTCATTTTAGAGTTCCAGTTGTCGACCGTTAACCGGCCCTTCCAGGGTTCACAACAGACAGATCGGGTTTTCGCACAAAAATAAGATGACTTTACGGGTCGGGGGATTTGGTGTGGGTCACATCGTTTCTTGAGTCGACGTCACAGGGGGTGTGTCTGTGAACGATTCCCAGGAGGGAAGAAACCACCAGCCAGGACGGTGAGTTCCGGCCACCGACACCTGTCTCAAAGACTCTTCAGTCCAGGCACTGGCTTCCTTCCGAACGAGAAGAACCGAGTACTGGGCTACAGGATAAAGGACGTACATCGAAAGACACGGACCTCTTAGGGTCCCTGCCGTCTCGGACCACCCGGCGGCAGAGACCCCAGTGTGTCTCAGCCTGTGCTGACTTCACTGAAGCGTCGTCGTCGTCGTCGTCGTCGAAAGAAACGGAGGGGCCGACTCCAGTGCCGGAGCCCCGCGTCGACCCCCCCCAGAGTAACTTAAGTCGTGTTTGTGAAGTAGTGAAAATAGAAACAGAACCTTCGATCTGCACCTTTGTCTTTGACCAGTGACGATTACGTCCACTTTCCGCGAACGCCGCGCAGCCCTCGCCCTGCGGCGACTGCGTGCCCACAGTGGAGCGTCCGAACAGAGACGGCGTCGCCACAGCCCCCGGAAGACGGCACCCCCAGGGGACGCCTCGCGCCGGGTCCGTCCAGGGTCCCCGGTAGGGGAGATTGACCGCAGTGGGGATAGACAAAGTCGAGACCGAGGGTCTGCTGACGACCCGCGTTCGGTCGGAGAGGGGCCCGGAGGTCCTAGGGCTGCCGCCCCTGGTGCGCGGGAAGACGAAGTCACAGGAGCACCCGGTGCCGCCCTCGGTGCACAAGCCACACCTCGACCCGTCGCTCGACCGGCGGACCCTCGACAGGAAGGTCTCTCGGTGGAAGGCCCGGCACGTCTCCTGCCCCCATTCGCCGGACGAGTAGAGACTTGCTGGACTTAGTCTCGACCGTACCACCATTAAGGTCCTTAGTGCGCAGACGTCTTCGGCCCCCCTGGGACGGGTCTAGGGACCTAGGTGGCACAGCCCTCGGCGACACCCTCCAGTACCTTCCTTCGTTCCACCCGAACAAAAACAGAGCAAGTGGGGTCACAAGTCGGACTCCTTCCCCGGACCTACGGTCGAGTCCCTTCGGGGAGTGACTCCCGTGCCGACCCAGGGACCCCGGACGAGTAGGTGGTACAAAGGACTCGTCAGGGACCTGCGAACCGTAAAGAAGTTCGGGAAGGAGTGTGAGTCACTGGGTTGCTCCTCGTATTGTGTGAGCTGACAAACCCAGCAAAGAGGGAGGAGCCGTGTCCTCCATTTAGGGTGTCGAGCTCCACACACACCTACCTCGTCAGGGGAGGACTCTGGAATAGTACACTTTTTATTACTGGGGCTTCAGCAGGGTCTCGAGAGAATTTGACGGGAGTGAAATTGTAAGAAAAAGACAAGTCGCACTTACCAACGGTGACGGTACGAGGGCGCAGGACGGGACGAGGGCACAGCCGATTAGATGACTCCCGAGGAGGGCCGCATAAAGATTGAACAGTCGAGAGGAACGAGGAAGAAATACAGGGACCGAGAAACCATTTGGAGAGGGGCGCAGCAGAGGAGGGGTTCAAGAGAGTCGCAGAAAGGCCAGTAACGGAACTCGAGACAACCCGCCTAGAGAATAGAGGTGAAACGAATCAGGAAGAGCCCTAGGAGAATGAGGCAGGGACCCCTTTGTAAGGAGACAAGGGAGTCAAGCGGGTCAAGACACACGGACACAGAATCCACCCGGCCAATGAAAGGGGTCGGAACCTTCACACGACTCCGAGGTCGCCGTGTGTCGGGGGACCTGTGGTCTCGACACGCGAGGTCGCTCCTACCCACGGAAGCACGTCTGTCCGGACTGACGCCCCCACGTGACGACCTCCCGACCGGGGACCGGGGCGGCCGACTGTCCGGGGCGGGCACACCTCCAGCGATCTACGACCGCCACTCCGACGCAGGACTACGTCGATCGGCACCTCACACTCCCCGGGTCCCGACCGGAAGATCACCGACCCGGGTTCAGGGGAGCACTAGGCGACGAGTCGGACCCCAAGGTCCCGACCACCCCCTCGACTCGGGCGTGAGTGTCTGAGGCCCCTCCTGGGGTGTGACCGGGAGCAGTCGGGGACACGGGTGCATGGTCTTAGGCGAAGGTGTGCCCGTGACGTGGTGGGTGTGGGGTCCAGTAGAGGTCGGCGGGGACGGAGGGACCTCTGAGAGCTCCCAGTCGTCCACCCAGACTGGCGTCGAAGGAGGGTCAATAGCGGGGGCGGAGCGTCCCTCGTCGTACAGGGGTCGGCCGCGTCGCGGGAACGTGTCCCCCAGGGTGGGGGGGCTATCGTAGCAGAAGGTCCTCGGCAAAACGGTGTCCCCGTCTTCGAACGGACCCCTTTGAATGGAGTAGGACAGTGTCCCTCGCAGGAGGAGTCGTTCAACCGAGTTCATAGAGCCACAACTGGGCTAAGGGGCTTCCACAATACCTTCCTGTGTCCTTCACATCGGGTCTTTACAGTGACGCCCTCCTTGACAGAGGACTTTGTCTTGACCTTCCGTGCGGCAGGGGGCCCCGACCTCCCGAGTGGGAATCGAGGACGGAGCACCCAGACCGCGCGGACCGCAGTGGTGGCGGCACGGTCCTAGGCACGTGAATCGACTCTTAACCTGTCTTCTCGTCGGAGGCCTCGTGCCTGGTGCGGAGACGACGAGTGTGAGTCGGCCGTCGCGATCCTCGACACCCGTAGCTAGCGGACTACGAGCGTTTGGGGCTCGGACAGCCCCAGCGGGGCGGGAGGGGTGGGTGGGGGTGTCGTCGGAGGGAGGGCGCCGGGGCCCGCGTCTCGAGTCACCTCAGAGACGACGTAGACAGGAAACGAGAACAAGACCCAGTCTGGGGAGCCTTGCAGAGGGCTCACGTCGACCCGGAGCACAGAACCCTGCGTGAACGTCCGACCGGACATCCTCGTTCCGCACGCGCGAGTAAGTGCACTACCCCTGTTCACCGTAGTGCCCCTCAACACCAGAGCCCAATCCCACAGAGACCTCCTGTGCAGTCCGAGGTGAAACGATTCTGGCCGTGGAGACGACTGCCACGCCGAAGACGTGGACGGCCGCCTGGTCGCGCCCTCCGCGGTGCTCTCGGCACAGGGTCCCTGGAGGCTCGCGAAGCGAAAAGATTTTCGTCCAAAACTACCCCCGCTTATCACACTCACATCCGCAGGCAGTGAGTCCGCACGGGCTGAGAACCGCTGGGGTGCCTGACGTCGGGTGGTCCGAGGACAAAGGGACTCTAAAAGGTCCGTTCCCATGACCTCACCCGACGGTAAAGGAAGACGTCTCCTATGACTTCGGTGGGCTAGTTACGCTTCGAAGTAAAATTTTTCTATAAAAGAGTGTTAACTAGGAAAAAGGATCAGGTTTTGCATGCGCACGTCACCCGTTCCCCTGTGAGACACGAAGTGCCACCTGAAGCGAGAGCCTAAGTGGACAAAGCTGTCGTTCTGGTTCCATACACGACTCGTCGGTCCCCGCCCCGGCCACCCGCCTCGCACGCAATGCAAAGTCCCGACACTGCGGGCAGGTGCCGACGCCGTGGTGGTCGGATGCCGGCACAGGAGACGTGCCCGAGGAAGCACCACTGGGAGAGAGACTCTCGAGTCCCGGGGTCGTGGAGTGTCCGGGTCTCGACCTGCCCCGACGGTGGCGTAGTCGGTTGTCCTCGGTCAGTCACACTGGCACTGCAGGTACGGGTCATTTATTGTTCCTGAAGAAAGATTCGTGGTGACACTTGGGAAATCGACTACTCGTCCCTCACAAGTGAAAGTGCACGCTCGGAATCGTCAGAAAGTACTAAGACACATCTAGTGCTAAGACGTCCACCAAGGATCTTTCAAAGGTGGCGACTCAAAAAGGAAAAGTACCAGTTTAGACTGGGCTGTGGCTCACTACAAGAGTCTCGTCAAACGAGTCGCTGTGTCCATTGGGTCGTCCACACACACATGTGTCTATTGACTCGTCCGCACACACATTTATCTATTGGGTCGTCCGTAGACACGTGTGTCCATTGGGTCGTCCGCAGACACGTGTGCCTATTGGGTCGTCCACACACACTGTGTCCTTTGGTTCGTCTTTAGACACATGGTTCCATTGGGTCGTCCGCAGAGACGTGTGTCTATTGGGTCGTCCGTAGACGTAAACGAATCCAATACATTGTTGTGACCGACTACAATTGACTTACTTGCACGAGGACACAGATCTCGTGATTCCTGACGGAAGGAAATGTCTGACACGAGACCTCCAAATTCAAGAGGGTCGACTTCCCCAGAAGGCTACTGCCCTTTCGAGCCCACTTCGACGACAAAGTCTCAGACCTGTGGTTCGTCTAGCTCTACTTCCATCCCTGAGCAGGTGCCACGTCGGAGCGGACTCACTTGGCCCACAGGCCCCGACCCGCACGGCAAGGGGACCGGACACCTTAGTGGTCTTACGTTCACACTTGGGAGGAGCCTCAGTCGGTCCCACAGTACCCTTGGGTCCCACACAGAGGACAATCTCCGGAATTATAGGATTTTGACATCAGTAACTTTGGGTAATGAACTAAGGTGGCTTTTCGTGTTCAAAGAATCATTTATAATCGTCCTTTAGGTGCCAATTTGTGTGTCTTCAGTCGAAAATTCCCTTCTCAACATGTTTGACGTAGTACACTACTGAAGGGACACTGTGATTCCTGTATGACGAGACATTTAAGTTTCCTAGACCTGTATTGGATTGTTCAATACACCTCTCTCCCCTCCACGTGGGTGGGGGTAGGTCCAGTCTCGGGTCGTAGTGGGCCGGACCCCTGTGTCGGGACCGGCGGGACTCCGACGAGACGGTTGGCGACCCCCCTCTCCGGGCCTCGACTGGCCCTCGACTGGCCTACGACAGGAAGGGGGTGCCGGAGACCACGCTGCGTCCGACGACTCCCACACGCCCCTTGGGGACGACGGAGGTGGGCCGACGCGCCCGGACCGGGTACAACGGTGTGGAGGGGTGTCCCTCGGTGAGCCCCTTAAAAGACTTGAGACGGTCGGGTAGTAGTCACGGAACCCTCGCGAATGTGGTGTCGGGGGTCGTCGCGACGCCGAGCCTCGTCTCGACCCAGTGCTTCGGGGGCTCACCTCCTGGGTGTGGACTAGGGACCACCCGGACAGAGGTGGGGTCTGCACGCTCGGAAGCATAATACTCTTGGTCTTTCACCAACACGGGACTACACTCAAGAGCCTCTTGTTCTGTATCCTTTGACAAGACACGTGCCAATAAGGACCTCTCACAGTGCAAATCAACATAAACAAACCCTGTAAAAGTCTCCTTTTAATGTGTCCTATAAGTAAATGTAATCCGTACGCAAGTAAATAAATTGTCAGCAGAGAAAGTTCATATCGAAACGAGTTAGAGGTGCAAATTAAGAAACCGTTTCTGTCACCAATTCCGAAGGAAACTTTATGTCAAACATAAGTGACACCTGTCACTGACATCGGTACTTTAATTTTCTGCGAACGAGGAACCTTCTTTTCGACACTGGTTGGATCTGTCGTGTAATTTTTCGTCTCTGTAGTGAAACAGTTGTTTGTAGACAGAGCAGTTTCGATACCAAAAAGGTCATCAGTACATGTCTATACTCTAAACTTGGTATTTCTTCCAATTCGCGACTTCTTATGTGTGATTACTTGACACCACGAACCTCTTCTGAGAACTCTCAGGGAACCTGACGTTCCTCTAGGTTGGTCAGGTAGAATTTCCTTTAGTCAGGACTTATAAGCAACTTTTCGGACTACGACTTCGACTTTGAGGTCATGAGACCGGTGGACTACGCTTCTCGACTGACTAATCTTTTCTCGGACTACGACCCTCCTTAACCCCTGTCGTCCTCTTCCCCTGCTGTCTCCTACTCCACCGACCTGCCGCAGCGGGTGAGCTACCTGCCCTCAAACTCGTGCGAAGCCCTGAACCACTGCCTGTCCCGTGGACCGCACGACGTCGGGGGCCCCAACCTCCCTGTCTCGCCGTCGTGTCACCCAGGGCGTCGGCTCCCCCCCGAGACGAGATTCAACGTCCTCTGAAATCTCGGGAGGAGCCCGAAGGGACCACCGAGTCTCCCATTTCGCAGACGGACGTTACGCTCTCTGGACCCAAGGTAGGGACTCAGTCCTTCTAGGAGACCTCTTCCTTTACCGTTGGGCGAGGTCATGAGAACGGACCTCTTAGGGTACCCGTCTCCTCGGAACATCCGATGTCAGGTAACCCAGAGTTCCTCAGCCTGTGCTGACTCGCTGAAGTGAAGAAGTGACGAAGTCCGCAGCCCGGTAATCTAATACGAGGTCCTCTCGATTCTCGGGTCCCGCCGACGACGAGCAGTCTTCCGGGAGACGACAGAGTGCTGTAAAAGACTACTTGTAGGTGACACACACGGCACTCTCCCATTGCGCCCGCCGAGGTGCTTCTTCACGCTAAAGGTCTCCTCTAAATGCCTCCGCCGCGTCCGCTGCAAGTGTGAGTATGTAACTAACTTTCGTAGTGGGAACACTCTCCGCGCCGTAAGGGCTCTCACTCCGAGCACTCTCCTTGGATCAAGAAACACCAGACTGTCGAGTCACGTCTGGGCGAGTCGAAGGACTCTCAAAATGGATTAATTCCTTTTCTAGTTCCATAATTTTGTAAGTCTTCAACCATTAATCTGATTCGACGTCTAGTATAAATTTGAGTCATAAAGTCGGAATTACTTTGCAATTTCCTCAAATTATTTTTGGGTCCAGGAATCCCACTTACTTCACGTCTCCTCTGACGGACCCGCCGCCCCAATCTCGTCCCGGCTCGGGCTGTGAGTGCGCGACCCGCCGCCCCACTCTCGTCCCCGACTCGGACTGTGAACGTACGACCGACGGTCGAGGGACGGACCCGTTGCCTCAATCTCGTCCCGGCTCGGACCGGCGACCGAGGGACGGACCTACCGTCCCAATCTCGTCCCGACTCGGGCTGTGAGTGCGTGACCGGTGGTCGAGGGACGGACCTGCCGTCCCAATCTCGTCCCCGGCTCGGACTGTGAGTGCGCGACCCGCCGCCCCACTCTCGTCCCCACCTCGGGCTGTGTACACGACGCGCCGTCCCAATCTCGTCCCCGACTCGGCCTATGAGTGGGCGACCGGTGGTCGAGGGACGGACCCGCCGTCCCAATCTCGTCCCCGACTCGGACTGTAAACGTACGACCGACGGTCGAGGGACGGACCCGTTGCCTCAATCTCGTCCCCGACTCGGGCCGGCGACCGAGGGACGGACCTACCGTCCCAATCTCTTCCCCGACTCAGGCTGTGAACACACGACCCGTCGTCCCAATCTCGTCACCGACTCGGGTCTGCGGTCGAGGGACGGACCTCGTCCCAATCTCGTTCCCGACTCAAGTTGTGAACGTACGGACCGGCGGACGAGGGACGGACCTACCGTCCCAATCTCGTCCCCGACTCGGGTCGACGGTCGAGGGACGGACCCGTCGTCCCAATCTCATCTCCGACTCCGGCTGTAAACGCACGACCCGTCTTCCGCACCTCGTCCCCGACTCGGGCCGACAGTCGAGCGACGACTTCGACGGACTGCCGTCTTCGTCGTGTGCGCGTACGTGCGTACACGTGCGTACACGTACCTACAGACGTCGTGCCACACGTGCACGTGTGTCCGCGTGTATATGTGTCTGTGTACTTGTGTGTATACGTCTGTGCACGTGTGTTTGTGCGTCTGTGTACGTGTTATGCGCGTCTGTGCACGTGTGTATATGTGCACGTGTGTATGTGCGTCTGTGTACGTGTGTATGTGCCTCTGTGCACGCGTGTATGTGCCTCTGTATGTGCGTCTGAGCACGTGTGTATGTGCGTCTGTGCACGTGTGTATGTGCGTCTGCACGCGTGTGTATGTGCTTCTGTGCACGCGTGTGTATGTGCTTCTGTACACGTGTGTATGTATGTTTGTGCACGTGTGTGTATGTGCGTCTGTGCACGTGTGTATATGTATACACGTGTATGTGCATCTGTGCACGTTTGTGCGTGCGTCTGTGCACGTGTGTATGTTCGTCTGTCCGCGTGTGTGCGTCTGTGCACGTGTGTATATGTGCACGTGTGTATGTGGGTGTGTCTGTGCACGTGTGTATTTGCGTCTGTGCACGTGTGTATTTGCGTCTGTGCACGTGTGTATTTGCGTCTGTGCACGTGTGTATGTGCCTCTATGCACGCGTGTGTATGTACGTCAGAGCACGTGTGTGTATGTGCGTCCGTGTACCTGTTTATGTACACGTGTGTACGTCTGTGCATGTGTGTATGTGAGTCCGTGTACGTGTGTATATTTGCTCGTGTATATGTTGGTGCGTCTGTGCACGTGTGTATGTGATTCTGCGCGTGTGTAGGTGAGTCTGTGCATGTGTGTATGTGCGTCTGTGCACGTGTGTGTATGTACACGTGTGTATCTGCGTGCGTCTGTGCAAGTGTGTATGTGCGTCTGTGCACGTGTCTGTGCACGTGTGTATGTGCGTCTGTGCACGTGTGTATGTGAGTCTTTGCACGTGTGTATATGTGCACGTATGTATGTACTGTGTGCGTCTGTGCACGTGTGTATGTGTTTCTGTCACGTGTGCATGTTCGTCTGTGCACGTGTGTATATGTGTACGTATATATGTGTGCGTGGTGCACGTGTGTTTGTGCGTGTGTCTGTGTACGTGTGTATGTGCGTGCGTTGTGCACGTGTGTATATGTGCACGTGTGTATGTGCTGTGCGTCTGTGCACGTGTGTATGTGTTTCTGTGTACGTGTGCATGTGTGTCTGTGCACGTGTGCACGTGTGTATGTGCTGTGTGCGTCTGTGTACGTGTGTATGTGCGTCTGTCCACGTGTGTGTTACGTCTGTGCACGCGTGTATATGTGCACGTATATATGTGTGTGCGTGGTGCACGTGTGTTTGTGCGTGTGTCTGTGCACGTGTGTATGTGCGTCTGAGCACGCGTGTGTATGTACGTAAGAGCACGTGTGTGTATGTGCGTCTGTGTACCTGTGTATATGTGCACGTGTATATGTGGGTGCGTCTGTGCACGTGAGTGTATGTGCTTCTGTGCACGTGTGTACGTATGTCTGTGTACGTGTGTGTATGTGCACGTGTGTGTGTGTCTCTGTGAATGTGTGTGTCTGTCCACGTGTGTGTGCGTTGTGCACATGTGTTTGTGCGTGCGTCTGTGCACGTGTGTATGCACGTCTGAGTACGCGTGTGTATGTACGTCAGAGCACGTGTGTGTATGTGCGTCTGTCCACGTGTGTATATGTACACGTGTGTATGTGCGTCAGTCCACGTGTGTGTGCGTCTGTGTACGTGTGTATATGTGCACGTGTGTTTGTGCGTGCGTTGTGCACGTGTGTTTGTACGTACGTCTGTGCACGTGTGTATGTGTGTCTGTGCACGTGTGTATATGTGTACGTGTGTATATGTGTGTATGTGCTGTGTGTCTGTGCACGTGTGTATGTGTTTCTGTGTACGTGTGCATGTGCGTCTGTGCACGTGTGCACGTGTGTATGTGCTGTGTGCGTCTGTGTACGTGTGTATGTACGTCTGTCCACGTGTGTGTTACTTCTGTGCACGCGTGTATATGTGCACGTATATATGTGTGTGCGTGGTGCACGTGTGTTTGTGCGTGCGTCTGTGCACGTGTGTATGTGCGTCTGTCCACATGTGTATGTACGTCAGAGCACGTGTGTGTATGTGCGTCTGTGTACCTGTGTATATGTGCACGTGTGTATGTTGGTGCGTCTGTGCACGTGTGTATGTGATTCTGTGCACGTGTGTATGTGCGTCTGTGCACGTGTGTATATGTACACGTGTGTATATGCGTACGTCTGTGCAAGTGTGTATGTGCGTCTGTGTATGTGCGTCTGTGCACGTGTGTGTGTTTCTGTGCACGTGTGTGTATGTGTGTGTGTCTGTGCACGTGTATATGTGCGTCTGTGCACGTGTCTGTGCGTCTGTACACGTGTGTATGTACGTATGTGTGCGTCTGTGCACGTGTGTATATGTGCACGTGTGTATGTGCGTCTGTACACCTGTGTGTGCGTCTGTACACGTGTGTGTGTACCTCTGTGCACGTGTGTCCGCGTGTATATGTGTCTGTGCACGTGTGTGTATGCGTCTGTGCACGTGTGTATATGCGTCTGTGCACGTGTGGACATCTCCCCGCGTAAAAACGTACATATAAGTGTGTACACGTCCACTTCGGTCTAAGACGGAGGATTTGACACTGTGTCACTCGGGCCGACAAACCGTAGGTCCGTCCCTCGTGACACTCGAGGTCCGGAACACCTCCGACTCCTGGGTCGTGTCTACCTGAGTCCCAAGGCACGCCTCCTGGACTCACGGTCGGGTGTAATCAATGGTCTTTAGCCCTCAAGTGGGGTAGTCAGTCCTACAGGCACGTGCTTCGGGGGGCTTGGGGCGCACAGGTACGACCGCCGTCGCGAAGGACGAGACACGCATAAACAAGACTCGGGTGACGATCACCGGACTCTCACGTCGCGGACGTTCTCAAGACACGACACGACGCGACACGAGCCACATTCGGGCAACGTGAAAAGACCGTCCTCGACCTCAAGGTCCTGGACCGCCGGCAGGACATGACGCAGGTGAGGAAGTACCGACGCTTCCACCGTAGGCACCTGGGGCGCAAGTACCTGTGAGTCTCGTAGCGGCCTTCTATGTACACATCGTCGACTCGCCTCGAAGGTACCTGACGACTTTCAATTTGATAAAAGAATTCTCTACTGATAAAGGACGTGTTATAACGGTGAAACACACTAAAATATTACTAGGATATCAACACTACGGTTATTTTATACAGTGATCAAAGGTCTCTGCTTAGTCGGAACAAGTGAGACTGCCCCCTCCGTCGGAGGGGAGTCCGTCTCGACACCAACTCTTTTGAGTTGAGGCGCAACTTTGTGAGGGAGTGGGTGCAAAGAGTCTGGCGTACCTCCGTGGTCGTAGAGTGCGACGTGGGGTGTGCCGACTTTCGGTGTGAAATAAAAGTCTTTCGGATGTGCTCCTTTACGGTTCTCGAGTGGTGTAAATAAAGGGGGCTCTTACTTTTCAGAAGGAAACTTAAAGTAATTAAATGGGGTCCTGCAGTTTATGTCAGGACACGGGAGGTAGTCGACGCCCACCGCTGTGACTCGTGTCTCAGTCCCTTTCTGTTTCTGGGCTACTCTAGCGTGTGCACACCTCGAATTTAGTCTCCTTGAGTCGATGTCCTGTCTTTGGCCGAGTGTCTGCGTCTTCCGTCTGGGTCAGTGGTTTCCCCTTTCCGACCGTCCCTCCCTATGCGACCCTGAAACCCACACGGGTCAGTTCAGGCTGATAAACGTTGGGGTACCCGACGTCGGACGGTCCGAGGAGACGGGGACCGTAAGAGGTCCGATCTTGGGACCTCACCTACCAGGAAAGGACAAGGGGGACAATGGGGAGGTCCCCTAGAAGGACAAGGGGGAGGTCCCCTAGAAGGACAAGGGGGGGAGGACCCCTAGAAGGACAAGGAGGGGAGGACCCCTAGAAGGACAAGGGGGGGAGGTCCCCTAGAAGGACAAGGGGTGGAGGTCCCCTAGAAGGACAAGGGGGGAGGACCCCTAGAAGGACAAGGGGGGGAGGTCCCCTAGAAGGACAAGGGGAGGACCCCAAGAAGGACAAGGGGAGGACCCCTAGAAGGACAAGGGGGAGACCCCCTAGAAGGATTGGTTCCTAGTTTGGGTCAAAGAACGTGACGTCCGTCTAAGAAATGGTGACTCGGTGGACCCTCCGGGTATACGTGTGATTATAAAGTTTTTCTTTTCCTATGTTTCTATGGCACCAGTGACTGTCGGTTGAACTGAAGTGTGCCTTTTCGGAAAAAGAGAGACATCGACACAGGGACGACCTGTGTCCCGACACATGTGTCCCGCGGGTAGAGTCCTGCGGAAAGGCGGTGACACCGACGGAACCTGTTCACCTGTGGCCCGGCAAACCGACGGGACGTCCGGGCGGCACCCCGTCTCCCCTGTGGCCGGTGGGTGACCTTCGGGTCCCTTCAGTTAGTCTTTCTCTCCTAACGACCTTTGTGTGTCACCTGTGACACGTTTCGAGGATTGTCCGATTTGGGACCCTATTTCAGTCGGGTCGCATTAAATTTCCCTTCTGATTAAAGAACAGGTGGACCCGACTATTTTAAGTGAAAATAGTATCTCTTATGTAGTGTCTTATGTAGTGTTTTATGTAGTTTTTAACACAAATAAAATACATGTTTATCAGATCGTGTGTTTCATAACCCATAAACAGTAATTTAACTTAATTTGCCTTACGTGTAAAATTGACTGATAAGTAGTATTTTATTAGGTACACGCAATTCCAATTTGTCAGTCTATGTTCACTCCTGACGTAGAATGAGGTGGAGACTGGACCACTACGCGCCTTGGCACCGGAACAGTGAGGTGGTACTCGGTCTTTTCCCCGGTCGCAAGTGCCTGCTCTACCGCTAGTAGTGAGCCTCTTATTGTGCTGCATTTGTACAGAGTGTCTCCGCCCTTGTCGGTGCAATACGGCGCACCAGTCCGGTCCGGTACGCCACTCCACAGGGGCCCCGACCTTCCTGGTGTCCCTACGTCCTACTCCTACGGACCCTTCGGCCTACCCCCCCGGGTCCTCCTACTCGGACACTCCCCCCGACCCGGGTGTCTACTACCTTGTGGGCGAACCCGAGCCCCACTCGTCCCCGGCTGACCTGTCCCGCCCAGGCCCCTCTACCGGTAGGAGCACTGTCAGAGTAAGTCTGGTCGTGGTCCCCCGGTAGGCCGACAACCGTCCTAGTAGCCGTAGAGACTCGGAGCGAAGGAGCACACTTTTATCTTTCCTTCCGTCCCGGAGCAGTCCTACAAGACCCTCCTCGTGCGCCAGTGTGCGCCCGTTGCAGGGTAGGAAGGAGGTCCGCGGACCGGACCCTTTGTGCGCAGGTGCAAACGAGTCGGGCACCAAAGACATTTAGGAGAGTGGCCCTCTGATAAGACGAAGGGCCCCTTCATCGGGGTCAAGACGGTGTTCCTTTGTGTCTGGACCTCACGTCCCGAAAAGCGGAGTCTCGGGAAAGTCGCGCCTGAGGACCTAAGATTACGCAGGAAAGATGTCGTAAGGCAGAAGTCGGAACAGTTCGAAGATGCAAGTCTTTTGAGTAAAACGTTTCAATAACTTCTAGCCACTCACCCCCCTCGAGGACCGAATGTCTTTTGTGTCCGTGAACATGCATTTTAGATCTTTATGAACATTAAACTGAAACGTCACTCATCTTAGCGAGTCAATGTTGCCCGCCAGAGGAGGTCGTCGGACCCACTCTTACATTTGAAGGAAGTGCAACGTCACTCCGATTCCTGCGAAGTAACGTCCAAACTCAAATAAGTCCTAAAAGTAGTCACTCTCGGCTTATACGGGAGGTGTAGTTGAGAGAAGTACAGGGTCGTTCAGTCAGTGAGCACTGATTCGAATTCCCTCTTGAAAAATTTTTAAAGAAGATAGAAATTGTCTTAAAATTTGTCTCAACGAAAGACTAGGGTACAGGAAGACCGTCTTTAACACTCGTTATCTTCACTACGCTTGCGGCGGGAATGTCTCGGAAAGACCCGGAAAGAGGAGTCGGACCTGTCTCGCAGGAGACTAAGACTTTCCAGCTTCCGTACCCAGGTCCGTGAGAACACCCGTGGACCCGCGACTCCAGAGTCTCCTACACACTAGGGTCCTCGACCCGGGTCCAGGCAGGTCGTTGTGGAGACACCCGCTACGTGAGACGAGAGGGGTCTCTTGGCTGCAGTGTCGACTGGGGGCGGGGCGAGGTGGAAGGGTTCCAGGGGAGGACGACCGGGGGTCCTCGTGGGTGAGAGCGGACCGGAGTCTCCTGTACCGACTGGGGGCGCGGGTGGGGTGGGAGGGGTCCGAGTGGGGAGACGACCGGTGTTCCTCTTGGGTGAGTGCGGGCCGGAGCCTCCTGTACCGACTGGGAACGGGGGTGGGGTGGGAGGGGTCGAGGGGGGGGGCGACCGGGGGTCCTCGTGGGTGAGAGCGGACCGAAACCTCCTGTACCGACTGGGAACGGGGGTGGGGTGGGAGGGGTCCGAGTGTGGGGGCGACCGGGGGTCCTCGTGGGTGACTGTGGACCGGAGCCTCCTGTACCGACTGGGGACGGGGATGGGGTTGGAGGGGTCCGAGTGGGGGGTCGAACGGGGGTCTTCGTGGGTGACGGCGGACCGGAACCTCCTGTACCGACTGGGGACGGGGGTGGGGTGGGAGGGGTCCGAGTGTGGGACGACCGGGGGTCCTCGTGGGTGAGAGCGGACCGGAACCTCCTGTACCGACTGGGGACGGGGGTGGGGTGGGAGGGGTCCGAGTGGGGGGACGACCGGGGGTCCTCGTGGGTGAGTCCGGGCCTGAACCTCCTGTACCGACTGGGTACGGGGGTGGGCTGGGAAGGGTCCGAGTGGGGGGGCGAGCGGGGGTCTTCATGGGTAACGGCGGGCCGGAACCTCCTGTACCGACTGGGTACGGGGGTGGAGTGGGAGTGGTCCGAGTGTGGGGGCGACCGGGGGTCCTCGTGGGTGAGTGCGGACCGGAGCCTCCTGTACCGACTGGGGACGGGGATGGGGTTGGAGGGGTCCGAGTGGGGGGTCGAACGGGGGTCTTCGTGGGTGACGGCGGACCGGAACCTCCTGTACCGACTGGGGACGGGGGTGGGGTGGGAGGGGTCCGAGTGGGGGGACGACCGGGGGTCCTCGTGGGTGAGTCCGGGCCTGAACCTCCTGTACCGACTGGGTACGGGGGTGGGCTGGGAAGGGTCCGAGTGGGGGGGCGAGCGGGGGTCTTCATGGGTAACGGCGGGCCGGAACCTCCTGTACCGACTGGGTACGGGGGTGGAGTGGGAGTGGTCCGAGTGTGGGGGCGACCGGGGGTCCTCGTGGGTGAGTGCGGACCGGAGCCTCCTGTACCGACTGGGGACGGGGATGGGGTTGGAGGGGTCCGAGTGGGGGGTCGAACGGGGGTCTTCGTGGGTGACGGCGGACCGGAACCTCCTGTACCGACTGGGGACGGGGGTGGGGTGGGAGGGGTCCGAGTGGGGGGCGACCGGGGGTCCTCGTGGGTGGGGTCGGGGTGGAGTCCAGACGTCACCTTCCTGCGTCCATGGTGTGGGCGGAGATTGGGTCGGCGGTCAGAGGTGACCCCTGGGTAGAGACGTCTTTACCCTGAGGGTCGTGGGTAGACAGTCCCACTTAAGGTCTGAGGAGCCCCCACCCTCGTCCCCACTCCCAACCGACCTTCTGGTCTGTGTCGTCCTGTTTTCCCCGGGACCTCGGGTGTGACGTCTCGCCCGCAGCCCGCTAGGGACGGTGGGGGCGTCGGAGCCCGGCTCGGGTGTGGACCCCAGGATGGTCACCCCACCCGTGCTCCCGAAAGGGTCGGTCTCGTACCTGGTGACTACACGGGCCCGACCGGGACGGGTGCACCGGACCCCCACCGTAGTACCTCTCGGGGGGGTCCCTGGGTCCGTCCTGGTGCGGACGCCCACCGGTGGAATAGCACCTGTCCTCCCCGGGTGTACACCGTCCCCCGCCTCGTCCAGGGACCGTATCTGGCGCAGGTACCCAACGCACACTTGACCGCCACCTCCCGGGCCCCGGCACCTGAGTACAAAGAAGTGGTTCTCAGGTGCACTTGGAGGGTTTGCCGGGGGAAGGACCTGGCAGACAGTCGTCGCTGGCCCCGTGCGGTCCTTTCGGCGCGTGCGAAACAAATACTGAGTAGCTTGTAGTCGCGAGAACTACGTGTTATATTTTGTCCAATGGTCTCACAAATTATTTGGCCTTTTCGGCCTCTGGAGAGTCGCAGGTGGTTATGGAGGTCGTAGGGAAGTTCACCGAGTTTACGTGTTTTCGTTCTTATTTCGACGGGGAACAAGGGAGAGAAAGGACCTCCTGCCACTGGAGCCAGACGGGGGTCGGGGGAGCCCCGTCCCGATACCCCGACTCGAAGACAGTTTGAGAGTCTCGGGGTCCGTCCGCACTTCCGAGCTCCGGGGTCCGAGGCAGTGACGGACTACGCAAACGAGTCGGACTCGAGAAGACTCGGTGGCCACTCCTGTGTCGCCCCCGTGGTGACTCGGTCTTTGGGAACTCCCGAGTCACCCTCCCTGCGAAGTGGGAGGTCGCCCGTGGTGTGCCTGAGGCCCGAGGCGTTCCCAGTACTCTCGAGTTCCTGGGCGACGGGGGCCTGCACCGGCCGGTGCCGCTCCTGTGTCGGTGTAGTCCCGGCCGGAGGCTCCGACACAGTATGACTGGGGGAGATTCCCAGGTGCGCCGCAGGCGACTCCTGAGCCCCAGGGTCCAGAGGAGGCCCTAGTGGGAGTGGGGTCCGGGACTGTCGGCAGTGGTCACCTCAGGTCCTCTCCGAGGACCGGGCCTAGAGGGACTCGGGAGCGCACAGTCCGTCGGCCGGGTGACACGGGGGGTGTGAGGAGTCCGTTTGGGGGGCGTCGAGGCCGGACGCGCGTCGAGGTCGCGAGTCTCGGGCTCGGGGTCGAACCTGGCGAGGGGAACGAGGAGTGAGGGAGGAAGCTGGCAAAGGGCTCAGTCTTGCCCAGGGGTTCTGAAATCCACCGTTTGAGTCGGACGACCCCCAGGGCCAAGAGTCCTTTCGCTCAGAGGCTCAGGGACCGAGTGACTGCCGGCCCAGACCGGGGAGGAGAGCGGTAGGGTTGGACAGGGGTGACGAAGTCCCTCCTTAGTGGTTTTGGCAGCTCCCTACGGGGCGGACGAACAGACTGACACCAGGGACGTCTCCCTCGGAAGGTTGTGACTGCTACCGTAAGACTCCGAAGTCCCTGGAGGGCTACGAGTCTCCGGAACGCTCCGGCACGTGCACACACTCGCAGATTGGAGTCGACAGGACGTCCTTCGGAGGAGGTCCGAGTCTATTCGGGGTTTCCTCTGCCCCGAAGGGGCTACCAAGTCGACCATTTCTCGCGTCCTCCGTGTGCTCCACGGCCCAGCTAGGGGCCGAGCCTTCCGAGGGACCTCCTCCTCCGCCTGCGGGTGACGTCCTAAGGACGACCTCTTAGGGTACCTGCCTCCTCGGACCGCCCGATGCAGGTGTCGCACGGAGTCCGAACTGGTTCAGGGTCCTCTCTCCCCCCTTCTCCTCCTCTTTCTGCTAGAAGTACGTAGCTTGTCTTTTTGGGGCCCTGAGTCTACCTCCGACGTCTCCAAGTCTTCGACGGGGGGTGTTTGGTCCTCTGTGCGAGGCAGGGGAGGTCCTTTGCCCCGACGTCCGACCCAGTGCCTCCCGGTAGTCGTCCCGAAGAACCTCTCAGGCCGCGGAGACTTCTGGTGTCACGAGAAGTGTGCCTTAAAGTGCGTCTTTTCGGTCTCCCCTGTCGCGGTCCCAAGGGTCCCCGGAACCAAGGAAGAAACGGTTGTGAAGCCGAGAGAAAGGAAAAGAAAGAATAAGGTACCGGTCTCGGAGTTGCAGTCGACCGGGTCCACTCCAGCGTGGACGAGGGACTCGGCGGTCGTCCGCCGTGAGACACTGTTGTGTCTCCGGGTGCAGGTCGGTGGGGCCCCAGCCCTCGGCCAGGTCGAGTCACTGCACCCGCCCTCCGTCCTGGGTCTCGGCGAAATATCCGCCCTCCGGTCCGGGGCCCCGCCGGCCGGCACAGGTCCCCAGTGGACGGGTCGTGTGGACGGAGGTCCGACTCGTCTCTTCCAGTCCGGAACATAGAATGAAAAAAGACCCTCGTTAGACAGTGACTCTGGACGTTTCACCGGGCTCCCTCCACCGCCAAACCCGGGCCCGAACAGACCTCGACCGTCCTCCTCCCTGGGACCCTCCTGCTACGGTCCGAAGGACACTAGAGTCGCGTCTTCGTGACGGACGACCACGCCGACCCTCCCAGGCGTCAGTCGCCGGGGGTCGTGTGAGACCCGAGGTGGGTCAAAGTGTTTCAGACACCGGGTTTTTATAGTTGTCTTTCGACCTCCAATCCTTCTCTCTCTGTAAATTGGTCCTTAGAAGACGAAACAGAATTGTCGACACGTCAAGACTTTAGCCAGATATTCGTCCTTTTTCTTTTAACATCCTTTGGGATATAGGTAAATCCTTAAAATGAATGGAGGGAAAGATTTCAGATTTAAGGGACATAATAAGAAACAAGAAAAAATTGGTTCTACGTAATATCCTTTATCTAAATAGAATAAGGATCATCAATGAGGGTCTTTAAAATGTGGTAAGTTGTAGGGGTACTTAATTTTATCCAACAGTGACTCGACAAAACCCCTGGTGCCAAAGGGTTCTCCTTTCTAGACAAAAGTCTGTCAGCTCGTCCGTTCCGGCCAGGGACGGTGTCCGTTAGTCGGGGGGTCTCAGTCTGGGTCCGGCTCCCCCCGGCTGTCCTGCGTCCGTGGTGACTCGTCCCCTCGCCTCTGTCCCGAGGGGCACCCCCGGCGGACTGCACGCGGAGGAGCGTCTACGCCCGTACCCGGCACGACCCGCGCCACGACCGGCAGTGGACACGACCTCGGTAGAAGAGCAAGGAGGACTCTGGGCCCCCGGAGGAAACCCCACTCATCGCTATTTAATGCCAGAAGGTTTTAGTATTTCCTTGACGAACCTCGATGGTCCAGTCCTTCGTAGAACTCAAGAGGTCTCAGTCCATTCTGACGGAGTCATAAAGAAACCGAAAGCTTCTTTTGTTGCTATTAAGAACTCAAATCTTCTTAATTTTGTGTTAAGAAAGACTTTTTATTGACTGAAAGAATACTAATGCGTTGTCTTTCGAAGCCAAAATGGACGAGTATAAAAATTTTTGTAAAGAAACCCTCAGTAACATACGAGGAACTGGTGTGTTAATAAAGAGTAATTCAGAGAAGACACAATACAAAAGACCTTAGTCCCCCGACGTTACGGTTTAAGTCAACTCTTTCCATGTCGACACGACACCAACTTTAGTAGTGTCGAGTTTGAGACGAAAACAAAACCTTTTTTCTTTTCTTTTTTTAGAGTTTGTGTCTCTTCCCACAAGGACCTCCCTTGGTGCGTCCTCCCGCAGAGGCCCTCCGAGAGACCGGCGGGCGCAGACGTGGTCCCCGGAACGGTCCGTCCGAGCGGGGCGACCCCAATAGCCCCCACCTGCGAGACGAGGGGCTCGGGGAGGAACCTCTGGGACCCGTGGGCGTCCGGACCACTCGGGGGTCTGGGGGTCTCAGTGGAAGTCGGGGGCCCTCGGAGGACGACCCTCGGGGTGTAGAGGTCGCAGTGACTCATACCGAAACATCGGTGTACCTGTCAACCAACGAGGTTTCGGGAAGCACCTGAATCTACGAGGAACTCCTTAGTCGGACCGGAAACTCCGGTTCTCCTCCGGTCCCACGTCGAGGCGGGGACGTGCGACGACTGTCCCGGCGAAAGGACAGGCCTTTACCTCCCCTGACCTTGCGAGAGATGACGCCAGGATAAACACTCGCGGAGACTCTGCGAGGCCCAGTCCATAACTCACGTACGACAGACGCCAGGATAAACACTCGCGGAGACTCTGCGAGGCCCAGTCCATAACTCACGCACGACAGACGCCAGGATAAACACTTGTGGAGACTCTGCGAGGCCCAGTCCATAACTCACGCACGACAGACGCCAGGATAAACACTCGCGGAGACTCTGCGAGGCCCAGTCCATAACTCACGCACGACGTGTTTGATCTTCTGCGTTCCCGGTCAAGGTAGAATTTACGGGGGGCACGAGGTTCGGGTCATTTGGGTGGTGGGGTCCTGGACCGTGTCCTACGCAACGTCATTTACAAACACTTGATTGACCAGTAAAGTAAAGTGTGAATAGTTCTGGAGCAAGATGTGTGGTATCACTGTTTCAGGAGTGCTCGTTCTAGATAAGCTATTTTATGTCTTCACAGACGTGTGTTCTCGAGGCTCACACTCTTTAGTGCGTAAAAAATTCTTGACCCTTTCAATGTCGAAACGATCTCGTTAAAAATGATAAAGGGGCGGAAACTCTCCAAAAAAAGAATTTGAAGGTCATATATATATTTACTATGTGTTGTGTCCTAAACTAAAATTTTTCGTGACATGAAACATGATTACATAACAAGTAATCTCATAAAGTTTCGACTGATCAATAAACGAATGAAAACTTTTAATAAATCTTTTATAATAATCAGTATCACAAATTTCAAATATTAGAAATTATGTTACTGCGAAAAAGGTCAACTATTTGGTAGGCAGTAAAATTTGTTTTGTTACTGTACGATTGAAAGAAAATAAATAAAAATTACCTTCACATGAACTGAGTCCCGAGGGACCCGCCACGATCGCCTCCTCTCAGGCGGAAGGTGGCGTCCTCCACGGTCTCTGCGTCCAGTCAGGGCCCCAGCCCTTCGAGGGGACCTCCTCCTTCACCGTTGGTGAGGTCACAAGGACGGACCTGTTGCGGCGCCTGTCTCCTCGGACCTCCCGACGTCAGGGACCCCGGTGTCTGTCGGTCCGTCCCGACTCGGTGACTCGTGTATCGACTAAGTGTCCCGACCCAGTCAAAATCCACATGTCGTTCCCTTAGTCAATGCGCTCGGCACGATTCAGCGAGTCGGCACAGGCTAAGAAACACTGGGGCACCTGACCTCGGGCGGTCCGAGGAGACAGGCACCCTAAAGGGTCCGTCCGTATGACGTCTCGCAACGGTAAAGGAGGAGGTCCCCCAGAAGGCCTGGGTCGCTAGCCTGGACCCAGAGAGCACAGGGGACGTGACCGACCTTCCAAGAAGCGGGGACCACGGCTGACTCTGCGGGTGTGAATGTGCACACACACACACACGTGCGCGAGGAAGAGACCACGAAAGGGGAACCTCCGACAATGCCTTGGGACTCACGTACCGAGGGACTCAGTGTGTCGTCCAGGCCCGACAATCGATAGAAAGTATGCCTTCCCAACCTGAAAGAAACTGCACAGCGGGAGTAGTCGATGTAGAGAGGTGTCGGTGTTGGAGGGACTGCTGGTCGTCTGAAGAACAGACTCGACCCAATACAGTGAGTCCGAGTGTCTGTGGTCGGCAGCCACCGAGGGACAGTGGACGGGTCTCGGGCGTCTCCCGTGCCCGGTCCTCCTGGTCCGGACCTGGTGCCCACGGGCAGTCCGCAGGTCCCCGCGGGGAGTCCGACCCCAGAGACGACCACCCGACGAGGAGGGGCACCCCGGAATCTCTACCGTCCCGACGCCGGTCCGAGTACGGGTGGAGGGTCCCGGCGAGCACCTGTGTTGTGCGTACACCCTTAGACCGACTATTTGTGAGTCCTCGTCCGCGGGAGAGGACTGTCGCCCAGACACTTGACATCCTGTCAAACACATAGTCCAGAAGTTCAAGAAAGAGACTTTGAGGTGCGTCTCATGAATAACACCTTTGGTGCACGGAAATAGTGGTGCACCTAGCACCAGGTAAAGATCCCCAAACACGTCTCAGTTCTGGCTTCACCTTCCCGCAAATACCGTTTACAAGGTTACGGAACACCGACAATCCTCTCTCAGTCTGCGCTTGCCTGGTCCCCGACACCCCCGGGACTACCCCCCTCCCCCTCCCCGCGTCCCAATCTCCCTCCCCCTCCCCACGTCCCAATCTCCCTCCCCCTCCCCGCGTCCCAATCTCCCTCCCCTGTCCCTTCCCTCCGGCCCCCTCCCCTCCCCCTCCCTTTCCTTCCCTCCTTCCCGTCAGTATTGGTGGACCAGTAGCGACGGAGCTCGACCTGTGGATTCCTCTTTGGATTCCCCCACCTCTGACCTAAAGACAGACTACGACACTACGAAGTAAGCATCCTCTCTGGCTCCTCAGAGTCCAGTCCCCGTAGCACCTCCGGTCGTCCGAGGACCACCTGTTCAGGTAGATGCGACGCTACTCTTCCATGCCACCCCGTAGACGTACCTAGACACCCAGAAGAAGTACTACAGGGGGTAAAATGTTTAATCCTCGACTTTGAGTGTACCAACTAAGTACAAAGATCCTAGCACACGTTCATTGACTCTGGGAGTAAGTCGGAGTTTCAAAGAGAGAATCGTTTTGTCTCGTCTCCCGTCACTGTGTCGCCCTTAAGTCATAAAGGGCCAAGCTTTCCGGACCGAGGACCTTTTGACGGGCGTCTGACTCCTCCCCTCCGCCCCAGGTGTGTCCACATTGAAATGGATCCTTAATCTAGACGGGTGGCAGAAAAACTCAGCAATCCTTTGTGGAACTAAAATTCGTCTTAGGTGTAACTCCCATCATATCAGGAGTAAACAACGAATCAACGACTCAGCACAGACTGAGAGGACGTTGCGGGACCTGACGTCGGGCTGGACGCAGAGACAGGCACCCTAAAGGGTCCGTTCTTAGGACCTCACCCGAGGGTAAAGGAGAGGTTCGTGTTGTTTACTTTTAGCTTTTGCGTCCAAAATAGAAGTGTTCACACGATAAAACAACCTTTGACTCACTATTAATATATTCGAGAGTTCTGTGTTTTATAGTGTTCCGTCCCCAACTAAATAAAGCTTTAAAGATGATAAGGGCGGTCTTTTTCAGGGACAGCAGGTATGACCGACGTTGGTTCAAAATAAATAAAGTATTTTTAAACTTAGTTTCCCCTTTTTTTCTCTTCTTTATAAAGGGTACTTCAGTCTGAGACAATCACACTTGTGTTCGCATCACAGTCGATAGGTACCTCCCCGGTCCTGCTGAGGCACCCCGACACTTCCCGACGGGGAGGGCAGGGGTCCACTGGACGGAAGAGTCTCCCCCTTGAGTGAGGACTGTGTCTCAACTGTTTTAAACACCGGCCCCCCGAAGCAGAATTTACGTTCACAACTTTGGTTCCGATGAACGAATGACACGATTGTCACCTAAAATCATTGTCGTCTTCCTTTCGGTAACTTTGGAGCTTTTGTCCGCCGGGGTGACTTTGGTCTCGGGGTCTGTCGACTCAGAGTCCGGACAACGACGAGTCGGCACTGCTCGATGAGGCGACTCGCACACGTGCGCTCCCCAGTGTCGGAGTCCCGGAGCCCCAGACCCTGGTTCTACCGACGACCGAGGGTCTCGGGGCGGGTCACCACCCCTGGGTGTACAGGTCGGCCTAAGAAAAGCTCAATGTATTAAATGAATAAGTGTCCCTACCGGAGTCTTTCTAACTAATCGCGAATTTCGTCGGAACACACGAAGACACACTTCAGCGGAGTCACACAGACTGAGAAACACCGGGACACCTGCCATCGGAGGTCCGAGGAGACGGTACTTTAAGGGTCCGGACCTGTGACCTCACCCGACGGTACGGGACGACGTCCCGAGAAGGACTGGGTCCCTGACTTGGGTACAGAGAACGTCGAGGACCTGACCGTCCTCCCAAGAAACGATCTTCGGGAATTTTATAGGAATTTATTGTGACGACGCCGACGACGACTCGGCGAAGTCAGCACGGGCTGAGACACGCTGGGGTATCTACCGTCGGGTGGACCGAGGGGGCAGGGACCCTAAGAGGTCCGTTCTTGTGACCTCACCCAACGGCATTTTTGGTAATAAAGTGTCATCCGATCTTTTTTATAGGTATATTTTACACTCTGGTGGAATAGTTTTGTTTTTTACTTTCAGATAATGTTTCTTATTGTACCTAGTCGCCGTATGTGTGCACTCGGTGACAGTTTTTCACAGGGGTTTCGTGGTCCTAGAGACGAAGGTACCTCTACGTGTCGCTTACCCGTCCGCCACTCGTTCGGGCAAGTGAGGGACCTAAACTGGTCGTCCGACTGGAGTGTGTCGACACCGTTCCTCGTTCGCTCGTGCGAACCGTTCGGGCAGTCAGGGAAGTGGAAGGTCGTCTGACAGGCGTGAGCCCAGGACGGGGAAGTGACTTAGGGGCCAGGAGTGAACACTAAGTCCGAGTGTACTGACTACTACTTCTCCAGTGGTTTGTGGTATTTTCCTGTCGACCGAAGTGTGGACGAGAACGCCGAGGGGTCCGCGGCGATCACCAGTTCTTGTGAGGACGGTCGCGTCCTCTGTACTACTCCACACCCAAGTTGGGGACCCAGCCCCTCTCAGGGACCTCCGTGGGGTGAGGTCATACGAACGGACCCCTTCGGGGGCCTTTCTCCTCGGACCACCCGACGGCAGGGACGCCAGCGTCTCAGCCTGTGCTGACTTCACTGAACCGTGTGCGCGAGTGAGGAGAAACACGGATCTTTGGAGGTGTTTTCCCTTCAGTAAAGGGGTAGCGTTGAAGACAGAAAAAGGTTTGAGGGACTCGGGTGCTCGGAGCGACGCAGGGCCCGCCGCCTCCAGTACCTCCGGAGCCACGTCCTCCGCCACTCTGCCCCAGTGGACGTCAGACCTGGGAGGGCCGACGGGTGTCCACTCGCGGGTCCCCCGTCCCGGCTCGTGCCCCTCGACCCCTCCCAGGATCGTCCCGCGCTCCGGACCCGGCGGGTGACCGAGTGTCCTGTTCGTTCGTCGAGAACTCTGAGACCAGTTCTCGGTGCTGTAGGACCGAAACGAGACGACGACTCTGACTCAAACCTCTCGGCCGAGTTGTTAGACACAGGACGAGATACCACACTTGATTGACCTTCCAAGAAGGTTCCGGAGGTGGCCACACCAATTTTGAGTTCCTTTGTTCAAAGACCCCCTCCGTCGCACCAGGTCCCTCTGGTCCTGCCGGCAGGGTGACGACTCGGTTGACGGAGACTCCTGGACGACCCCGGAGACTCCAGCTTGCACGACGGGGCTTTCCTCGTCTGTGTGGCGTCAGGTGAGCCGACCCGCGTCCGTCTGGTCCTTTGGCCCCGACGCAGGGTGGTTCCTGAGACGACTGAATTCTTAGACTCGCCGCAAATTCACCTTAAGGTAAGGTGAAGTCTTGTCTTCACGAAAGTTTGTACTCCGGGCCGCCACTCAGGATCCTGCTCCTTGACCTTTTCGTCCCAGGCAAGGTCACTTGAAGACGTCTGAAAAGGGCACACCACGGTGCTCGATGCGTCACAGACTCAAAAAGGAGGGTTGATCGACATCCAATCAAATTACGACTAAATGAAATCTTACTCTGTCTGAGTCGATTTATCTCCAATTGGTCTTAAGCGTCTGTGATTCGAATCGTCAAGTCAAATTGGTTGAAGTATCGTTGGTTCCTGGGCAAACTTTTCCAAAAGCAACTTCGTCGACTTTCGGTAAAGATTCCTGACAGCCGGGCGCCAGGACAGGACGCCGCTACTGACGCCGGTCTTCAGGAGCCGGAACACAAGAGCGACATCTCAGGGTTTCCCCACGCCGACCTCGAAGTCGCCTGCCCAAGTCAGGTCCGTTTCCACGTCTTGACTTCTGGGGACACTAGATCCCACGAGAAGCAATAAGGGCGGTAGTCGTATCGGTCAGATCTTTTGAGTCTTACGTCGTGGCCGTTGTCCTAGGTCTACGGGGATGGTCGGGTAGTGGTCGACCGTAGATGGTAGATCGCGACCGTGGGAGGGGGTCTACGCAGAGTTACGACCAAGACATAACTGCGTCGATGTTAGCTCGAGGAAGAGCACCTGAAGCGAACAATTTGAGAGCACAGACGAAGTCGTAGAGGACCATGCTTCTTAAAAACGGACAAAACAAGCCCTTACGGGTAAAGAGGTAGTCGACCTGTTTTGACACCGGATTCGAACTAAGTCACAGGTGTCTCAGTAAGGTATCTCCGACACGTCACTCGTCATTATCAATTCTTCGAGGGAAACTTTAACCCTCACTTAAACGATCACTCACAGAGTAACACAACCGTAGACCAGTCAAAATGCCGTAACAGAAACTTCTAAATATGCTTGGTAGAACCTCTTTGCTGCTAAAGAAGTTGATTCTCAGGAACGAACATAAACAGTGTTTATCGTTGTCTTGGCCGTTTTTCTTTCTTGTCCGACAAGAGACCCCGGGATTTTGATCTCTCCAAACATTCTTCCTGGGTTGTCGTAGTTGTGCTTCCCCTTTTCCGCCCAAACATCTCCCTGCGAACCTGTAGCAATCCTTCGTAGACTCCGTCCCAGCCCCCGACTAGTTCCGGCACGTGAGTGCAGGAGACCCCGACCCCACGCCGTTTGGGCCCCAAGATGTAGGTCCGGGGGTCCCGAGTAGAGACCCCGGTCCTGAGAGTCTTAGCGAAAAGACTTTAGTGTTTCGTTTCTTTTTTGCAATTTAGAGGGTAAGAATCGTTACTTATGTGACTTCTTCCCATTTACTCTTTCCCGACCAAAGTTCCTCTTCCCTCCCGGAGGGCGGTTCTACCCGTTTCGGAGGCACACTCAGGACGCCGTCCCCACCCCGCTCCGATCCCGCCCGTGACCCGTCCGTCCAGGAGCAGTGTCGTGTCCCGACTGCGGCCCCGGAAGGGAGTCTACGAGAGAGCCTCCCCGACGACTCGCGCTAGCGTTTGGACAGGCCAACGGACGGAGTGTACGACGGCGGGTCTACAGGCCGGTGGACGGACCAGTCGTTCATGTCTGAGTAGTGCCCGCGGACGTTGTTGTCCATGGAGGGCCCCGGCGGAGTGGGCGTTTAGCCTAAACTTACACTGTCAGCGGCAGTCCTGCCCGCCAGGGACCTAGTGGACCCTAAAACAATTTCTTTCGCGTATTATGACTGAGAGGTGTCACTGTCCTTCGCCAGGTCGGACGGGGAATGTGGGTGCAGGGGTCGTGAGGACGCGCGCAGAAATCATTCTGTGTCCAGAGTCTCCAGAGGTCGGGGGTCTGTCTGTCCTCGGTGACGGTGGTCCTACGAGCGACACTCTGAGGGGCCGGGGGGACCCCGGTGGGGTCAGAAGAGGGCAGAGAGAGAGACGCACAGACGGCAGGTGAGAGTCGAACGAGGCAGGCCTCCAGTCAGGTGAATCGTCGCGGGGCCACAGGGTCCAGTGGGGAGGCGGAGGTCTGGGGACGTGTCACTCGGGGTCCCGGGCCAAGGTCCCTCTGACGTGGGCGTCTGCCAACACCTCCTACCGTCCTGGTCCGGGACTAGAGGGGACGGGTCCCGACGGGAGAGACGACAATGGGGCTGGGACTACTCCCCCGTCGGGTCGGAGCGACGACCACCCGAGCTCACCTGCACGGCAGGTCCCTTTACACCCACTTCCGTTCAGAGAGAGGAAGGCACCACTGCTGACATAGAACGCAGGGTCATAAATGTCATTGGTCCAGGTTTACTGGTTGTCCTTACAATGTGAAGAGAAAGACGGGTTTAGTACTTTGTGACCGGGTCCCTGGACCTCATTGTCGCGGAACTTCGATCCAAACGACAGAATAGTTACTCGACGACCCCGGTGACACGACTCCCGGTCGGGGTTCCAGTGACTAAGAGACGTCCGAGTCTGGATGGGCGAGGTTTGCGGTCACAAGAGTGTAGGTCAAGAATAGTCTTCTCCGGGTCTCTGACAGTCCGAGGACCCCGGGCCCTCTCTCCTCGACCACGAGTCTGTCTAGGACTACCCCCCCTATGGACAGAGGGACACTTTGAGGGGAGGTCTCTGCAGAGGGGGGGCGACGAACAGTCGAGACGCTGGTAGAGGCCACTCGAGTGATTACGTTTCGATGATTTCGTTGGTACAAGACCCCTGACCCAATAGGGTGGGGTCAGTTCGTCGAAGGTTCTCGCGCCGGTCCTCGGATCCCCTGGACTGGGTCCCCGGTGTTCCGGGGAGGTGCCACGGGGCCCAGGACGGGTCCTGCGACCCGAGACTGGGGTCACTCTGCCAGTGCCTCTGGTGCACGGGAGGGTCCTCGACGACTTTGGGTTGTCAGTCAGTCGTTTTTGGGACAGCGGAGACGTCAGTCCGATTGTGAGCACACCTCCGTTTCTCGGTGTAAAATACCCTAAAGCTATTTCTCGCCGACGACATTGACGAGTCTTGTGGTGCACTTACGACTGAGTGACGTCGACTACTTTACGCCAGGATTTCGCTCGGGGAAGTCACCACGATCTCTCGTCGCCTCCCAACTACGATCTTAAGTGCGGGTAAGGGACAGGAAGTCTGTCTTCCCCCGCAGTGAGGACTCGCGACCCGACCCGCCCTCAGTGTCCTCTCTCCTTCTCGGAAAAGAGGTCCCAGACCTCGGTACCCGCCGGGGCGGAGTTTGTCCGCGAATCTCTACCAGTCTGCCGAGTCGCGTGCCGAAGAGAGGGAGAGTCCGCCCTGTGTTTCTGCAGTGTAAGTGTATTCTTGTTACCCACCCACAATGTCAGGTGACCATTATTATTCAATCGCAGTTTGGGTGCTAAATTTTTTTAAGTGAATAAATAAAATTAACCTCCGATTAATGAAATGTTATAACATAACCAAAACGGTATGGAACTGTACTTAGACGGTGCCCACATATACACAGGGGGTAGGACTTCGGGGGAGGGTGGAGAGAGGGGTAGGGTAGGGAGACCCAGTAGGGTCACGTGGTCGGGGCTCGCGGGACAGAGTACGTAGTCCGGAGGACCTGACCGCTGGACAAAGTGTATACCATTATATGTACAAAGTTATGGTAAGAGGGTTTGGTAGGGTGGGAGCGGAAGAGGGTGTCTCAGGTTTTCTGACAAGAAAGGTAGACACAGAGAAAACGACAGACCACATGTCCCAGGAACAATGGCAGAAAGATTTAAGGTGTATATACACAATTATACGACAGAACCACGAAAAGAAAGACCGAACGAAGTGAGACATATTGGCCGAGGTCAAAGTAGGTGGAGTAATCTTGACTAAGTTTACTTAAGAAAAATTGCCGACTCATTATGAGGTAACACATATACGTGGTGTCGAAAGAATGGGTAAGCACACGACTGCCTGCAGATCCAACGAAGGTACAGGACCGATAACATTTGTCACGACGCTACTTGTGACCCCATGTGCTCAGAGGAAGTTAAGACTTTCGGTAACTAAAAAGCCATAAATATTTATGAAACTTTGGAAATTTTTGGGAATCGTCGAACGGGTCAAGAACATCGGAAGTGACGGATCTACAAGATTCACAGACGTGTCGTCTACGTCCTTTCTTCGACTCTTCGGATCTAGGGCCAGAGAGACTGAGTTGCCTGGGACTCGCACTGGAGTCTCTCGGATCGTGGCGCCAGAGGACGAGTGGCCGTTTGAGGTCGGAGCGAGGACAGACAAACCCTCTGAGACAGTGGTGGTGGTGGGTTTACCGATAGTGACGGCATGCCGACACAACTATTTCTGGCTCCCCGGAACCCGTGGTGTCGAAACTTGTCTTCTTAGGTAAAAATATCTTGTCTCGTTTGAAAAGAGATTGTCTTTTGAGGATATAAGAAGAAAAGAGAACTTGTTTGTGAAAGTAAGACAAACTAAAAAAAGGATGTGCAGCCTAGGAAATACTAATTTTCATAAAATAAAAGAGGAAAATGTGTCGGGAAATGAAAGGGTATACAAGACATCCATAAAATAGGAATATAAAACATTTACAAATATAAGTACACAAATACAATATGCGAATGTATAAACTAGTGGATACATATCCAAATGATAAGTATAGACTAAACGAGTTCCTGATCAATGGTTGGTAATCAGAGAGTAAAAGAGTAACACTTTTTATAAAGACCCTGTATAACTAAGAAGTCAAGTCAAGTCAAGTCGGTGAGTCAGCATAGACTGAGAAACACTGGGGTACCTGACGTCGTGCGGTCCGGAGGGACAAGTAGTGGTTGAGGACCTCGAACGAGTTTGAGTACAGGTAACTCAACCACTACGGTAAGTTGGTAGAGTAGGAGACAGGAGGGGAAGAGGAGGACGGAAGTTAGAAAGGGTCGTAGTCCCAGAAAAGTTTACTCAGTCAAGAAGTGTAGTCCACCGGTTTCATAACCTCAAAGTCGAAGTCGTCGTCAGGAAGGTTACTTATAAGTCCTGACTAAAGGAAATCCTACCTGACCAACCTAGAGGAACGTCAGGTTCCCTGAGAATTTTCAGAAGAGGTCGTGGTGTCAAGTTTTCGTAGTTAAGAAACCACGAGTCGAAAGAAATATCAGGTTGAGTGTAGGTATGTACTGATGACCCTTTTGGTATCGGAACTGATCTACCTGGAAACAACCGTTTCATTACAGAGACGAAAAATTTTTCGACAGAGCCAACCAGTATCGAAAGGAAGATTCCTCACTCGCAGAAAAATAAAGTACCGACGTCAGTGGTAGACGTCCCTAAAAACCTCGGTTCTTTTATTTCAGAGAGTGACAAAGGTAACAAAGGGGGAGATAAAGGGTACTTCACTACCCTGGTCTACGGTACTAGAAGCAAAAGACTTACAACTCGAAATTCGGTTGAAAAAGTGAGAGGAGAAAGTGAAAGTAGTTCTCCGAGAAATCAAGGAGAAGTGAAAGACGGTACTCCCACCACAGCAGACGTATAGACTCCAATAACTATAAAGAGGGTCGTTTGAACTAAGTTCGAACACGAAGTAGATCCGGTCGCAAAGAGTACTACATGAGACGTATCTTCAATTTACTTGTCCCCCTGTTATATGTCGAAACTGCGTGAGGAAAGGGCTAAACCTTGGTCAGACAACAAGGTACAGGTCAAGATTGACGACGAAGAACTGGACGTATGTCTAAAGGATCCTCGTCCAGTCCACCAGACCACAAGAGTCCGAGAAAATTCTTAAAAGATCAAAAAAACACTAGGTGTGTCAGTTTCCCATCAGTTATTTCGTCTTTATCTACAAAAAGACCTTGAGAGAACGAAAAAGGTACTAGGTCGCCTACAACCGTTAAACCAAGGAGACGGAAAAGATTTAGGTCGAACTTGTAGACCTTCAAGTACCAAGTGCATGACATCTTCGGACCGAACCTCTTAAAACTCGTAATGAAACGATCGCACGCTCTACTCACGTTAACACGCCATCAAACTTGTGAAACCGTAAAGGAAAGAAACCCCAACCTTACTTTTGACTGGAAAAGGTCAAACTAACTAAGAATAGTTAACTAAGAATAATTATGGAATTATAATTATAACTAAGAATAATTATGGAAAGAGGAGCTCCGTGGAAGTACTGTGTTTTCAGTCCGAGTTTTCAGTAAACATTTTAGTCTTACTGTAATCCGTCTTGAGACGGAGTAGTCCTTGAAATACAAAAACAGTTTTATATAGAACTGGTCATCTTGCTTTGACGTCTAGGTAGACAAATCTCTTTTGTAGGGGTAAAAGGGGAAACTGACTCAGGTAGAGTAACAGACTAGGCGGTTGGTTCACTGTCAATGAGAGAGGGTCTTTTTCGGGCTGAATAAAAACTAAGTTTATTTTCATACTTATGTCGGTAGGGTGAAGACTTAGTTCTTGTGAAGTCCGTCAAGGTCGCTGGAGTGAAAGATCGTCTTTGAACCAGGAGGTCCATTTGTGCCCGCTGTCCTTTCCCGCCGACGTACCACGGGTTCCCTCCCACGAGCCTCCTTAGCCCCGCGCGGAAACACCCCTCGGGACCCCCACGGACACCGCGCGGGCTCAAGGCCTACTCTCCGTCGGAGTCTCCTTTTCGCCTCCGACCCGCCGCCCCCGCGGTCGTGCACCTGCGCGCCGAGCGTGACCAAGACCGCGACCCGCTCCCGCGGACGCCGACGGCCGACGGTATCTTCAGTGAAGGGGGCTCTGGTGCTGCGGCCGCGTAGGGGGCTCGTAGAGGCGTGGCGCCCCGCACGCCGGGGGCGACCTGGTTCCCGAAGTGGGAGGTCAGTGGGGGTCCCTCGTCGGCGTGGTGCACCGAAGTGGGTCTCTGACACTGCGGTCCAGGGTCGTGGCCGGGCAGTGACGGAGGGAGGAGGAGGACCTGAGGTTGTGTCGGGCACGGGAAGACAGAGGTGTCTCTGGTGGGGGCGACCCCTCGGAGGTTGTGTCGCGACCGGTCTACCGACGGGGGACGGATGCTCCTGCCGTAGTCACTCGGGGCTCCGACCTTGGGGGTGAAGGACATGTCTCCGAAAGGGGACGGCGGCCAGTCACGACGATCTTGTCCCGACGTGCACAGAGTCTCGAACGTTTGGAGGGGAGGGGACTCCCGGGTCGAGACGACTCTGGGACGAGGTGTCCGGTCCGGGGCCGCCCACGGGGACGACCCCAGCCCCACCACCGATGAATGGTACATCGGGTCCTTGACACCGAGACTGATCGGTCACTCGTCTACCTGGTTGCGTCTCAGTTCAATGTTCATCTCTCTCTTGACCGGTCTAAGTTTCTGTGAATCCTTAAGTGAGTAAATCCGTTTCTACCTTTAAAGATGGACGAGGGTCTCCGGTAGTACACAGTTTATTTGAGTTTGGATTAGACGACCAGGGAACCCAGGTTTTTACCCACCGGTCGGGGGTCAGACTGACTGCCGAAGTCACTTACTTCGTCGCCCACGAAAGATAGGCGGAACCGGATGCCCGGGGGTGCGGCCGTTCCGACGCAGAGACACGTAAAAGAGGTTTCAACGTAGAGGACACTCAGCCCCTTCCCAGAGTCCAAAATTCTTGGGTACACAAATCTAGTCTAGGGGGACCTTAGATCCGAGTGGGAGTAGAGGTCCAGGAAAGTCAGTGGTTTGGACGATTCAGGGACATCGGTACACTACGACGGTGCCCGAGGTCCCTACGTCCGCACCTGTAGAGCCCCCCGGTAGTGGGACCATGGTCAGGTGGGAGACTGGGGTCTTTACAGTCGGGGTTAGGTAGACGTTTTGGGTGGATGGGGTAAGGTTCCGGGGGCAACAGAGTCGGTAGTGTCGTAGTTGCGTCTTAGGGTTCAGACTAGATTGAGAGTAGCAAAAGTCTCAAGGTTTAGAGTAGGAGACTCATTAGACTTAGTCCCGACCCCTTCGAGACCCACGCTGGGGAGTACCCCGTTTCGGAGGGAGGAAACCCCGATCACTTCGGTCTTTCGTTCAGACGGGGGTTTACGTCATCTCTCTGTTCGTCTCCTGTCGTCCGCATGTGCAAGTCCCAGTGTTTCTTCACCTCTTTTCTTCGGCGACTGTGGTTTGTCCAGACTCGAGCCCGTCCGTTTGAGGTGCCCGAAGTTGCGGCCCCTCGTCGGGAGAGGGAGTGGGGGCCCGTGATCCGTGGGGGAAAGTCGGTACCTGATAGACCTCGATTAGGGACCTCCTAAGTCAAATTAGAGGTGTGGTGAGGGCCTTCTACCTGTAAAACATAAATAAATGTTTACTTCTTTGGTCAAGTCAAGTCAACGAGTCAGTACAGGCTGAGAAACGCTGGGGTACCTGCCGTCGTGCGGTCCGGAGGGACAGGTAGAGGTCGAGGGTCTCGAGTGAGAGTACAGGTAGCTTACCCACTACGGTAGGTTGGTAGAGTAAGAGACAGCAGGGGAGGAGGAGGACGGGAGAACCGGGGTTTAGTCGCGTCTCGCTACTTAGAGTTCCTGTCAGCCCCCAGAGGTCCCAGGGTAGAAGGGGGTCCTCGAGGGCCCGGGATTCGCACCGTGCCTCGGAGACCTTACGTCCGAGACGGGAACCGGGGAGTGACGGTCCGCGGTCGAAGGGGTGCGGGCACCCGTCCACCGAGGACGTGGACTACCGACCAGACGGGGAGGTCCAGGCCCTCCACTGGTCCGCCTAGTATGTGCGGAGGTTACTCCGACACTGCCCCCTGCTGGCCATGAGACTGGAGGACTGCCGGACCCCGGTTATGTAGCTAGTGCTACAGCGGAAGTGCGGCGTCTCGCGCCCGGGGGGACGGGGACCCCTCCCCCGGCTGACGGTCGACTGGACGCTCGGGGCTTCGGGTACGAAAGGGTATGTCCATCCTAAAGACTTGCAGGGAGTGAAACAATACTTTGATTGTCTATGGTGAAACTTCACAGTTTGTGCCCAGTGAGAAACAGGACAAGGACCCCGCCCCCCACCCCCAACAATGTCGACACTCCTTAAAGGACATAAAAGACGGTCTTTGATAGACGTGTACGTACCCATACTTTAATAGACATACCCGTAAAGGACCACCAGGTCCCCGATCTCACGGTCAAGTCAGGGACCACCCCCTTGACTCTGGGGTGTCCCGGTTTTTTTTTTTTTTCTTTAATTTTAATAGACACACAAATATGGAATAAGCCACCGAGTCACCATTTCCTAGGCGGACGGTCACGTCCTCTGTGTCCTCTGCGCCCAAACTAGGGTCCTTCTAGGGGACCTCCTCCTCTACCGTTGGGTGAGGTCATAACAACGGACCTCTTTGGGTGCCTGTCTCCTCGGACCGCCCACGGCAGGTACCCCAGTGTCTCTCAGCCCGTCCTGACTCGCGCGCGTGTGTGTGGAATGCGTGTAGACAACACAGGATGACGCGCGTACTACACTTGGGTCGCACTCGGCGAATGATTATTTGGAATGGGCGCCGAGGTGCAGTAGTTTTCCTGTCTTTGACCCGACAATTTACCGGGAGGAATGGGTTGACACAAGTTTAGTGTTGAAGAAATTGGTCAAGCGAATGACCACCCGTGACCCCAGCCAGCAAAGGTCGAAACAATGGTAACAGTCGACAGTGGCATCGCTTCGTCTCGTGTCGGGACGGGACTTAGGCCCCGTCTTAAGGATTGTCTGGGGCCCTAAGTTGGTGATCGGAGCCCGGCCTCGGACCGCGAAAACTGTCCCGATCGCCTTGGCAAGACAATTATAAGAAGGCCAAAGGCGGGACGGACGTTCCTTCCTCTCCATGGCCATCCGCAAAGTGACATGAAGAGGATGCCTCTGAAGATTCGTTGCTAGAGGCTCCGACCCTCCCTGTAAAGCATGGGTACTCGTCGGACGCACCCGACCCTCAGGAGTGTAAGTGAGGTATTGGGAATCGACTCGTCGCTAGGGGGTGCGGGACTCGATCCTTCCCCCGACCCCTCTACGCCCGGGGTCTTTCTCGAACGACCAACCCCCTCTTCGTTCCTCTCGGTCGTCTGCCCCGCCGGGGTTCGGAGTGTGGGTGTGACGGCCTTAGGTGTCCCCACCGGGGGGGTCCGCCCCGTTTTGGTCTCCCTTTAGACCCCCTCGCCCGCGGACGCGTCGACGCACAGTCAGGCTAGGGGGACTCGCCCTCCTCCCGACGCGCGCCTTCTCGCGGGCCCGTCCGCCTCTTGCCTCCTCGACAGCCCCGACCCGTCGGGCCCGCGGATCGCGGAGACCCCTCCCCGGGCCCTGCGCGCGATTGGGCTGAGGGCGGGGGGTCGAGGGGCGCTTGCGGCGCCCGGGGCGGACAGACGGGAAAGTGGCGAGGTGCCGGCGGACGCCGTGGCCCTGGGTTCCGCGGAACAAGCCGTTGGACAGAAGGCGGTTGGGCGCGGTCGTCTACTTGCCCGACTGGAGCAAGGACCTGCGCAGGTGGCACATGCCGTCGAGGCGCCGGAGCCTCGCCGCCGACGCCTTGACCTGGTCGCGGCTCCCCGACGACGCGCAGTTGCACGCGATGGCCCTGCGCCCGGCGCGGAAGGACGGGAAGCGCGGCGGCAGGCGCGGGGGCCGAACGCGAGGGGTCGGGCCGCGCGGGCCTCGGGCGCGTGGGACGAAGGACCGGCCGCTGCCGGCGCGGTCGCTCCAGGGGCGGGACCGCCGGAACGTGTGTGACACCGACGCTCTCGTGTTGGCGGACCGGAGGCGCGAGTTCCGGGAGTTGCGCGTGACCTCGCGCCTATGGCGGATGGTCCTCCGCGCGTTCCACCACCCGCGCGACGTGGTCCACGCGCCCCGCTCGGGAGCACCCCCGGTGCGGACCCACGTGCGTCCCGACGCACCCGGGGACCCCACTCTAAATATGTGGGAGGCGGTGAAGACTTTGTGATCCCGGGACCGCGGGGGCACCTTCGGGGCGCAGGGAACCCTCCTGCTAATAGCGAGACCGCCACTAACAAGGCGTCCTCTGGCGCCGGCGGCGTCGGCATCATTGCGTGCCGGGTGGCCACGAGGGGGCTACGGTTCTGGTAATATTCACGACCCCCTCCCCCCCTCCCACCAGATTGAGTAAATTAGGAGTACCGTCGGGAAACTCTCCCTAGGTGGCTAATGGCACTAAATAAAGCCTCTGTTACCTCTTTTCGTTCTCCCTTTCGTTAGACATACTCTAAACGTTTAATCGTTTTTCTAACTAGTACTACAAAATTTGGAGTTTAGTCTCCTGTGACCCACCTCACAGTTCAACCGGTAAGAGTCAACTCACTACAACCTCTTTAACGACCGTGGGCAGTCTGTCAAATGACTCGGGTGACCAGAGTGCCCGCCCCCCTCCCCCAACCTAAGCAAGATTCAGCCACCGCAGACGAACGACCAGAGACTGCACCCGCGAGGACGTCGTCTGGGGCCCGTCGTCGGGAAATTGGGAGGCGCTGGGACATCTAGGACTCAATGTTTCCTCTTTCCACCCAGAGTAGGTCTAGGTGTGCCGCTGGAGTTCTACCCTACCCGGACGAGGAACAGGCGGAAACCAGAGACCATCGGGTCCGTTGTTCCCCAGTCTCGTCTCCGGCGACTCGGGACGACCCCGACAGAGGTTGGGTTGGGGTGTTTCCGACTCTTGCGCCCTTGAACAAACCTTGTCTATCACAAGGACGGAGGACGAGGGGACGGTCTGCCGTACTGGGGGTCTCTGTTGGGACCTCCACGCCGCCGGGGGTCCGAACACGTCCTTCTTCCGGGAGGGGCACCGGGCCCGACCCTGGGTCACAGACCCGGCCCGAGGGTGGTCGAGAGGAAACAGGTGTCTAGTAGTGCGACGCGCTAATACAGGGGTCTTAGGACCCGGGGCTCCGGAAACCTGCCGTACACCCGGGGATGTCTCCGATGCTGGGGTCGCACCTGGGGTGGCACAGGTTGCACAAGAGGTGCCGGCGGAAGGCGAAGCCGGTACGGTGGTAGGTGGGTGACCACGCCGCCGACCTGCGGGTGAAGGTCCTCGTGGGCCCCAGGGCGGACGGCGAGTCCCTGCGGAAGAAGGCCGGGACCGCCGAGGAGCTCCTTCCACCCGTGGGGGCCGGGTGGGAGCTCCTCTTCTCGGCCACCGTAGGACGGACGACCGACCTGCGAGAGCTCCCTTCGTCGTGACGGGTCCGCGAAAGATTTGCCGCTCGGGCCCAGCAGTCCGAGAGAGGGCCCCGGGCCCAGAGGTCTTGAGGGTCCTCCCGGGACCGCGGGAGTCGTGGACCCGACGCGAGTGGCCAGCCGTGGACTCTGAGTCGCCCGCGCACGAGGACGACACTACGAAGACACCGAGTCTTTCTTTGTGGCGGCGGGGCGGGGACTCGGCGGTAGCCAGGGAAGGCTTCGTGTACCACCAGCCCGACACCCCAGGCCTGCCCTCAGGTGGTGGTCCGCCGCGGGATTCCCGGACCCCCCCGCCCCTCCCCTATCAAGGACTCGAGTACTCTGTACAAACAAGTCTTCGTCGGATCACACGGAAGCTCCGGACCAAGACAAAGGGCCTGAGTCGACTCCCGCACGGAAAGGAAAGACGGAGGAGGTCCGCCGCACCTGGGGCAGTACGCCCCAGACGACCGCTCTGGCCGGTTCGACGTCCACGTCCTGGTCGACGACTTGCTCCTCGACTGCCTCTCCGAGAAGCACGACAGCCTGCGCCCCTGGGACCTGGACCGCAGGTAGTTGGACGTCGCCCCGGCCCTGGTGCCGGACGGTCCACCCGGAGGCTCACGTCTCTCGCCTTGGACACCGAAACGGGCGTAGGTCCTTCGCCGAACATTCCGGGTAATCGACACTCTGACTTCTGACAAGTCGAAAAGAGTATGGGACCTCGTCGGCTACAGGACTCGGGGACGGCCCCTTCCCCGGGTCCACAGGTCGTCCTCACTCAGCCCCTTCGCTCCGACAAAGGGCCTGTGTGTCGTCGTGCAACCCGGGGTCCTACGTCACAGGTGGAGGGGGCTAGGAGAGACTGGTAGGAACCCCGGTCACCCGTGATGGGGTGACGGAGGTCCGACAGAGACCAGGTCAGAGGACCAGTGACCCCTCTCACTCCTGGGAGAGCAGTCCGGATCTGAGACACTATCTTTGCGTTCCCGCGACTCACGGGCCCCTCCCTCTGTCCACCCCTCTGTCCTCAGACGGTCCGTAGGCACTGCCCGTCGTCCCTACGGGCGACGGGTCTTACGTTCAGGGTCTCGGGCAGGGTCGGCACCACGGCCCGGCTCCGACTCGGGAGAACCCCTTGGCGAGTCCGGTCGTCGCTCGTCGTCCCGTCCTGAGGGGCGACCAGACACCTGTTCGAGACTCTCGGGGGCGGTAGACCCGATCTTGACAGACCGTGCTCCAAACGGCCCGTACCCCGGAGGTCCGTGGCGACACTGGCCCTGGGAAGCCGGTGTCGGGGTCGACCGCCCGTCCACCCACCCCCCCGCAGGCCTGGGGTCCCTGTCCGTCGGAACCGGGAGAGGGGGTCCCATGTTACTCACCGCCGTCAAGACGCCGAACAGGTCCGACCTCTGGGCCCGGCTGGACCCGCGCCGGTGGCGGTTGCCCTCGTACCGGCTGTCTTAGGACCGGGACATGCCCGTGGGGCTGTTGCAGCTGCACACCGACCCGCCGGACCGTCTCTCGAAGGAGGGCCCCCGCGCCTGACCAGGCGACAAGCGGACGGAGCACCCTTTCGTCTACTTCCGGGACTCCCTACCGCTGGCCATCCCTTGGGTTGGTCGAGGGAGACTCCCCGGTCCCGACCGCCACGTCTCCCGAGGAGAGCGTCCCACCCCAAAGTACACTGCCCCTCTCTCCTCGCGAGACCCCGGATCCGGGTGAGGCCCGAGACTACCGCTACGTCGGAGACCCCTCCTTCCCTCGGACAGAAGTCGTGACCTTAACGGGACACTAAGCAGGTAGCCCGACCTCCTCCCGGGGCGCCTTCCAGGACGTCCCATCCGGGAGGACTCCGACCTCCGGGAGGACTCCGACACCCGGGAGGACTCCGACGTCGGGGAGGACTCAGACACCGGGGGAGGACTCCGACACCGGGGAGGACTCCGACGTCCGGGAGGACTCCGACACCCGGGAGGACTCCGACCTCCGGGAGGAGTCCGACCTCTGGGAGGACTCCGACCTCCGGGAGGATTCAACTCCGACATCGGGGAGGACTCCGACGCCTGGGAGAACTCCGACGTCGGGGAGGACTCCGACCTCCGGGAGGACTCAACTCCGACCTCTGGGAGGACTCAACTCCGACCTCTGGGAGGACTCCGACCTCCGGGAGGATTCAACTCCGACGTCGGGGAGGACTTGACCTCGGGAAGACGTAGTGACAGTGGTGGACCACCCCCGCCGGGACGGGGGCTCCGGAACCTGTCGGGCCGCGTCACGGGACGCCGCCCCCGTCACACCCGTGGTCCCACCCGTCCGCACCAGCGCCCGGGCCGGACCCGAGAGTGTCATCACAGGAGTGCGGACAGGGGCGTCCAAGACCACCCTCGTGGTGCCCCACAAGTGGCTCCGGGTCGCCGCGCTCGACCCGGCCGTGAGCGACAGGGCGCAGTAGACGCTGTTGTGCCCGGAGTGGGTGCACGGGGCGCTGCGGAAGGCCCACCCCGTCACCGGGGTCCTGAAGCTCAGTACACTGGCGTAGGGCCCCTACCTGGACGCGCGGACCGCCCTCCGGGGAGGAGGTCCATTGTCTTAGCGGTCGAAGAGAAGTTTCCAGTTCCAGCCCCAGACCCTCGCCCTCGGGGCACAGAGGCTCCCCTCCCCTCCTCTCCGAACAGACCCCCGCAGGGGGACGAGTCGACGAGGGACCTGATGTCGGACCCGGACGGGTCCTCGGCGACGTTGAGGGCCCGAGCCCTCACACCAGTCTACCGACTCTGGGTAGGGGCGGTACACGCCACACCTGACACTAGTGGAAACTAATTACCTCAAGGCCCCCTACCCGCCCTTCGGACCCGTTCCGACCATGCTCCCCTCCTCAATCTCCGGAGTGGGCCCGTCCCCCACCGCCCTCCCGGTCTCGACCCGTCCCTAGGACGGACCTCCCTCCTTGGACCCCTGGATTGGGAGGACCCTCCGACCCCCAACGTCGGGGTCGTCTCCTTGGCCTTCCGCACGACGCGAGTGACACCAGGGGCCGGCTGGAGCGGGTCTGCTGCGGACACCGAAGGGCCTGTTGCACCTCTTGCCCCCGAAGGACGAGACGTTGCTCAGACCCGTCTCCGACGACCACAAGAGGACAGCAGTGCCTAAGGTCGAGGTTCCCGGGCTCGTCGAGTGGACGTGGGCCGCTCCGACCCTGAGGGTCGGGGGCCAGACAGCTCCAGTCACCGAGTTACCCACACAGAGACGTTCTGAGCTGGGGACTCAGACGTAAAAAGTTTAATTCCGATTGAACATAATTATGACATCACATTGAATTATGTGACAAGTATGACAAGTACCCCGAGAGTTTCGTCCTTATGACAAGGGAAGAGGTCACCCGGTGCAGAAAAGTCTTGAGGGGTGGCACTGGGCAGGCAGAACCCACCGGGACGTGCCGCACCGAGTGCCAAAGTAACTCAATCTGTTCCGACCCCAGGTCCACTAGTGTAACCAATCAAAAGACACTAACACCAAAAGTCAGACAAACAGGAGACTACCTCTGCCTATTCTCCGAATACCTTCGAAGGACTACCCTCTCTGTCCAGCCATCCACGGGTTATACGATGACCTCTAGTTACCTCTTTATTGTGGTCTTTTTTACTTCTCTACCTCGGTTTCGTTTTTGTTGTGGGTCGACACCTACCCTGACCACTACCTTCGTGCCAGACCATTTCTCGTTGTAACGTAGACAAGTGAAGGCAAGTCAGCGAGTCAGCACACGCTGAGAAGCTCTGGGGTACTTAGTGTCGTGCGGTCCGGAGGGACAGGCAGTGGTAGAGGGCCTCAAGTATCCTTGGACCTTACAATCCAGGTACTTAGTTCCGTTTAACTTTCCCCAGTTTGTCCTCTACCGTTCTCACTTACAACTGTAAGATCCTTAGTCACTTGATTTTACCTGACCTTACCCACTTAAATTGAGTCTACTGGTAATATAGATGATGACGCCCGTCCTTAGGGAGTCTTCTTTACCTCATCGGTAGTACCAGTTGTTTTCTCAGACTTTACGTCATGAACCTACGTTAGAGTTTTTGCTGTCTTACTGGAGACAAGTAAAGGTTCCGTTTGGTAAGTTGTAGTACCACTAGGTTCGGATACGGGGTTGGTCATTGCGACTTCTTCGACTTCAACTTGCCAAGATACTTCTGGATGTTCCGGAAGATCTTGATTGTGGGTTTTTTCTACAGGAGAAGTAATATCGCCTGACCTTAGGTTTTCATCCTTCAGTTCTTTGTGGACTTCATTGTCCGTTTAGACCGGAACCTTACGTCTTACTTCGTCCCGTTTCCGATTATCTCAAAACGGTTCTTTTACGCGACCAGTATCGTTTGTGGGAGAAGGTTGTTGTGTTCTCTTCTGAGATGTGTACCTGTAGTGGTCTACCAGTTGTGACTTTAGTCTAACTAATATAAGAAACGTCGGTTTCTACCTCTTCGAGATATGTCAGTCGTTTGTACTCTGGTCCTCGACTGACACCGAGTCTAGTACTTGAGGAATGATGGTTTAAGTCTGAATTTAACTTCTTTCGTCCCTTTTGACGATCTGGTAAGTCCATACTGGATTTAGTCTAAGCAATACTAATATGTCACCTTCACTCTTTAGTTAAATTCCCTGATCTAGACTATCTGTCTCACGGACTTCTTGATACCTGCTTCCAAGTTTGTAACATGTGCTCTGTCCCTCGTTCTGGTTGGGGTTCTTTTTCTTTACGTTTTTTCGTTCTACCGACAGACCCCTCCGGAATGTTTATCGACACTTTTCTTCTCTTCACTTTTCGTTTCCTCTTTTCCTTTCTATATTCGTAGACTTACGTCTCAAGGTTTCTTATCGTTGTTCTCTATTCTTTCGGAAGAAATCGCTAGTTACGTTTCTTTATCTCCTTTTGTTGTCTTACCCTTTCTGATCTCTGGAGAAGTTCTTTTAATCTCTATGGTTCCCTTATAAAGTACGTTTCTACCCGAGCTATTTCCTGTCTTTACCATACCTGGATTGTCTTCGTCTTCTATAATTCTTCTCCACCGTCCTTATGTGTCTTCTTAATATGTTTTTTCTAGAAGTGCTGGGTCTATTAGTACTACTACACTAGTGATTAGATCTCGGTCTGTAGAACCTTACACTTCAGTTCACCCGGAATCTTTCGTAGTGATGCTTGTTTCGATCACCTCCACTACCTTAAGGTTACCTCGACAAAGTTTAGGACTTACCACTACGACATTTTCACGACGTGAGTTGTACGGTCGTTTAAACCTTTTGAGTCGTCACCGGTGTCCTGACCTTTTCCAGTCAAAAGTAAGGTTAGGGTTTCTTTCCGTTACGGTTTCTTACGAGTTTGATGGCGTGTTAACGTGAGTAGAGTGTGCGATCATTTTACTACGAATTTTAAGAGGTTCGGTCCGAAGTCGTTATGTACTTGACACTCTAAGGTCTACAAGTTCGACCAAAATCTTTTCCGTCTCCTTGGTCTCTAGTTTAACGGTTGTAGACGACCTAGTACCTTTTTCGTTCTCTCAAGGTCTTTTTGTAGATAAAGACGAAATGACTGATACGGTTTCGGAAACTGACACACCTAGTGTTAGTTCACACCTTTTAAGACTTTCTCTACCCTTATGGTCTGGTAGACTGGACGGAGAACTCTTTAGACATACGTCCAGTCCTTCGTTGTCAATCTTGACCTGTACCTTGTTGTCTGACCAAGGTTTATCCTTTTCTTTATGCAGTTCCGACATATAATAGTGGGACAAATAAATTGAATATACATCTCATGTAGTATTCTTTGGGACCGGACCTACTTCGTGTTCGACCTTAGTTCTAACGGTCCTCTTCATAGTTATTGGAGTCTATACGTCTACTGTGGTGGGAATACCGTCTTTCACTTCTTGATTTCTCGGAGAACTACTTTCACTTTCTCCTCTCACTTTTTCAACCGAATTTCGAGTTGTAAGTCTTTTGCTTCTAGTACCATAGACCAGGGTAGTAAAGTACCCTTTATCTCCCCCTTTGTCACCTTTGTCACAGTCTGAAATAAAACCCGAGGTTTTAGTGACGTCTACCACTGACGTCGGTACTTTATTCTTTTGTGAATGAGGAACCTTCCTTTCGTATAAGTTTTTCGTCTCTGTAATGAAACGGTTGTTTCCAGGTAGATCAGTTCCGACACCAAAAGGGACACCAGTACATACCTACACTCTCAACCTCACACTTCTTCCGACTCGCAGCTTCTTAACTACGAAAACTTGACACCACAACCTCTTCTGAGAACTCTCAGGGAACCTGACGTTCCTCTAGGTTGGTCAGGTAGGAGTTCCTTTAGTCAGAACTTATAAGTAACCTTCCTGACTACAACTTCGACTTCGAGATTATGAAACCGGTGGAATACACTTCTCGACTGAGTAAACTTTTCTGGGACTACGACCCTTTCCAACTTCCGTCCTCCTCTTCCCCTACTGTCTCCTACTCTACCAACCTCCGTAGTGACTGAGTTACCTGCTCGACTCAAACTCATTTAAGGCCGTCGAACACTACCTGTCCCTTCGGACCACACCACGTCAGATACCCCAGTGTCTCTCAGAATGTGCTGACTCGCTGACTTGACTTGTATTATATTTAGCACATTATCTTAAACACACGTACGTACGCACGATTCGGTGAAGTCAACACAGACTGGGAAACACTGGGGTACCTGACATCGGGAGGTCCGAGGAGACAGGTACTCTAAGAGGTCCGTTCTTGCCACCTCACCCAACGGTGCCGGAGGAGGTCCCCTCGAAGGGCTGGGTCCCTACCTTGGACACAGAGAACATACAGAATGTAACCGTCCGCCCAAGAAATGGTGATCGTGGTTGGGTAATATTGAACATATTATATTGTATATTATAATATTATACTTTATTGAAATATTATAACATGTCGTCGATATGAAGTTGAATTCTTTTCGTGATTTTCCTTTGGGGGTTACGTATGTGTGTACTGACGGGAGTGCGTCTTCACGGACACCCGTAGTGACGGAAGGTCCCTGACAAACGGACCTATTTCCCACGGGAGGGTCCCCGGGGGCAGGGATTCAGCAGAAAGATCTTTCCTTCGGGGTCCTCGGTGGAGTGTCAACGGCTGTCCACTTACTGGTCCCTTCCTGTCTCGGCGGTCGTCTCCGACCTTGGGGTCCCTCCGAACACCCTGCCTCGACCGTGTCGGTCAGGACGTCACTTCGTCTTCGTAAAAGTGACCTCCGTAGCTCCCTCGGTTCAGGGGTGACCTCCAGCGACGAAGGGCCGCTCTGGACAGAGGAGGGACGCCCCCGGGTCGTAAGGACGAGGACCTCCCTGGGTCTCGTCTCTGGTGCCTCGCCTTCGTCCTGCGGAGGGCCCGCCCTCTTCGCGAGGGTGCAGTCGGCGCAATCGTCCTGGAGTCTCGTTCCCTCCACCTGAGTCCGTTCTTAGCCCGGTCAAGTGTCCCTTACTTTACTTTGGTTCTGGGTCAAACGAGTCAAGGTGTCAAAGCTAGACCCTTCTCCTTTGGTAGACCTCTACCTCGCACCAGGATCAACTGCCGGACACTTCCATGGATTAAGTTGGTCTTACACGGGACTTTTCGTCCCTTCCACCATTGAAAGGACAACACATATCCAGCAGTGTTATGTGCTAAAAGTAAGGTTAAGACCCCTGAGATTTTCACAACAGAGTCTTCCCGGGGCCGGAGATCTGCAACTCAGTACCTCCCTGGACCCCCTCCGCCCCGACGTCGTCCCTTCCACGTCTACGAGGGAGGTCCACGTCCTTCCTACTCGTCCGTCGTTCTCTCCCCGAGGCCCGCTGCGGGTCCAAGGTCGACGTCTGCTCGGCTGCCGTGTCCAACGACGGACCTTTGGCTCCCCCACTCCCGTAAAGACGGAGCAGTGTGCAGGTCTAGACGGGGCCTCCCGCACCGACGCCGTCCGAGGGGCAGTCCACTCCCGAATCGGTACTCGCGCCACCTGCGTCCCCCTACCGCCCACTCCGGAGGGAGGGCCTAAGGCAGTCTCGCACCGAGGGGTCCTTGGGCCGACCCGGAGTGAACCGCTGTAGACCTACGCAGACTACGGTGCGATTGGTCGAGACACAATTGGTCGAGAGGTAGGGAGGGTCGCACCACACACCAGTACGTCACTCACACATCCAGTGCATCTGAGAGACTGCGGACGGGGTCGGGTTCAGAGGACCTTAGCCGGGCTTATCCCCCGAACAATGAATCTGTGCCCTTGGACCCCTGAACCACATCAGTACCCAAGTCCTCCCTCTGTCGTCCCCGACGTGTGCCAAGGGTAAAACCCTCGAGTCGAGTTCGGGTCCCTCGTCCAGAGTCGAGGGTGACGTGCGGGCCGCAAGGGAGCCGTCACCTCCGGGGCACACCTGGTAGCGCAACCTCCGACATCGAGCCCTACCCGACTGAGCCTGCCGCGGTCACAGAGGGTCCCTCCGGCTCAGAGATGTAGACTCGTTCCGGGTCGCCAGACGTACTGGACACGGAGGTCCGGTGTAGGGTCCCCGGAAAGGGTCCGGTTCAACCCCCAGTGCCCGGACCACCGACGGCATCTACCCCGCTCTCTTCCACCGGTGCCCGGCTCGTCTCAGGACTCCCCGACTCCCCGTGTGCCGGGGACCCCCGGAGTCCCCCACAAGAGGAAGTTTCCCGTCCTCGGCCCTCCACACCGGGACCGGACCCCACTGCAGGGGGACGAGGGTGGATCTGTGTCCTGACCGCCCGCCGACTGGAGGACCCCTCCCCGTGTCTCCGACCCGTGACTGGAGGACAGCACACACGTGTCTGTAGTTGCTCACACTCCTACCTCACCTGCGGGGGACGGTGCGCAGGCGTGCCACGTTCTTGTGGTTCCCACCGAAGGCCACACTCACGGTACTGGGGGTGCACGGGCCGCTCCTGCCGTCCTGGACACACCCACTCCGGTGCCGGAGACACGGTCAGCCCCCCACAGACACGGGCGGCCCCCAACAGACACGGGCGGCCCCCACAGACACGGGCGGCCCCCAACAGACACGGGCGGCCCCCACAGACACGGGTGGTCCCGCACAGACACGGGTGGTCCCCCACAGACACGGGCGGCCCACACAGACACGGGTGTGAGCCCCACTGACGTCCAGTAGCAGGCCGGAACGAGAGGGGTGACGGTGTAGAAGACTGTGACCCACCCTTGTCCCGGACGTCCAACCACGGACTCTGTGTCTTCCGACACTTGGGGCCCCCACGATACGCCTGGGACAACGTCTGCGAGTCAAAATCGGGGGACCTTGACAGAGACTCCCCCCTTCGTACGACAAACTCTGGGCACACGTTTTGTCTCTCCCATTCGTTGAACGAGTACCAGTGTGTCGGAGTGTCGACGTCCAGACCTTAGAATTGAACCGAAGGTCGAGGACATGTCGTGGACAATGGTCCCGTTCTGTCGAGTCATTTGAGGGCGCCCTCCTCGTTTCGAGTCGAGGTTCTCGTCGTCTCCGGTCGGCCCTTACCTGCCGGTCACCCTGTCTCGAACGACCCGAGGGTCCCAACCGCGTGGGCCCGGCCCCGACCCAGCCCGCCCGTCCGACCGGGGTCAGGACCCACCCGTCCGAGTGGCTGGTCGAGGCAGGAACAAGGTCTAAGGCCCTTCGAGGGCGCCCGCAGACACCAGAGGGACCACGACCCGCGGCACGAGCAGACGCCAGACCGACCGGAGTGGACCTGCCACCAAACGTCCACCATTCAGGGGTGAACCGTCGCCGAGGGGTGGAACCCGGGCCGACTAGACTTCGACCACCGCTAGCGGTCGACAAAGGTGACCACGGGCAGACACAGATCTCGGTAAACGAAGGACTGAACGGAAGTCAGGGTTTATTACTCCCACTCGCTGGGATGTGTCGTCTCTCACAGGCGACAGACCTACCTCTGAGCCACTATGGCCTAGCGACCAGGCTAATTCGGTGACACGACTTACTGCTTCCAAGAACAAGAATGCTTCCAAAGAGTCTCGTCTCTCCAGAAGGACTCATTTTGGAATAAGAAGTGAGGAGGGGGAAGGGAGTTCTCGTCTGGAAGTCCAGTCGGACCCTGGTCGAGAGGGGACGAACGACGTCCTCAGGACGAAGATTCTGGGTCGGGCACAGGTGTGCAGTGCGACTGGGAGACGAGGGTCTCCGGACACGACCCGCAGACGGAAGGGCCCTCGAGTCGCGGAGGGCGTGTGGCCATCGACTGAATGGGACTGACGTCTGGTCCTCAGAATCTCCCCACACCACAGTCTCTTACCGGGGACACAAAAGTGTTAGGGGACCAGGACTTTCGAATCAATAATGGTCAAGAATTTTGAGAACCTATGGCTCTTTAGTCAATCCGTTACTTTTACTCTGCCCGAATCCGCTCGTCGGGCCTAGTCGACCGAGACGTCGGCGGACGACTCGTGAGGGCGACCCTTCGACGACAGCGGTCCGCCTCGTAAGCCACGTCGAAACGCAAACGTCTCGAACGTCGGTTTGTGGTCAGGGGAATAACAGTACTTCGACGACGCGGGGGCGCTGACCCTCTTCGTCGACAAAAGAAGGTATATTTACTCGTGGAAGGACTCCCTGAGACCCTCCCTTCGCGGGCGGTGTGCACTGACGTCTGAGACCTCGGACCTCTTAAGGGATGTCTGTGCGGAGACCAAACGTTTCACAGAGAATGGACTCGGCGGACAGTCGGGTACCCCCTCCCTCTGACGACCGTCGCCCCCCCCCCCCCCCCCCCCCCCCCCCCCNCCCCCACGCCGTCCTCAAGAAATACCCTGGTGCGCTCGGAGACGTACTCGGGGGCTCAGGGGCGTCCCGGGACCTATGAGACGTAGGAGTCTCGGGGCTCCCTTCCTCGGAGTTGGTGTCGGGGAGGAGGGTCTCCGAGGAGACTCGGGGACGCGTAGACGTGCGACCCCGGGACTATTAAGGTCGGGTCGCCTTCCCTCCCCCGACTACCCTCTCTGTCTGTCCCTCTGTCTCGGTCTCTGTCTATCTCTCTGTTACCTCTCTCTGTCTCTCTCTGTGTCTCTGTCTCTCTGTCTCTCCTTGGTACCTCTCTCGGTCTCTGTCTCTGTGTCTACTTCTGTCTCTCTGTGTCCCTCTCTGTCTCTCTGCGTCCCTCTCTGTCTCTCTGTCTCTCTCTGTGTCTCTGTCTCTCTACGTCCCTCTCTGTCTCTCTTTCTGTCTCTGTCTCTCTGGGTCCCTCTCTGTACCTCTCTGTCTCTCTCTGTGTCTCTGTCTCTCTGTGTCCCTCTCTGTCTTTCTGTATTTCTGTCTCTCTCTGTGTCTCTGTCTCTCTCTGTCTCTCCCTGGTACCTCTCTCGGTCTCTGTCTCTGTGTCTACTTCTGTCTCTCTGTGTCCCTCTCTGTCTCTCTCTCTACGTCCCTCTCTGTCTCTCTCTCTGTCTCTGTCTCTGTCTCTCTGCGTCCCTCTCTGTGTCTCTCTGTGTCTCTGTGTCTCTGTCTCTCTGTGTCCCTCTCTGTCTCTCTGTATTTCTGTCTCTCTCTGTGTCTCTGTCTCTCTCTGTCTCTCCCTGGTACCTCTCTCGGTCTCTGTCTCTGTGTCTACTTCTGTCTCTCTGTGTCTCTGTCTCTCTGTGTCCCTCTCTGTGTCTCTCTACGTACCTCTCTGTCTCTCTCTGTCTCTGTGTCTCTGTCTCTCTGTGTCCCTCTCTGTCTCTGTGTCTCTGTCTCTCTGCGTTCCTCTCTGTCTCTCTGCGTCCCTCTCTGTCTCTCTCTGTGTCTCTGTCTCTCTGCGTCCCTCTCTGTCTCTCTGTGTCCCTCTCTGTCTCTCTGTGTCTCTATCTCTCTGCGTCCTTCTCTGTCTCCAGCTCTCTCTGCGGAGACTCCTACGGAGAGTCCACGAGACCCCCGGAACTGGAAGTAAGGCACAACTAAGAGGGCGGGGGATGTAAATAAGGAGGGATGGTAAAATCTAGATTCGGACCTGTAAAACCCCATTACTGATAATTGTATTAGAGTCGGTCCTTATATGGTCGTGCCTGTGCAAAGGTGACTTTCTGCCTAGGTATCACTTGCGGCAGTTTGGTGGACAGGCTCGTCGAAGGAAGGACGTCATCTTTGTGGTGACAAATGTAACAAGTAGAGTGACTTAGTATCAGCGGATCTATTTACAAAAGAGACGTTGAAAACGTGACTTCCGGACCAAACGCCAGTCAACAGACCCGTGTAGGTAGAACGACTAGTCAGAGGTCAGGACTCTCGAAGAGACGGATGAATGAGGACGCCAGACTTGTGGAGTCCAGTTGGAAAATCCCATGTAAAGTAGGTCTAGTGCAAAGGGTCAGTCAACAGTCAGGCGACCGCCCTTGGCACCCCGTGTGGAGTCGAGGAGGGTGTACACGAACAAAGTAGCAGACAGGGTTCAAATTAAAGGGTGGGACTCAGAGTCCCGGACTCGACCTTCAGGAGTCTCAGAGAAACAAAGCCTGTTCGGAGTAGGACACGGTATCCGTCGACCGTCGACGAAAGACGTGACAAAGATGACCTTACGTTAACATCGCCCTTTCTTCGCAATTAAGCGTACGAAGGGTGAATGGGACCTCTTCGACCCTGCCCCTGGGCCCGCCCCGCCGGAGAGAACCCGGGTTCCCGATTGGAAGATATGTGCGTGGAGCTCAGTCGTGTGGACGAAGGGGTAGGGTGGAGGAGAAATGCCCCTCCACCGTGCGACCCTCCGACCGGAGTGGGTGAGACGGTCGGTCTCGGGTCTCGACCGGATCTCCTGTGTGGGGAGCGACAGCGAGATTCTCACCGACGTCTGCGGACCCGGACAGGACGTCTCATATCGACAAAGCGATAAATAGTCAAAGAGAAACTCTTTTCGTGTCTCGACACAAGAACACAATTCCCCGACTCACCTCCGTCAAAGTCGGGGCAAAAGGACGGCACGACAGGTCGCTCCCCTGGGTCTGAGACCACAGGACAGGACTGTAGGTCCCTCCGACCACAGGGTGCACCGGGGACCGGGCCGTCTCAGGTACTACGGCACAAGGTACCCAGGGCAGAGTCTAGGGGACAAGGAGGGGAGGATGGGGGTGTCCCGGGGCCCTGAGGGATGAACCCTGGGTCGGGGAAGTTGTGGGCAGGGAGGGGGGCTGCGGGAGGGGGTCCCAGCGACCCTCTACTTCCGACTACCGGGTGGGACTCAGTCCGCAGAAGTGGAGAAACCTGTGCAAAGACTTCCAGGGGTGACCGAGTCGCACTCTAACACAGACTCTTCGCCAGGTCACTGGGGGTGAAGGTGTGGTACTGGAGACGACAGGAAGGGCGGGAAGTGAGCCCCACCACGACCCGAGGGGCTCCGTCTCAGAGGAGCCTGCGAGGTCGTCCCGGGTCCGTAGACCGTAGACGGAGGTCGGCGCGAGGTGTCCTAAAGGTCAAATCAAAAGATTTGGTTCTACAACCGAACTTAGATTTCGTGCAGAGGTACAAACTCCTCGCTCGACCACGACGATCCTCCCCGGGAACCTCCGACGGGCCGCGTCCGGGGAGATCCACTGCTGGGGACTGTCCCGTGTAAATAGGTGTCCTACGAGCGGTTGGGATTCAGGAACGACGGCGGGCACCTCCCTCTCCCTCTTCCTGGAAGGACCGACCCGGCACCCTTTGGGACCCTACACACGCGAGAGGGTCTGCGAGGACGCCCCGAACGTCTCGTCCACCCAAGTGTCGCCCGGAAGGACTCCAAACGTCGGAGCACCCACAGACAGTTCTGGGTCCTTCAGCAGCCTTCGTGACCCCGACGCCCGCGTAGTCGGACCGGGAGCACACAAAGATAGACGGTCCGTGGAAGGGAGACGGGCCAAGGAAGAGGATACTTGACGTAAGTAACCTCTACGATTAAACAGTTTCACAATTGGATGAAAAATTTTACATCTTCGTGTAACCTTAGTTCCTGTGCCTCCCTTTCCTGACCTCTACGGAAAGTAAACATGCTTTCCGAAGGTCGGGTTCCCCGGGAGAGTCCGCCGTCGTAGGTGTCAGGGTTCACGGACGACGGACCTCTCCTCGGTCTTCGACTTTCTTTCGTAGCTGAAAATGTCACGCGATGAATTCTTTTCCTTTGTCAATTTTAGTCACACTTTTTTTAGTCAGAATCGAACGAAAAGTGATGAAAATGGAACATTCGTACTTACTGGGGTTACCACAATATAAATTTTTCAGTGACGACAAGGGGTCCCGGACGGACCTTGAGTCCCGATCCACCACCAGTCTCGATTTTACTAGACCCGGAACCTCCACCTCACCTTAGTCGGAACCGTGGACGGACGTTCGGACCTTGGTTCTTATGACTGGGGAGGGGGACTCGCTCCTCCCCGGCGCTCCGGGGGTTTGTCCGGGAACATCGCTGGGGTCTCGTCGTGGACCCGCCCGCGAAGTGGTCGGGGGCCCCCGGCCGTGCACCGAAGGGCAACCAGACTTCGAGTGGTCCCGGAGAGAGGGATCCCGGGCCGGACACCTGGGGTTCAGGAGGAGACGTTCATCCTCCGGGGGTGGGGACACGCCCCGCGGACACGGCGAGTGCCCGGTCTCAGTCTATCGCGAATGCGGGTGGACCTGAGAGCACCCCGCCTCACTGGCCTGGGAGCGTGCGACGGGTGACGGACTAGTCCCGTGCGACGGGTCCGACCCACTTATTTAGGGTGGTGGAAGGTCAACAGACTGAGAAAAGCATTCGTGTGGACCGCCAGGGAGGACCTCCCCCGCCGGTACTCTTACATAAATGTATAATACGGATAAATACAAATCATTTGTGCGGGCTGACCGGGGAGGACCCCCGCCCCGTACTCTTCCCTAAATGTTGAAATGTACAAATACTTGGAAGCGGAGGTGGTCTCCTTGCTTCTAGCGAAGGGGCGGGGGTGTGCCCGGAGTGACAGAGACTGACGAAAGACGAGGGAGAACGCGCTGGCGGGTGGAGGTGACCCAAAGGTGGGTCGGGGCGGGGAGGAGGCGACTAAAAGACCTGCGTGACGCTGGGGTCCCGTGGACCTGGGCGCAGGGAGGAGGGAGGACAGGAGGTGCCGACTCCGACCCTGTCCCAGTCCCTCAGCAGGCCAGTAAACCCTTGGACGGCTGCCTGAACCTCAGGTCCGGGGTGAAGGGTCGGGGTACGGGCGTCGAGGTCCGCAAGAGACGGGGAGGGACAGGGGAGGAGACGAGCTAGTAGGAGGTTCCCTGGTGACACCCGAGCACCCGTCAGGACCCCCTCGCAGTTGGGACAAGTGTGCCCCTCGACCACTAAGCCGTTCTGACCCGTCCCCCACTGTCGACCCTCCACCACGACCCGAGCCGGGGTCTGTCCGGGGGGGGGTGGGACGACCCAGGAAGGAAGGGGCCCTGTGTCCCTCGGAGGAGGACCAATCATGGCCCGTCTCTTCACAGATACCGGATGCGGACAGCCGTAGACTCTGGTGCCCTGCCACCCCTGTCTGTTCTGGGACGTCGAGTCGAGACACGGTTGTTCCTCCGTCGACCGACCCTTGGCTTCCAAACGAGACGCACCATTCCACGACGCGACTCTTCGTCGACAACGAGAAACAGTGGACTTTTATGGTGGAGAGCATCCAGGATCCAGTCGGACAGGGTACAAGGATTCAAGAATAACAACTATATTCTGGGGAATTTGTTGTTAATCCGGCGGTGTCCTCTGGGGGCTGGTGGGAGGGAACTCTCCTTCGACCAGGGACGCGGTGGGCGAGACACCCTCCTACCGTGGTGGACGACCCCCTGCGCCCGTAGAGACGGGCACCGAGAGACGGACTCGCGGGGGTCCACAGGTGACTCTCCTGACGGAGAAACCCCAGTCAAGTCAAGTCAGCGAGTCAACACAGACCGAGAAACGCTGGGGGTACCTGTCGTCGTACGGTCCTTAGGGACAGGTAGTGGTTGGGGGGCTCAAATGGGTTTGAGTACAGGTAACTCAGTCACTACGGTAGGTCGGCAGAGTAGGAGACGGCAGGGGAAGAGGAGGACGGGGGTCAAAGAGGGTCGTAGCCCCAGAAAAGGGTAGACACGGAGCTAGTGCCCGTCGAGACGGAGATGGACGCAGGAGAGGACCCTGAGGTCACAGTAGTGGCAGGGACAGCCGAGAGTGGGGCTCCCCGGTCCAGGACGACCCCAGTGTCGTGTCGCCCGGTCGTCCAGCTCTCCGCTCCACCACCCCTTCCGACAGTGGGGCTCCCCGATCCAGGGTGACCCTAGTGTCGTGTCGTCCGGTCGTTCAGCTCTCCACTCCACTACCCCCTCCTTATCGTCGAAATGAGTCTTCGGTCGTCTGACTCTCGTTTCACCCGGTTGCAGGACTTCTTGGTAGACTTGAACCCCACCTTAAGTCCGAGTAGACATGTTCGCTTCCCCTTCACCTCCCAAGTCCTGACCCCCACTTACACACCCCGTCTGAGAATCGCGGGGTCGGGATTCCTGCGTGTCGTGCAGGCACAGGAAGCCGAAGAGGAGACCCGACCAGGTTCCAGGGTGTTCGGGAACTCAACATTCGTGAAAAGGTGTGAATGGAGACGAATAAGTGTTCCGAAGATCCGACTTTCGTTTGAAGAGGTGTTACTCAAAGTCGGTACTTTGCACAGGGACCTGTGTCGTCACAAAGAGACTGAACCGAGAACTTCTCGTCCTGAGTTCACTACCCTCTGTCCGGGTCTCTTGCTCCGTCCCGCGGTCACGCACAGTCGCGGGAAGACGACACGAGGTTGGGGAGGCAGGGCGGGTCCGGAGGCCCCCGGCGCGTCCGTACGTGGGTGGCACTCCCGGGGGGACGGTCCACGGGGTCGAAGGTCTGTTTTGTGTGAGGGATACGTCCCTTACAAGAGTCTTTCTAAGGGCGTCCTCAGTCTCTCAAATAAAGTGACGCTTGTAAGAGTCAACAAAAATTAGTTACTATTTGAAGTCCTCCGCAGAATGGACATCCAGACTTCTGTTTTACTTTATGAGCGGTCACAGGGGAGGACGTGCTCGGGAAGGGTGGCGGCCGGAGGGGGCGCCCACTTCCCCTGAGACACAGGTCCGTGGGAGACGTCACTCTATGTGAGCCGAACCAACCGTGACTCGAGCATTCTACTTTTTTAAGTCGTTTACGTGTCGTCTTAGCTGTGACCCGTCTGTCGCCGCAGTTTTAGGGGTTCTTGCTCTCACCCCGGAGGGGGCCCCACCGGCGGGGGCTCGGGTCGGTGCGTGGAGCGCGCGGTGCCCGGGGTGGGGGACGCCGCGGGAGAAGTCTCGGGCGCAGGACGCAGGACACCTCCGGCTCGGGGCGACCACAGCCACGACGAAACCCTCCTACCTCCGCTCTTTCACAGGAGTCTCCACCCCGGGGCCCGGGGACTTTTGGCGTCCCGGCGCGTACAAAGTCGGGCCCCAGCCCTCTGAAGACGATGCTGAAGACAATTCCCAAAACGTCAATGATGACTGCAACGTTTTCTTCGCCCATCGTGAGAGGGACCAACGAGTCGACCACTTCTTAGGTGGACGTCACAGCCTCTGGAACCAAACTGAGGACCCAGCCCTTCAACGCGACCTCTTCCCGTCGGGGCAGGGTGGAGGGGGAGTTCCGACGCGGAGACCGGGGTGCCGGCACCCCCACCCCACCCCCTCATCGAAAGAGATCCCACCAGCGAGCAGGGGGTTTGGGCCGTTCCTGAACGCCCCCCCCCGCACGCGGCGTACCACACCTGCCACGTCGGAGCTGGCGTAAGCGGTCGCCGAGGGGCCAGTCGGGTGTCTGGGGGTCCGACCGGACGACCCTTCGGCCTCTGCCAGGGAGTTGTCGCCGGGACGCCGACGTCACCTTTGGAGTCGACCCTTTGGATAAAAGAATCGCCCGCCTCCGTGAGGACCTCTACAAAAGGCGTCTGCATTCCTTCGCCCAAGGTCAAAGGCCTTGAACAAAACCCCGGTCCGGCGCCGCGAAACTAGGGCTAGCGTCTCCCGGGCGGCACCCGCGGCCGTCCGACGGGCCACCTGGCGCACACCGACGCCGGAGAGGCCCCGAGGGTAGGCGGCTCCGGAGAGGGCCGGACCGGGGCCCCACGTGTCGCAATCCTGGGTCGGGGTGTGCAGCCTCCGCTCGCTCGTCCCACGCGATGTTCGGTGGTCTCTTTGCCGTTCGCACGGGAAGGCCACGTTCGCCGTCGGGATACCCCGTACCGCGAGCACACGGCGACACAGGAGACCGGTGCCGGGGGCCCGGGAGTCCCCCGTGGGACGGGCGCCCGCCGTGGGTCCGCCAGAGGGGTGGTCCGGACACGAGCCCCCGGACGGGAGGGCCGGGCGCAGGTGCCGGGCCGGAGGGACTGGCAGCGGTAGACGTGAGGGCCCCGCCTGCCGTCAGACGCCGGCGAGAGGTCGGCTCCGGATCCAAATGTCGCTGGACGTAGCCCCGTCGAGTAGTAGTCCCCCTGTACCATGAGAAACATTCTTTACGAAGGAAGTCTTCGACGGTAACGGTCCCGCCTGGTGTCTTTAAGTCTCCTTCCCCTCCTCCGACTCCGGCGCTGCTAGATGGCGGTCTTTTCCTTCCAAACCCCCTTTATCCTCCCACCCCACAACTCGAACCGTCGTCGAGTACCGAAACGGTCTCTCTTGCGCTCCACTAAACACGTCTCGAAATGTTGCGCACGGTCGGCCTTAGGCAGAGACGTCTAAGTATTTACTGAAAGGAGAGTACAACGTCTGGGTTGGCCCCCGACTCTCCCAGTGAATGTAAACACCAACAATGTCTTGAAATACTCCTTTTAATGGGTCAGACGACCTGATACTCAGAGTCTCGGCGAGTGGACGGGGGACGGGGGCGCTCGCCCTCACACCCTCAGACCCTAGGAGTCACCGGGAGGTCCGAGGTGTGGCCGGAGGGGACCCGGGGTCCGGAGTAGTGACCCCTGTCCGACTGGTGGAGGCTCCGGACGGACGCTAGTCGTCGGGCCGGTGGAGTCGTCGACGAAGACAGGCAGACAACGACGTGTCCGAGTCATGTCTGTCTGTCTGTGTCAGGTGGCCACGGGTGCCCTTGACCCTTGTCCCTTGGGGGTCAGCCGGTCCACACGTCTCTCCGGGGCCGGCCGCTTCGAACCCCCACAGTGTCCTTCACTTCAGCTTCCTGGCGAATTCACTACCGTCGTTGGTAGTGAATTTGCAGTGAGTCGTACCGTGGTTCGCCTCTCGTACGAAACGCTCTTGACCGTCTCCCCACCCCACCCCCGTCCTTGGAAAACGTTTTTCTTTCTGACTTTTTATCTTCGTCCCTCGCAGACCCCGCGGGCAGCCAGGACAAACCCCACTCCTCGGGTCACGGTCGGACCGCGCCCCCCACACGGCTGGTGCCACGACCCGGACCCCCGTCGCCCCAGAGATGTACCTGTGCGGACTCCCAGGGCCCTCCTCGCTGAGGTAGACCCCGGACCCTCCAATAAAGTCCCGTCTCTTGAACGACAAAGTAGGGGGTTTGAGGTTTTTGGACGTCTAGACGACCCCTCCCCTTGTCCCCCGCGGCCCGAAGTGGCCTCGGAAGGTCGACGAAGGCCCTCGAGCCGCGACTTCCGTCTCTCGTCCACCCATCAGAACCCAGGCCTCGCCTGTCGTCGACCAGGGTCTCGGGATGAGGGAACGGGCAGCAGCTTCCCTGCGAGTCTCGTCGGACGGACTTGTGGCGAGGGTAGAGACTCGGACCCACAGGACGCACCCCGGGTCTGAGACGGGGGAGGCCAGCGGAGTGAGAGTCCGAGTCACCCTGACGTCACTACTACCTCTGTTATTTGAACTGTTCTACGTGCGTCGGGTCTCAAGTGGCGTCGGCCCTGTGCCTCGTCGGGCACAGGGAGTGGTCTCCTCACCCCTGCCTTCCACGGGGTTCATGTCCGTCACCCCACAACGAGTCGGTAGTCTTTCCTGCACTGCGGAAGAGTACCTACCTGGATCGCTACTAGTGCGATCCCCCAGTTCACTGCCCCCAGTTTGTCTCCTGTCTATAGTGTACTATAGTGAATGCACATTTTGTATAATCCTTTTTTTCCATGTTTACTTAGATAGATGTTTTAACTTTGTCTGAGTCTGGTCTCCTGTGGCACACACCAATGGTCGCCCCTTGTCGACTCCCTCCTTATGGAAACCTCAAACCCTAACTACGTCTGTGTGGTATTTTACCTATTTGTTCCAGCACGACACGTCGTGCCCTTGGTGTAAGGTGTAGAACACTATTGAATATTACCTTTCATTAGGCTTTCCTTATATTTATTCACACGTGCGTATCTAGTATATATTTTGGTTTGGTGAAACGACATGATACTTTCGTTATGTCGTACCATTTAGTTGCTATGCGGCTATATCTCGATAATTAATTGACCACGGTCACCGTTGGGGCCCCCAGGACTACACTCAGAGGTGCGTCCCCTGGGTCCAGCTACCCCCCGACCGGCATCAAAGGGTAGAGAAAAGATGTTTGTAGAGCCTGCGACTCGTGTTCGAGTAAGTTTAGAGAGATTTCAACCCGAGACCCGACATTTTTAGGAAAAACTCTTTTATCTCAACAGAGTTTGACGGTACACTTGATAAAAAACAACCGTCACAAATTTAGGTGAAAACAGGTTGGGGGTTTGACCTTTTTGTTAAAAGCAAACCTTTGCGGACCCGACTGTACCAACAGCTCTGGTTAGAAAGGGCCCCAAACGCCAAAGTGGGTCCCCTCACGAAGGCACACACACCCCGCGACTGACCAAAACGACCAAAGGTCGGTTTTACACACGCAAAGGACGAGGCTGAGTCTCGCACTCCGCGACCCTCCACCTGCCGGGTGGGGCCTCCCGGACCCTCCGCCAGTCGGGACGTCGTCGAGACACCCTTTTACTCTCGAAGACCCAGTCGAGTCCCTCGGGTCTGGGCGAAGCCCCCTGTACGGTCCAGGGGCCGGGGAGTCTGCGACCCCTCGAGCACCAGGGAGGCGAGGTCCACTTTACAGGAGGCACCTCGTCCGGTTCGTGCCCCAGCCCCCCGACACTTGTCTCGGGGCCCCGGGTCGTCTCGGCGAGGAAGGTTACTTCGCCCTTGGCCTCTACGTGTCGGGCCGGAGCCGAGGACGTGCCTGCCCTCTCCCGGTCGTCCCCCGCGGTCTGCGCCGTCCTGGTGGCGGGGGACTACCCCGGTCGCCCCCCGCGATCTGAACGGGTCCTGGTGGCGGGGAAGTGCCCCGGTCGACCCCACGGTCTGAGCCGACCCTGGTGGTGACGGACTGCCCCGGTCGCCCCCCGCGATCTGAGCGGGTCCTAGTGGCAAGGGACTGCCCCGGTCGTCCCCCGCGGCCTGAGCCGTCCTGGTGCGGGGCGCGGCTGCGCCGGTCGGCGGAGGGAGGATCCAGAGGAGGTCCAGACGTTTAGTGGATAAAAGACTCTGCGTGAGCACTGGGGCTTAGCTCCGAGTTCCGGCGGCGGCCCGTAGTGGCTCGCCCCAGCCGCGGGTCGGAGACGAGGTCGACCGGACCCGCGTCCCGGAGGAGCGGGGGCGGCCCACGACAGCCTCAAGACACGAGCCCCTCTACAGAGATAAATTTCGCCGGGTTCGTGTCGCGCCGGCCCGCCGGACCCCAGGCGCCAGGTCCTCCGTCACTGCACGGAGTCCTCGTTTGTGTGCAGTCGCCTCGCGGGGCGTCCTCGGCCCGACGCCCGGCTCTCGCGTGCCGGGGAGTCGGCCGACAATGATACCGCAGGAGCGCGTCTTCGTGTCCTCCTCCGACACACGCGGGGACGACCGGCCTCACCGGGGTCCGACCGGGGCCCAGTCGACCTCGTCTCGGCGGTTGGACAGAGTAGTGGAGGGCTCGGCACAGGCCCAAGGGCGTCGTGGACCGGACTTCCATCCTCGTCCGGGGCGCCGCCGGTCGGACGGGAGCCGTCGAGACTCCTGGGTAGGAAACAGGAGTGTCGGAGGTCGGGGCGCCCGACAGGGGGCCGCACCGGTCCCGACGAGTACGGCGGGACTGCCCGTAGGAGTCAACGCAGACGTCCCGGTTCCTCTTGTTCCTTTGGTACTGGGCTCGTGAAGTCCGAGTTCCTGAGCGTGGGGACCCTCGTCGGTCGGTAGGTGGGTGACCCCGCGTACGCGTCGGGACGACTGGAGGACGCCCCGGGGTCACGAAACGCTCGATGAGGGACTCGTCGGCCGGAAGGACTGTCGTCACCGGCGGCGCCCCGGGCGGGTACCACTGAGTTTGTGGGAGACAGAACCGTTCCGATCCTTCGTCTTTGTTTTGTCGCTTCGCGTAGGACCCCCCGGGACGGTCGTGGGGCGGGGCCCCTGGTGCTAGGTGGGAGGTGTGGTCATTTCACTTCGACTTACAAAGGTCTGTCTCCGGCGTACGGTTCAGTCCCGACCCGAACGAACCGACCTGCTCTTAGTCCCTCTGTTCCTCGACTCGGACACATAGTGGACGCGGTCCAGTCTCCGAGTGGGAGTCTGCCCACGGTGGGCGAGAGACTGGGGGCGGGGGCAGGACGCGGCTCGTGAGTCGGTGCCCGATGTCCTTCGTCCGACGTGCGAAGGTCTGTCTTCAGACTACTAAGATGGCTGGGCAAGTCTGGCACTTCCATGGGTCCCGGGAGCCTGACTCGGTATAACAATGGTTCTGTCGATGACAATTGTGTTTCCTTCGGCAAGTATACCAGGTCCGAATTGTCAGGTCGTTATGTGCGTTTTTGATAGTAAACACTTGAAGGCTGTAAAACTTGGTACTTCAACGAGTTAATCTATTAAGCCACGTCAGTGTGCAACGTTTTCGTCGTAGAAGTTTTACCGTCTTTCTTCCGTCTTCTTACCGGGGTTCGAATGACATTATCAATCTAAGTTTCGAAGAGTTTGTTGTTTGGTAAAGACTCATGGTTGAGATAAATACGTTTTTTTTTTCTTTTTCTTGTCTCCGACTGGTGGATGTTTAGTGGTAGGTCCGGTTCTTGTTCGTCCCGTGGGTCACGGTATCTTCTACCCTTCCTATGGTAGTCTTGACAGGAATAATTTTTTTTTTTTTTTCTAACCTACACATCTTTTAGATTTTGGATTCTTTTTACACATTTTAGAAACCTTTTCTGGTATTTAGGAACGTTTCGGATAATTTCTTCGGAAAATTTTTACATCCTTATACAGTACAAATACTTACCCTCCTAAGTCACAAATGTTTCAGTTGACTTGACTCTAATTTAAGACCTAAGTTACGCTATGGTTGGGATTGGCGACGTCCCTCAGTTGTCCGACTTTGGTTTTTTGCGACCCTTTCCGGTCCTGGGACACCTGTACCTCCCAGGACGTCTTCTCTGAGTCAACTCAGTGAAGACGGGTCCACAGCTCTTCTACGAGGGTGGGGACGTGGTCGAGCCTGCCTGTCACCCGTGACCGGGTCCGACGTCGTTTCTCTGCGCCGTGTCTGGGTCTTTGTGAGTGAGCCCCCGTCGGGGGGTAGTCTCGCCGGTGACCACACCACCCCTTCCTCCCAGGAGAGGTACCCTGTTCCCGGGATGGTGGTCCTGCCGTGTCGTCTCTCCCCGTGAGCGACGGGCCGAGGTCTCCGAGGCGAGACACTCTGTCGTACTGATCGAATCGAAGGACGACGGGCTTACGTGCGAGCGCGGAGGGACCACCGAGTCGACCATCTCTTAGGCGGGCGTTACACCCTTCGGACCCAAGCTAGGGACCCAACCCTTCTGGAGGACCTCTTCCCTTTCCGATGGGCGAGATCATAAGACCGGACCTCTTAAGGTACCTGACATGTCAGGTACCCCAGTGTCTCAGCCTGTGCTGACTCACCGAAACTGAAGTGGCTACACGAGAATACCCCTTGGGCCGCCCGTCTGGGTCAGTGGTGCTGTGTCCGTACTTGGTCCCTCTGCTCAACCGCCTACACTCGCGCTTCCCGTGGCTACCTCGGCTCGACCCCGGTCTTCTTCCGGGAGACCTAGGCTTCCAGCCCCGTCCAGCTCGACCCTACGCGTTCTACGGGCCCCGGGTGATGCGACCGGGTGGGAGGTCCGCTCCCGTCTCCGGCGTTGGTCGAGCTGAAACGTAGCGTCTTCGTCCCACTGTGGGACTCACCCCCCGCCGCCCACCCCGTCCGACGACTTTCCTCTCGGGGAGCCCGCCCCGAAGGTCCAGTGGCTCTTCCAGTGGCTCGACTCGCGGCCCCTTCGTCGCCAGGACCTCCCACAAGTCCCCTCTGACCTCTAGGTTGGTCCGGAGGCGGGTCGTGCCCCCGACGACGGGCCCTACGACCCCCGGCGAGACTCGGTCCACCCTGCCGGCCGTGGAGGGGGTTCTACAGGGACAGTAGACTCCGTAGCTGGTCAAAGGTTCAAGTCTTGACTGGCCGACGGTAGGACCTGTCTCGCCTGTCCCGCTCTCTCCCCGCCCCACCGCCGCCCCGGTCGTTCCGCCCCGGCCGGCGCCCGGACTTTAGGTGCCTGACTACGACGCCGCACACCTTGCTCCTGAGACGGCCGGACGGGGGTCGCCTGTGTCCAGGCACGCCGCCAGTCAGGAGGGCGACGTCCCTCAAGTCCTACGCCCCACTCCTGGGTCGTTTGCGTCGGGGCCCTGCGGCCGGCGAGACGGACCCAGTCGCAGAGAGCACCGAGACACAGGACCCTTGCCCTTAGGGACGTGCTACTTCGGAGCCCGACCCCGCCGTCCACTTGGTCTTTCGACCTCTCCCCAACCAGTCCTCGAAGGCAGGCGACTCTACTTTCGGGGCCCGTTCCAGTCCGGGTCCATCGCGCACGGTCGCCACGACCCTGATTAGAAGTCGCGGTTGTCGAGGTTGAGGTCGGTTTGTGGTCTCTGCGGAGGGTCTCGGGGTCGTGCGTCGGAGGACTGCCTTGGCGTGACGTCCAGGTCGCCGGGCCGACCCTCTACGGTCCTCGGACGCACCCGGACTTCGGTAGCGAGGGCCAAATACCTGTTAGGTCCAACGATTACCAAAGGACGCGTGGTCACTAGTGTTCTTACGGTCCTTTGGTCGAAGGGTGCTCCCGTGGCGCCCGTTTAGACGTCCTTTGTGTAACTCAAAGCGTTCTAGGTGACTGGCGACGGGACTCTACTCTTTGGGGTTACCTCCCGCTCCACTGACTGCCGACGGTCGACAGGGCTCTCGTGTACGGACTAGCGCGACACAAAGGACGGTTCCTGGAGCCGAGGGAACATCAATTTCCGCGCTAAACGGGCACGCCGTGAGCTTGTGTCGACACCACTGTCGAACGTGGGGCCGAGACTGACACCGGTCGTACGGGTTTCTGGGGGATAACGACCTCCCCCCGAGCGAGGGGTCCTCCCCAAAACGTACACTCCCCGGCACAGGAGTCAGGTGCCCCTGTCGGGGTCACCTCCCGTGACGGGGTCCGGTGGGCTAGCGTCGGTAAAGGGTCAGACACTTGTCCCGGACCACTTCCCCCTGCCTCGAGTAGAAAGACCCCCTCGGCTACTACCCTTGAACCTCCGGCGGCTCTAGGTGCAGAAGACGACTCTCAGTCCCATCGAAGCTCTCCTGCGTCTCTCCTCGAGTGGGTGCCGGTCGGAGGGACTCACGAGAGCGAAAGGGTACCCGGAGGGTCCCTTCAAGTACAGGGGAGGCACCCGACTCGATGTGCGAGTAGTGACCGTTGCTCTAAGACTGCCGAGATCCTATATTACGACCCCGAGGTGCATGTGGAAGACGCAAAGTCGGTCTCCCACAGTCGAGTCGGAGACTTTGTAGAGGACCGCAGTTGTTCTGAGCCACAGACAGAGGTCCCCACCTTCGCTTCTCCTTTAGGTGTGGGTCACTGCAGAGTGACGTGTTCCTTCCGCGACAAACAGAACAAAGTGTGCTTCTCTTTCCCTTGGGCCTCTGCAGTCCGATCCGGTTTTCCGTCCGTCCACCTTACCTCCACAGTCCTCTTATTGCTTCTCGTCCGACCGAAGACGGGTCGTGTGACTGAGAACATTGCTTGTTCTTCCTTTAGTTTCTTCGAGAGTCTCGGGTCTCTACTTTCCCACTACGAACTCTGTGGGAACACCACCTCAATCAGTAGCGAGTCAGCACAGACAGAGAAACACTGGGGCACCTGATATCGGGACGTCCGAGGAGACACGTACCCTAAAGGGTCCGTTCTTCTGACCTCACCCAATGGTAAGGGAAGAGGTCCCCGAGAAGGACTGGGTCCTTAACTCGGGTACAAAGGACGTGACCGTCCGCCTAAGAAGTGGTGAATCGGTAGGCCCTTCAGGAACTTTATGGGTTTGGTGTCCACTTCGAATCTAGCAAGGGTTCTCGGCCAGAGGAAGGACAAGAGACTGGGGTGCTCCGACGTCGTCACAACCGGCACCCACTCAGTGTCACCCCTCTTCCTGGGTCTCCGGTTCTCGTGGACCCGAGGGGGCCCGGGACGTCCCAGAGCGGTCCCCATCCATCCCCGAATACCCACCAGGCGTCTCGACCTGGTCTGGCTCTGGACCTGTGAGTACGAGGGGTACCAGGGACGCACGACTGGGCCAGGCCGACGGAGGGGTCGAGGGTCCCTAGACGTCCAGACCTCGGGGAACACAAGGTCTTTCGGTTGACTCCCGGACTGAGGTCCCCAAAGCGGACCAGTAGGTCACCCATCCGACCTCAAATCTCACCTGAGCAACATTCTAAATCTCTTCTTTTGCTTCAAAGATCCCGAAAAGGACCTGGACTCTTGTCCTACAAATTCCTCTTGACTACCACCCCGACAAAGTTGAGTAAGAATCCCTTTGGTCCCCTCCGGGACGATCTGGAGGGACACCACAGAGAAGAGACCCCGAGGCAGAGGCACCGGTCCTCCTTCGCCCTTCCTTCGTGTAAAGAACAGACGAGTCACTCCCCATCGTTCAGGCGGGGCGCGTTCCTCCGGACGACCGTAGTACCGTGTTCCACTTTCCCTGACAGGGTAGGGTCCCCGGTCCTACCGTCGACGGCACTGGTGTCCCGCACGGCGTCGGTGCGTCGACGACCGTCGCCCTAGGGACGAGGGGCGTGGGTCCGGGCGCCGAAGATTGGGACAGGTCGTTGGAGTAGGAGAGTATAGAGAACAGAAGTCTATACAATAAACGTTTTTGTTCTAGTAGTACCAGTCGGAGGGCCACTTCTAGAAGTGGAACTTCTCGTGGTCTCGGCGACGACTACTTTGTACTAGTCTTAGTCGTCACTGAAGCATTTAAGTTAAAAGTAAAATACCTCTCCATCCAGTCCTTCTAGGGGACCTCTTCCCGTATCGTTGGCGGAGGTCACACGAACGGATCTCTTAGGGTACCTGACAGAGACAGGCACCCCAACGTCTCAACCTGTGCTAACTTCGTTGAGTCGTACGTACGTCCATATCGACTAAATGTTGTGAACATAGATCGTTTAGCTAAGTTAATATGTGGTGTAAATCCGGAGATTGCGTCGAGGTCGTCGGAGTAGCAGAGCGTATGTCCCTCCCGTGGATCCGGTGAAAGGCTAAGCCGGTGACGTCGCACAACTCATCTCGAGGCACGCACTGGGACGTCCAGGAATGATCAGTGGACAGAGTACATGTCATCACACACACACAATCAGGGTCCAAGTCGGGAGGGGTGTCGGCGAGAGGAGACCGTTGCACTCGAACAAAAGATACAGCAGCCACTCAGCAGTCAGGTGAACGAGGCAAAAATCTAAGGTGTGTATTTGCCGTAGCATACCGCAGACAGAAACAGACTGATCGAAGAGACTCCTGCTAGTAGAGATCCGGGTAGAAACAACACCGGTTACCGTGACAGAGGAAGAAAGAATGCCGACCCCTCGCCAGGTATCGCATAGACACGGTTCATCCTTAGGCACCTCTGTCTCCCTCCCCCCAGGGATTCCTCAGACACTGACCGGTCCTGCATTCTCGAGTCCTTTCTGTGCACCACTCTCCTCCCGTCGGCGCGCCTCGTGAAAGGCCTCACGAGCCAACGGTCCCCGAGTCCGCCCCTCGTCTCCTCCCACGTCCCAGTGCCCTTGTCGAGTCCATTACTCCCACACCTGTTTGCGTCCCGCCCCCTCCCGGGCCCCGAGTCAGGGTGCCCCTCCTCCGACCCCACCTGCGACGCAGGTCCTCATGGGGGGCTGGGGCCGCTCTCGACCCCAGGCGACAGCCGGAGGCCAAAGGTCAATGAGACCCAGTTTGCTCCGCTAAAGAAGTAATTTTGAGACAACGGAAAGTCAAGTTCGTCGGAGACTTTATAAAGTCGTAGGAGAGGGAAAGGACAAACGTCCTTTTGTGTTCAGTCGCGACGATAAAATTCTTGATTACCACCCTGCCCCCATCGAGAGATTCGGGTCTCCGAGGTCCTCGTACCGACCCGTGTGAGTGCGCACACAATCTCGGTGTGAGTGCATACACAGTCTCGCACCCGGCACGGTCCGCGAGTCGGACTTGGGGGCGACAGACGCGTCGTCCTTGTCCACCACACCTTAATTTGATATATATGTATTTGCCGGACCCGTGTTTCAGGACCATTCGATTATCCTTGCATCGATGTTAACGTCGGCTCGTGTTTAGTCTTCAGTGTAGAGTTCGCAGGTCGGAGGGCTTCAATTCTTGACGTTACAGACGCCCCGTGCGTCCCTTGCGCCCCGAAGACCGCCGTAGACCCCCTTCGAACCGTCCTTCAGCCCAATCGTACGTACGAGTATCAGGGGTCCAGACGACTTTACTTCTCGAGACCGGAGTCACAGTGTTCTTCGCCCAGACTCAGAGCCCAGGGGTCAAGGGTTGTACACACTCACAGTCCCCAGAGCCCGTGTCTCCCACTGGGTCGGACCGCCTCTGCGAGGCACCTGTTCTCCGGACCCACCATGGTACGGGGCCCGGGAGACTGAGGTGACTGTGACTTCGTGTAAATGTTCTTCACTACTGGGACCGATAAGAGACTCAATTAAAGACCACGGCATTAAAGATTTCTTGTGTTTGCCGTCACAAAAGGTCCTTGAAGGGCACTCTTGTCGACGTTCGATTCAGTGGGTCGTCTCCGAGGCAGACACCAGGAGCGAAACAAAACGAGTTTCTCCTGTTTCGTCGTCCTCACACCGAGACACGACCCTCCCCGCTCCCACTGCCCTTTCGCTCCCCGCGCCCACAGAGTGCCGGGGCTTTGCACCCCGAAGGTAGGTTCGGGTACTGACTCTCTAAGCCGAAGTCATTTTGTATAGGTCGTCCTGGAAAAGATACTTCGGACTCCACTACGAGGTACACGTTTTTCCCTCACATGTCACCTCTAGTCTGCTGTGGTGTGGGAGAGGAAGGGGTTTGGAGGTCCTGGCCCTTCGGTGGACCCCGAGTGCGAAGGTGGGAGCCTCGAAGGTGGGAGCCTCGAAGGTGGGAGCCTGGCAGACACGGTCGCTGTTTCCTGCGAGGTGGGGTCACTGTAGCGTCCGGGTGTCTCGTCGACAAAGACGGTCTGTCCGAAGGACCGTCGCCACTGACCCGGTCGTGACCCGACTGCCAGTCTGAGTGTTTCCCCGTTTGGGGCCAAGGTTCGGGTGAGACAATCAGTCTCGTGGTCCGTCTCGATAAACCCCTTGTCGGGACTCTGGGCCGACCCGAAGGACGGGGACTTGTTTTTTGAAGTCTGCGACTTCCTCTTTTATGCTGACTCAGTGAAAATTGTTTAAAGTGTCTGCAATTTTATCCGTGGAGACCTCAAAGACCTTGGAAGGTTTAAGTTTGTACACTGGAGTAACAGTTACGAGTTCCAAACCCAAACTCTCATAGACAATGGTGTTTGTCTTTTCCACCTCTTAGGCGTTCCAAAACTCGCCTTCCGAGTTGTGAGGTGTGGACGTCTTCGTTCTCGCACAGACGGGTTCCGGAAGTGGTGTCCTCGACGCGAGTTCTCAGTCATACCAGGGGTTTCCCCGCGGACGTTTCCTCCCTTGTAAAAGACTCCCCTCGACTACCCCGTCCTGCCTACGCCCCGTCCTGCCTGTGCCCCGTCCTGCCCTGTCTGTACCTAGTCCTGTCTGTACCCTGTCCTGCCTGTGCCCTGTCCTACCTGTGCCCTGTCCTGCCTGTGCCCTGTCCTGTCCTGTCTGTGCCCTGTCCTGCCTGTGCCCCGTCCTGCCTGTGCCCCGTCCTGCCTGTGCCCCGTCCTGCCTGTGCCCCGTCCTGCCTGTGCCCCGTCCTGCCTGTGCCCCGTCCTGCCTGTGGCCTGTCCTGCCTGTGCCCCGTCCTGCCTGTGGCCTGTCCTGCCTGTGCCCCGTCCTGTCCTGTCTCCTGTCCGCGCCCGGCCCGACGTCCCTGGGTCCACCCAAGTCTAGACCCAGGGGGGTCCCGAGGGAGGGGCTCCCACCCGGACCACGGGTGCGGGGGCGGAGGACGGGTGACAGCAGCGGGGCACGGTGACAACTTCGGTCCCGAGGGGGACAGGTACCACCCCTAAGGTCCCGAAGGTCCCGAGACCGCTGAAACCCCTCTGGGTGGGGCTAGTGACAGGACGAGGGAGTGAAGGACAGAGTTTCCAGGATCCCAGGGCACCGATGTCGACGCCCTCCACTACTACCCCGTTTTGGTCTTTTTGGAGTCGACGAAAGGACTTTGAAACGATCTTTTGTGAAAAAAACGGGACTTAATGTAATTTTTACGTACACTAAGTGATTCGTGTACCTTCTTAGAAGGCCGTTTAGACCGTTTACCTCGCGTCGGTAAATACAGTGACGGGCACACGAGTGAGTCAGTGCCAGCTGAGACACACTGGGACACCTGACGTCGGGCTGTCGGGGGAGACGGGTGCCCTGAGAGGTCCGGTCTTGCGACCTCACCCGACGGTGCGGGAGGGGGCCCCTGGAAGGGCTGACCCTAGCCCGGACACAGACGACGTGACCGGCCGTCAAAGAAATGGCGACTCTGTGGGCACTTCGGGGTAAATGCCGGGGCTCGTGTGCAAAGAAGGGGTGTCCTTTGTCAACGTTTATAAAATTCTTCCGTGATCCTTATAAAGGACCTCTTCCGTTACCGTGGGTGAGGTCATGAGAACGGACCGTTTAGGGTGCCTGCCTCTTCGGACCATCCGACGTCAGGTACCCCAGCTATCCTCAGTCTGTGCTGATTCGCTGAAGTGAAAGTGAGAAGTGAAAGTATGTAACCTCTTCCTTTACCGTTGGGTGAGGTCACAAGAACGGACCTCTTAGGGTCCCTGCCCCCTCGGACCACTCGACGGTAGAGACCCCAGCGTGTCTCAACCTGTGCTGACTTCACTGAATCGTCGTCGTCGTCGTCGTCGTCCTTACAAAGGTATGTAAGAAAAAGAAATTTACTTCTGGAATATAAAATTTCCTCTACAATCCGAATCTTCTTTTAACTTTCATGTCTCTACAGGGACGAGGGGTCAACAACTTTAACGAATTTAGACATTATAGATTACTGAAGTCTAAAAATAATCCTTTATTTTACACGTTTTTTATGGATTTTCGGTTAACTGTCGAATTATGTAATAATATTTCTTTGAGTACTTTTGGTGGTTCTAGTCCTTGAATGTACAACAGTATCAGTAGAGTTTCTACTTTTTTTTTCCGAAAGGATCACCGAGTCTACCATTTCTTAGACGGACGTCACGTCCTCTATGTTCAAGCTAAGGACCCAACCCTCCTAGAGGACCTCTTCCCTTACCGTTGGGTGAGGTCATAAGACCGGACCTCTGAGGGTGTCTCCTCGGACCGTCCGGTGTCAGGTACCCCAGCTTCTAACAGCTTGTCGTGACTCACTCGTTGTGAAAGCGAAAAAGTAAAGTAGTAGAGTTCTCGGGAGGTGCACGGAGAAAAGTTAAAGGCGGATTAGATTAGAGGGACAACCAAAAAAACATAGTTAGAGAGCGGAATGAAAGATTTCGTTCTACGTTTACTGAAATCGACCAAAATGTCGTGGGTAGAAGAAAGGTAACTTTACTGTGTACCACGAGTCGAGACACGGTTGGTGACTGGTCCGTCCCGGACTAGACAGAGGACCACTGACGACCCACCGCTCGTCGACTCGAGTCCACCCGGTCACTCGACTGGGGGAGGGGGAGCCCGTGGTAGGAGCCCGACTCCGTCGAAGGTCCGCTCGTCGCAACTGGGACTTTGGGTCCACGGGGCCCCCCCCCCCCCAGTCTCGACGCGGGGAGACGACCCGAACGAGTCTTGGACGGGCTTCCACCGAGAAGGGAGTGAGGGGTCGAGTCTGACGACGGGAAGGCGCCGGTCAGGGGCGAGGTCCCGACCAGTCGCGCCGGCGTGCAGGTGTCTCGACCAGAGCCCCTTCACCCCATGCAGACGGCCGGTCCGAGGTCCGGGTGTNTGGACGGGTTTCCACCGAGAAGGGAGTGAGGGGTCGAGTCTGACGACGGGAAGGCGCCGGTCAGGGGCGAGGTCCCGACCAGTCGCGCCGGCGTGCAGGTGTCTCGACCAGAGCCCCTTCACCCCATGCAGACGGCCGGTCCGAGGTCCGGGTGTTGGGTCGGGGGTGCCGGGGGAGTCGGTCGCAGAGACAGCTGGAAACGGGTGTGTGGGAAGACGTCGGCAGGGTGGGCCCAGAGCCCCGAGACCGAGGACCGCTAGGACTTTGTGGGTTCGCGTGCGCGCCCCTTCACAGAAGTGGAGTGTGTCTCAACAGTGCACGGGAGACAGTGACCTTCTCGACTCAGGAAGAGGGATGGGCGGAGGGACTGGGTGTTCTGGGGGTCCTCTGGCAGTCACCGCACCTGAGTCGTACTGACACCTTCCGGTTCCCAGAACAATGTTCGAGACTTTCCAAGCCGTTGAATTTTTTTAAGTTGGGAGTTAGGAGGGGACTAGATAAAAAGAGATTATCATAAAGGTACTTGTCAGTACTACGAGGACGTTTCTGGGGAGTATACTGAAGGTCCAGGGAAGTCCTGGGGTAGGACATAGGGCGGACCCGGGTCCCGTGGTGTCCGACGTGTCGACAGGTGTCGTAAAGGCCGGTGTCTCGGTCTTTGCAGCCCCCACCCCGTCCCCGACGTCGGAAGAGGACCCTCGAGTGGGGCTGGGCGGGCTCTGAGAGTTGTTCCACCGGTCGAGCCAGGGGTCCTGTCGTGGGTCGGTGTCCCTTCTCTCTACTCAGGAGATGCTTATAGGGACTCAACGGGAAGGGGAAAGGGCAAAGAGACACTTCCCGGATCGGGGAGCCTCTGGGCGGAGGGCTAGCCGAGTACTTTCCTTCTGGTCACGAGACAAACCCTTGCACCGGGCAAATAACCTTGGCTTTCCGTAGCAATGTATCACGTTTGCAGAGAAACCACTGCCCGACTAATGTCACTTGTCCTTTTTCCGTGAACCCTTGTAGACCAGCCTTCCCGGTCCCTCATACACGTGTGGCGCAGGAGGCGCCCCGGCGACGTCCCGCGCGTGCGGTGGTGGCGGGGTCGGCGTCTCGAAGGGCCACTGAGTCTGCCGGCGGGTCACCCGTCCTTTGCGGTGGGGTCAGGGGTGTGGGAGACGTGTTCCCGCGGCAGTGTGAGGTGCACGAGGTCTTGCACCCTAGAGTATGGACTCGTCGAGTGTGTCAGCAGGTGGAGTCTGTTTCACTTGGTGAAGGACAGACGTCTCTACCCACGGTTCCAGACTAATAAATGGGTCAGACGGGGCGATACACTTCTGTTCGGGACACGGGCCTTGTGACCTCGAACATGACTAGGCTAGTGGTCACTACACGCGAGTCTTCAGGTCGGCTGGCACACATCTCGGTGGCGAGCGGGGGGCCGACCTTACACTGGGTCGTCCGTGACCCCAGAGGACGACGCCCCTCCTCCTCCCGACCCGACCTTGGTCCGAAAGTTTCGCGGACCGTGGACGACCTGCGGAGGACCTCTGGACGGAGAAGAGGGGGCGCGGGTACTGTCCGACGTGTCCCACGGTGGTCGAGGCCTGAGCGGGTGTACCTGGTTCCGCCGGCCCAGGGGTCTCCCAGAGGTCATCCTTCGCACCCGCCCGTGGCACACCGGCCGCGACCTGTGAGTCCAGACTCTTGACTCGCCCTCTGGGTCCCTGGAGAAAGAGTCTTGTGTCTGGTGAAACGTAAACCTTGGTTTGTCCTCCAAGACCAGCTCATTCTTCTGTCCCCGACACTCCATACTTTCAACAAAGAGTGACTTAGGTGGTCTTGAGCTCGCCGCGCCTGCACGACAAAGACGGCATAGATTCGATTTTGTACCCACTCGAAAATAGGTTGTAGTGTGCGCCGCCCGTGTGCTTACTCCATATCCCCGGCCGACGAAAAGAACTTGCGTGAGAGTATTGGACTTCAGTCTTTCAGGGGCTGTGAGCGCAAGGAGGGCAGGCACCTTGTCCCTACCTCTCGCACCACCGAGTAGGCACCTGCGACCGCCCGCTTCGGCCCTCCGGCACCCACTACGACCACCCCTGTCCACGGCAGGACGGACCAGGTGTGGGCCGTCGCACACACGGCCAGTGTCCCCTCACGTCGTCGAAGAGGCCGCCCCGGCGCCTCGACGTCCCCGACCCCCGTCCCCGCGCCCCCCGAACACGACCGGCGGGCGCGACGGCGGTGCGCAGGCACGTCTGACGACAAACGGTCCCTGCCCAAGAGAAAGTTTAGGACGAGACGTGCGAGGACCGCGGCCCTGGTCGCCCTGATTGAAAGTCAACTCTTCTTTGCCGCTATGATCCACTTTAGCTAATCCTCGGATTTACTAACCTGACACGTTAAATTATCATCGTGGTTAAAAAGTAATTTTTATTAATTTATCCTTGGACTCTTTCGAGCTGTACCTCAGTCCTGTGTACAGACGGGGCACCAGACGACCGCTCGCGAGTCCGGCCCCAAGGGGCTCGGCACCAGGGGCATGGGGTCGGAGCGGCGGACACGCCGGAGCGAGGGCCCCCGGCCCTGTTCGAGGTCCGAGCGTCTGCGAGTCCCGACGCAGGGGCACCTCAGAGGACCCGTGTGCCCTGTCGTCCGGGGCGGCTGGGACCGTCCGCGACCCGTCAGTCGGCCGACTGTTCAGAGGTGCTTCGTCCACTGGACGGGTAGGACCTCCCCTCTCGTGCCTCGACAGTCGGGGCCCTCGGCGGGACCCACACGGGCCGGGTGACCCGACCGGAGGACCCCCCCAAGACCCCAATTTCCCGCCGACTGAGAGGAGGTGTCGCCTGTGGGGCGAGGAAGGTCTCCGAGGGACGACGGGGGTCGACAGTCGGAACGGGACCCCCCGGGCCCCTAGTGTAGGGACGTACGACTCGTGTGACCGATGCCTCCTCGACCCGCCGTCCCGACACAGATTTGGTCTGTTGTCGTCCCTGGGGTCTGGCGACGAGACGGGCAGGTCCCCTGTCTGGGCAAGGGTCGACCGAGGGTTGAGGTGGGGTTTCGGGGAGGACCCGACCCGACGGCGGTCCGGACGGGGGTTCCGGGGGTGACGGACGAGACAGGGGAGTGAGACTCTATCCGTCGACGGGGAGGAGCGGACACACCTGTGGGGGTACGACTGGTCCGAGTCGCCCCAGGGGCATGCCAAGACCCCCCTCTCGGGTAGTTGGAAGTGTATGCCAAGACCCCCCTCTCGGACAGTTGGAAATGCATACCAAGACCCCCTTTTCGGGCAGTTGGAAGTGCATGTCAAGACCCCCCTCTCGGGCACTTGGAAATGTATACCAAGAGCCCCCTCTCGGGGTCTAGGGATCCCTTCTCTCTCCTCTGGGGCGTCGACTCTCGAGGTTGGGGGGCCCGGACGGGCCCGTGTGTGAGTGCGCCGTAAGTGTTCGCCACGTGCCTAGGGCGCAGGTGAGTCGGGGCAGACGCACGCTCGACGGCAGACGCAGGTGCGTCAGACACGACTCGGCTCTGAGGTCAAAGAAATAGACGTCGTTTTGTCTGCGCGCCCACGAACCTGTGTCAAGTCGCGAGCGAGGGCGAGGCGGTGAGCTCTATTGCAGAGTCCTGCCTGTTCTCTCTGGGGTTTGGGCTCTCTCTGCTGCCCCGACTCTCTGGGGTTTCGGGGAAGGACCTCGAAGATCGTGTAGGGCTTGGACGTACTGTTGACGGACTGCGGGGGTGGTGGGGGCACAGACTCCGGTCCTCACGGACCCGGTCTTACGTCAAGTCACCACCCATTTCTCCTCCTCTCCTGGGAGTCTGTCCTCGTTTCCCCTCCGACTACGGCCTGACCCGTTGTTTTTGTAAGAGTCGCCGAAGAGTTTCGTCACGACCCGACCCTGGTAAGGCCTCGGGCTACCGTGTACCGGGACGACTCCCGTCACGACTCCGACTGCCTCCGACCCCCGGGAACCCGGGACCAGCACTACCAGGTTCTCGGGACCGGGCCGAGGGAGCCCCCGTGGACTCTCCCCTCTTGGGGGTGGGGCGGGGCTGGTGACTCTGGCTCCGGGTCCTCTCCGCGACCCGCCCCGCCCACCCCCCGGCTGGTGACTCTGTCCAGGTCCTCTCCGCGACCCACCCCCCTGGGCTCGTGACTCTGGCTCCGGGTCCTCTCCGCGACCTGTCCGCCGCTCCCCCCCGGGCTCGTGACTCTGGCTCCGGGTCCTCTCCGCGACCTGTCCGCCGCTCCCCCCCTGGGCTCGTGACTCTGGCTCCGGGTCCTCTCCGTGACCTGTCCACCGCTCCCCCCCGGGCTCGTGACTCTGGCTCCGGGTCCTCTCCGCGACCTGTCCGCCGCTCCCCCCCGGGTTCTTGACTCTGGCTCCGGGTCCTCTCCACGACCCGCCCCGCCCACCCCCCTGCTGGTGACTCAGACTCCGGGCCCTGTCCGCGACCCCCCCGAGAGCTACGGGACGGACAGAGGAAGGAAGGAGCCCGTCGGACTGCGTAGACTCGTCTCACCAAACTTGGGGACGGGACGGGAGGCGGGGAAGAGCCCTCAGCCCCCAGGCCGGTGGACCTGCGTCCGTGGTTGGGGTGCCGCCCACGTCGGGGGTGCCGACCCGGGAGCCGAACGCTCCCAAACGCAGTTGCCGAGGTCCGCGCCCCCTCGAAGGGCGGGTCCGGGGCTGGGACGTCCCACGACTCGGCCCGACGCGGGAGGGACTGGCGAGGGAGGACGGACACCGTCCGAGTCGGTCGTGGGTCCCGGGGGTCCCGTCTCCGCTGCGGTGTCCCGTCTGTGTGTCGTCGACGCCTCACCGGTCGTGCGGAGATGATCCCCGACTCGTCTTCTGCGGCACAGGGGGCTCGACTCCTGGCTCCGAGGGTCTCCGCCCTCCCTGGAGGTCGTGGGTTTTGGGGGGAGTCCTGCTCGACTCTGGACGCCCGAAGAGTCGGACTGTCGAGTGAGGGGTGAGGGCGATGTCCTCTGTGTGTCTCTCGGGGCACACACGGGGTCTCACCCCACCCCGCAGCGGGAGACGTCTGGAGTCCCTGCCCGGGTCCTGGGCGGACTCCTACACATCGGCGGGGGGTGGGGTGGTAGGTTCTCGTGGGCTGGAGACAGTTTGGGGCACGGAGACCCTCGTCCCCGGATTGGCTGTAGGGACCTCCCCGTCCAGACCCGTCCTGAGTTCCGAACTTAAGACGCACCGGGACGAGTGTCACACACCCCGGGCACCGGCGAGACGGGTCGTAAGATCCCCTGGGACACGGGGAGGAGTACGACTCCTGGGGGTCAGAACGTTCGGGTTCGTGTCGAGACACTCCGGACCGACCTCGGTCCGGCTTTCGTCTCTCTCTTTGCACCGGAGCGGTTCCGAGGTCCCGGCCCCTGCTTCCCGACGGGTTTGTGTGAGAGGAGTGTCGGTGTCCCCCTCTGTGTGTCCGACCTGCCCTCCGACCCCCCGGCCCCCGGGCCGCCCCACCCCCACCCCTGCCCCTCGGCGGGTGGACGAAGGACTCCAGGCACTACCAGAAGACGTAAAGGTCCTGTTTGAGGGCCTTCAGCGAGCAGGGACGGGGAACGCCGACGAGGTTCCTCCCCAGACACCGCAATGACCCTCCACGGGCCTCGAAGGACCGAGACGAGTCTCTCCGTTCCCCGCGAGTCCCTACCTCGGCGACCGCACCCGAGGGCCCGACGGCGCGCTCCGCACACCTGTCCGTCTGCGTGCCCCGTGGAGCGTGCGGGCTCCCGGTGGCCCCCGAGTCATCATGGAACCACGGAAGGGCCCGGGACAGAGGGACCGACTGAGTAGGAGGACCATCGACTTGAGTTCTCTGGCGGACGGAGCCTTCACCATCCTCTTCCGCAACTTGACCGGGGCCCAAGACGTCAGACACCCGTCTTACATGTGCGCAGTCCCAGCCGCGGAGAGTGATTCCTGTAGTTCCTTCAGACCCGCTCTCGGTAGGGAGGACTTCCTGTGTTCTCCGCGAGTGTATCGTCCCCCGGCTCCGTGGGACGTAAGTCGAAGGACGATGGGACCCACTCCCCGGACCTCGGACACCGGGGGGCTGCGAGGGGGCCGTGTCGGGTCGGGGGCTCACCCCGTGTGTGGACGGCAGGACGGTCTGGGTCCTCTGAAATAAAGTCATTAAGGATGCTAATAAAGTTTTGCCGTGTGCCCTCACCTAAGGAGAGATACTGAGTAGTCGGGTGTCTCTTCGACTTTAAGTAGTGAAACTAGGTTTCTTTTTCTACAAGGCTCTACTCGAAGAACCCAAAGGGTGCACACGATGAAGGCATGACCCTAATTTGTTTTTGTCCTGACTCCACGTCGAGTTCCGACACAGTTCGCCGGGAAAGCAGGAGCCCCTTCACCTCGCGATTGTCGTCGGCTGTAAACCAGGGCACTTGACTTGAGAAGGGACGGTGAAAAGGCCATACTGAAAACCTGCTTTTCTTTTTGGCCATTTCGGGGATTTCGTCGAGAAAATTCGGTACAGCGGAGTCCGGACACGGAAGCTGTCGGTTCCCCTCTCCTTAGGTCTTCTTTCCTCCGGTCTCGATGCGGCTCATGGATGCAGAGACGGCAGGTCGACTTCTCCGAACCCCTGCCTGTCTCCTGTTCAGACCTAGTCCCAAGTCCGAGAGCCTCCTGAACCCAAACCCCGTTCTTTTGTCGTTTGGACTTAAGTAGGGAAAGAGCTGTCGATGTCCCTCAGACCATTTCGATAGTCTTTTACCTCAAAGACATAGATTTTTCTTGACCGAAAAGGGATGCTAAAAGTTTACCTTGACGAAAGACATTTGTGTTTTTACTTTAAGAAACGGTATATGCACCTTTTGACAACGTTGGAATTATTTACTTTCATAAAATAAAAAATTCTTTGTTTTTGTTCTAGGGTTCAAGGGTTCTTGATAGTTTTATTCTTAATTTACGAAACGTTTGAACCCGTATATGTCTCGTTTTGAAATTTAGAATTCACTTAAGATGTTGTAACGTTTAATGTAAGCAGTTTATGTGTATATAAATCGTATAATTTGTAATATGTTTACAGTATATACACGTCTCTCTCCGGTGTTTGTGTAGTGTGGGTATGTGTGTCTTGTACATAGTTGGGTCTAAAGTTATGAACGATTACTTTTCTTGGTGCCTAATTCGGGTTAATGATTACCCTTGCTGGATCCGACCTGAAGAAGTCCTCTTCTGTACCCTCTCTTTTGGCCCAAGACGGGAACACAGGTGGCCGTGCCGCCCGGTTCCCGACCCCGAGCCCCGGTGGAGCAGGTGCCAACACACCGGGCTCCCCAGTCGGCCCGGACGTCGGGGCTCTGGAGCGGTGTCCTTGCCCGGGAACCACAAAGGGGCGACGTTACAAGGGACCCAGAGACTAGTGTCAGACTTATTTCGGTTTCGATACAAGTTTGCTCGTGCGCGTCAGTTCCAGTTGACGCTGGGTCTTACGCCTCGTCCTCGGAGGCCCCCTGTCACCGGGGGTGCGTCGGACCTGCCGTGTGGGTCTTTGCCCGAAGGGCCCGAGAGTCTCCGGACGCCCACGGACGGTACCCGGGAGCGAAGGAGTCTTCACAAGTGTCGTACGGAGACGAATGTCTTCACTAAGATCCGTAAATCCTGTGTGTCGTGCGTGAAGTTTTCTGGTCGAAATACAGACTGTGTGAAAAGTGCACAAAGAATAAACAGAAAATGGCCGTCCAAGCTGAGTAGGAGCAAATCGACGATTCAACACCGGCTGAGAAAACGTTGGGGTACCTGTCATCCGTGGTCTGGTCCGAGGGGACAGGTGCCCTGAGAGGTCCGTTCTTATGACCTCCCCCGCCGGATAGGGAAGAGGTCCACTAGAAGGGTTGGGTCCCTAGGTTGGCCTGAGAGGACGTGACGTCCGTCCAATGGTGACTCGGTGCCCCTTCGGGTGCCCATGTTCGTCCGTCCGATAGTTTACGTCTGCGCGCCCTCCGACAGTCTTCGTGGCCCGTGAAGGACGCAATCGCACGACGGGAGACGAAGAAAGGGACTCACGGTCGAGAGTATGATTGAGGAGGAGAGCCGAAATGTTTGAGCAGTGTCGGTGAGTGGTGCAGGCCCAAGGTGTCGCGACGGGTCGCCCCTGCGGGCCTCACCTGGCGGGGGGTCCGGGGGGCGGAGGCGGCCGAAGGGGACGACACGACTGGCGTCGGGCACGAGGCGGCCGACAGTCGCGTCCTACCCCTGGGCTCGGGTGGAAGTGTCGTCAGGACGGTGTGAGCCTCCAGGTGCGCCCCCTAGAGCAGCGTCGACGACATCGGCACGCCCTTGAGCCGGTGCGCCTTGTGCAGGGAGACGTGTGCGCACTACAACAGCCGCAACAGCGTGTGCTACGCCCGGTCCCTCGAGACGAACTAGACCCACTCGACCCGTCCTCACTTCTGGGGGCCCAAGAGCATGGTGTCGGACGCAGGGGCCTCGCTCTCGCTCCAGTCTCTCTCGGACCGCTCCGGCGTCGGGGTCCTCGACCAATTCTGGTAGGAGTGCGAGTCGAGACGAGTGCTGTGTCTGGACTCTCAGTGCACGAATCCACGGTCTCGAGACTCGTTGGGCATTTCGTCTCTACTATTCGGTGTGATTCTAGTCATCGCCAGTGACGACTTGGTCGTGGCCGGTGAAAGGCCCTTGTGGGGACGTGTCCCGCGGGTGACTCGAGGTCCCCGAATGGACAGGGGCAGGGCTTCCGCGGACTTGACGCACGACTCGTCTGTGTAGTTCCACCCAGGGTCCGCCGACGGCCCGTGGTCCAGGAGGTGGTATTCCCGGCCCTTGTCCAGCTACAACTCACCCCTCGGCATGTCGGACGTTCTATCTCGCCTCGGAGTCTGAGTCACGGTCCCGGGCCCCTCGCGGTCCGCGTGCCAGCACAGGCTGGGAGACGCCGGAGCGCCTGACGTCGGGTGGTCCGAGGAGACAGGGACTCTAAGAGGTCCGTTCCTATGCCCTCACCCAACGGTAAAGGAAGAGGTCTCCTAGAAGGGCTGGGTCCCTAGTTTAGACCCTGACTGAGGGTATACCGTCTCTCTAAGCAATGGTAGACTCGGTGGTCCCTTGGGGTTCTACTCACAACAGCCTTCACCCTAAACTTGGGTGCGGAGGTCCCTTCCGACACTGGACTTGGTCGCGGGACCTGACGAGCCGGTAGGACTGCACCACCTCTCGTGCCGTTCTTACCTTCTTCGGAGTACGACAAGTGGTAGTGGTAGACTGCACTAAGTCTGAAAGTAAATTGTTGCTGTTAGGTCGAGGAAGAAATTTCGTAGATAGTCAGCATAAAATTCTTCGTAAGGACGAAGGACAAATATGTACTATTTTATGTGTGTGTCTCTATAAATAATGTGTTTCAAATTCCTTCGGGTCTTTTGTGTCCCTTCCTTTAATTTTGGTTTGAAAGGACCGGCGAGTCTCTGTTGGACTCCAGAATCGCATTTGGAAGGTGTCGGGCAGTGTCTGCGTGTACCTCTGCTTCGATGCTTGTCGACTTCTGTGTGCGAGGCTTCTGCGACCGGAAGGTGGGTTGTGTCTTTTCCATGAAGGAAGCTCCTTTGGTGAATGATTGCCCGTGGCTGGTATGGCTTCTGATTCAGTCGTGCCGAATCTGTAAGTCCTTGTTCGAGAAAGCAGTTTGAGAAGGTTCACGATGCGTAGGACATTAACTCTTCGGAGAAGGTGGAGGAGCCTGGGTCCTACGACTGGAACCCGTTCCCGCCCGTCCCGGAAGACGTCTCAACGAGTAGGACCCTCACCCCAGTCGCACTCCGACGGGAGTGGCGGGGGTTCAGGTTCCTGGAAGTGCGACTTGAAGTCAAGTCTGCCTTTAACAGTCCTTCCCGGTCCGCTCAAACCAAGAGACGGACTCCCCCGAAAAGGGTCTCCTCTGTGGGGCAAGGGTCCACCCCGAGGGGGAGACAGACGGGGGTGGACTTGCTAGCCGGACGTCCCTCCGGGGGTGCGACCCCCGCGTCTGAGTCTGTCTCTCTCCCGTGGACCGACTAGTGTCGGGGGTCGGGTCGAGTGGGAGGTGAGTGTGGTCCGACGACCCTTACCTAGACCAGTCTGCAGTGGCTGTGTCGTCCCTGACAAACGAGAACGTGGAGGCAGGTCTCCGGAGGGAAGGGACCGCCCGAGCGCCCGGCTCCGACCCCGGGCGACAGGACACAGCGGAGAGGAGACCCTGTGGGGAGAGTGAGGGTGAGACAGCCCGGACTGCGTCCCCTCCCCTCTGCGCCCTGGGGGCACACCCGCCCAGTACGTAAGCCGGGTCCCGGGCGCTGGGGGTTGTCCCGACCCGACCTCTCGTCCAGGAGGCGTGCCACCACTACATTCAGCCCGTTCCCTGTTTGGGACCCCTTCACTGGAACAGGGAGACCTGCTCTTGTTGTCTCCGATAAGCTCGCACTTTCTGTGTCTGGTGTCCGTTCCAGAACCCGTCCTCCCACAAGCAGACACTTGGGCCGGTGGACTGCGACACTGAATTTGGTTCTGACCTCGTGCAATTCGACTCGTCTACTGTTACGGGTGAATGAATGTTTGTGTCACTTAGTACTCTTTCCGCGGTGAAAGGGGTCTTCCGTACCCGGGCCGGGGTCCCCTCGTGTCGACTCGGAGTCCCAATTCGGACATGGAATCCTCGGTCGCCGGGTGGAAGATGCCTTGTCCTCTCAGGCCCCGTGTGGCTCTCACTCGGAAGTGTTCTTTCGTAGCAAAAAGAAAGATTTTGCTGAGAAAGTTTGGGCTCCCTTGGCTGACGTGCCGTGTCCCCGGTCGACTGGTCGCCGACGCTCCCAGGGGTACTCACCAGTGGAGGTGGTTTCTGGTCGAGTCTTTGTGGCCCTATTTCCCACACTTTGTGTGCTGGCTCCTCGGTCTCGGCTGACCTGTGTTCCTCTCTCCGACCACCCAGAGCTCTCGAGCCGGTCGGGCGCCAGACCTACGTGTCCCGGACCGCTCGTCCGACCGCACCGCCCTTCGGGGAGAGTCGCCCGGACTACTCGGGTCCGAGCCGGCGACGAAGCGGGGGTCCTCCTGTCCGACGGGTCCCGAAGGGCCCCGGGGACGAGACACGCCGTCCAGACGAGTGTGGAGACAGGGGGGTCGGGTCCCTGCAGAGAGGGCCCTTCCCAACTTCGACGGCGACGCCCCGTCCCGGGGCCCCCTGCACCTGTTTGGAGTCCCGAGTCCTGGGTCGCAGGACGGCCGTGACCCCGGTGACGGACCCGAGGCCCTGGTGTCGTCCACGTGAGTCGTCGGAGGGGGGAAATTTGACGTCTGAGGTGGGGTGGGAGGGCCCGAGCCGGCCGGGCCCGCCTTGGAGCCGAGGGCTCTCGAGCGCGGGGAGGGGTGCGCCGGGGGTGTGGGTGGCGACGTCGAAGAGGGCCTAGAGCCCCGAGGACTAGAGCAAGGAGTCCAGGAGCTTCCACACCCGCCGGCTGTCCAACGTCATCTGCGCCATGAGCACCATCCCGCCCTACGGCACCAGCGCCGGCGCGACCTACAACTACCGCCGGTCCAGGTCGCGGTGGCACACGCGGTACCTCTTCTCGGCGAGCCACTCGAGGCACAACTCGTCGACCCTCCCGTGCGCGTAAAACGGCCCGTGCGGCTTGTCCGGCGCCTCGTCGCCCAGCTACGGCGGGAGCAACTGCTACGCCTTCCCCCTCTTCTTCCGGAACACGTCGCCGTGCACCGGGTCGCGGTCGCCGGCCTTCAGGAGCAGGTCGGCGACGTCGTGCCCCAACTGGTCGCACACCGGCTTCGCCTTCCGTCGGCACCGCTTCCGCAACTGCTACGGCCGCAACTGCGGGCCCAGCATCGGCGCCATGCGCGGGTCGTAGAAGTACGGCCGGAGCGGGTCGTGGAACCCGTCGGTCACGACCTTCCACTACACGACGTGGACCCGCGGGTGGTCGAACGCCCGGAGCACCATCTGGCACAGCGGCAGGGTCACGCCCAAGTCGCGGTCGTCGAGCCGCCGGTGCGCCAACACGAGCGCCTTGGTCTCGCACACGTACGACCAGTCCGGGTCGACGAGCAACCGCGCCACCAGCGGCCGGTCCTTCGTCCCCTACCCCGAGAGCAAGAGCAGGGCGTACGTGAGCCACCCGCCGGGCCGCCGCTTCCCGTCGTCGCCGAACGGCCTCGCGACGTGCTACGGGACCGCGTCGTCGGGCGCGACCGACCGGTCCAGCGCGTGGCGCGCCCGGAGCACGAGCCTCGACGGCATGTGCAACCTCCGCAGCTACATCCTGCACTCGACCAACTAGACGAGCGCCCCCATGTGCCTCAAGTACTCGTCACTGCAGTACGGCGACGGCGTGTGCCCCGACCTCGCGTGCTTCTTGTACGTCGGACGGGGCGACGCGCGGGCGTGCAGCGGCCCGCCGTCCCGGTGGCTCTTCGTCCCGCCCAGCAACGACGTCCGGCTCGACGTCACGACGGGCAGCCTCTTCGCCCGGACCGAGTCCCGGTGGTGGCACCTCAGGTCCAGCACCAGGTCCTTGACCGGGGTGACGTACTCGTACACGCACTTGACGAGCAGACCCCACTGCCGGAGGCTGGGCTACTCCCGGCACCTGTGGTCCGCCCCGTACCCGTCGCCCACGGGCACCATCGCGGCCGGGCCCAGCTACGGCGCGCCGCACAACTTCGGCAAGAGCATGTGCCGGAACTCGTCCGCGAGCTTCCGCCACTCGCTCCGCGGGGTGTACCCCACGACGTCCAACAACGTGCACGGCAGTACGCACGCCATGAAGACCACCTTCGTGTACAGGCTCGTCAACAACTGCGCGGCCACCCGGCACGTCGGGCTGTCCAACCGCTAGTCCGAGTCCATGACGCCCCTGTGCTCCAGCAACATCACCATTGGACCGGCCCCACCCCCCTCTGCGCCGAATCGCTGGGCTCCGACCCGGACGACCTGGGCTGAGCGCGTCCCTGGGCCCTCCCCTTTCTGTCCCGTCACTCGTCCAAGGTCGTCCTCGTCCGGACTGCGTGGTCGCGGACGAGGGCGGTGTCCGGGAGGGCCCGGTCTGCGGGTCCCGAGGTGCGAGCAGGTGTGAGACCGACCTGTGTAGGTCTCGTAGAGTCTCGGGTCGTCCTACCTGGTCTGGACCTGAATGTCCTTTGCCCTCGGTCTCGGGGAGACGTCTCCTGTCCCAGGAGTTCTGGGTGTGTTTCCCGTTAGTTCTGGGCCCCCACTCAGACAGGCCCGGCCCCCTCTCCGCTAACCTGTGAACCCCTCCACCCGACACGGTCTCCTCGAAACTTCCCTGTCCTACGGTCCGAGGGTCACGGTCGACCGTAGGTCATAGTCTGTCCTGCGACCCGAGGGTCGCGGTCGACCGTAGGCCGTAGTCCGAGTCTGGGCTTTGAGACCGTCGAGGGCGGAGGGTCTCTCTTTCGTTCCCACCGGGAGACGAGTCAGTATCGGTGGGGCTCCTTCGGGTCAGGACCCGGGTTCTCGGTCGGGCCGGGCCCCTCGTGACGGAGGGTGTGCAACGGGCCCGCGAGTGGGGGAGCCCAGGGTGTCCCGGAGTACCACCCCCCCCGGGTACGGTTCCCGGCCCCCGCCCCCCACCGCACTGTGTGTCGTGGACGATCCCGAGGTGGTCGTGGGAAGGGTCGTGGGGACTGGACCTGTGTCCCGGATCCCGGGTCCCGGCCCGGTCGTGTCGGGGACTCGACTCGTGTGAAGAGCAGGGGTGGGCGAGAGGGTCGTCCGGACACTCTTGGTGTCGTGGCAGGGGTGAGTCCGGTTGACGTCACTGCTACGAGCGGTGTCTGCGCCCCGGTCCACCCGACCCCGGCGGGGCCCTTCCCCGACACCCCCACCGTGGCGCCCCATGACTGACCAAGGCAACTCCAGGTGGTAGTCCGGCACGGCGTGCACGAGGACCTAGTCGACGTCGCAGGCGAGCTTTTAGAGGGGCCGGGCCCGGACGAGGTGGCACATCCCCAGGGCGCCCATGGCCTTGTCCCGGTCGTCCAGCAAGCCCCTCGCTCCCGCCGACCGCCCGCACTCCCCACTCCTCCGTTCTCACCTTCTCTACTGGTTCTTGTGTTCAGTGAGTTCCTCGTGGCGCCAATGGACAGAGATGCCGATGCAAAGGTGCCTGTGCTTCGTGGCATGGAATGAGTAGGGTACCTTCCGTTGTTTCGTTTCCTTGTTTCAGTTTCTGTGATTTTTATTTGCTCAGCAATGCAGTTGTCTTCTTTTTTTGTGTTTATCAGATAAAATTAAGTTTACGTGGTTTTGTGAACTCCCAACGGTTCTACTCGTTTGCGTACTTACCGAATTCTTTATGAAACAAAAACGGTTGAGTGACTCTTTGTTCGGGTTCCTTACTCAGTTTTCAAAAGACTTTACAAGATAAACACTTAGTGTCCAGTCGAAGACGAACCTTTCCTGTGTGGAAAGACAATAGAACCGGGGGTCCTTTCGATTGTGTTGCGACAAGTACTAAACGTCTAACTTTGTGACGAACTGTGTGTTCTTTGTCCACTCCTGAACCACGTCCTCTGGGCGTGCGGGAGCGTTCGGGTGGGCGCTCGTCCAGCGTCCAGACCGACGAGGACGTGCATGGACAGTTTGTCCACGCAGGCGCACCTCAACTACCGGGACAGGTGCCAACGCTACCGGAGTTGCTACCTGCACCGGTGTTTGCCCAGGGGCAAGGCCGACTGCAGCCCTTGATCCTCCGTCCTCCAGCACCCAATGGTCGTCTGTGTGTGTGTCCCGTCTCTTGCTTCCGGTCTGCGGTGTCGCGTCTGAGGCGAGGTCGCGGCAAAGGAGAAAAGGGAGGTTGGGAATGTGAAGAAATAGTGTTTAAGATGGTCCTCGACAAAAGGTTGACGTGCTTTCTACAGTCAGTCAGTCAGTCACTTCAGCGAGTCAGTGTAGGCTGAGAAACGCTGGGGCACCTGACATCGGATGGTCCGAAGAGGCAGGTACCCTAAGAGGTCCGTTCTTATGGCCTCGCCCAATGGTAAAGGAAGAGGTCCCCTAGAAGGGCTGGGTCCCTAGCTTGGACCCAGAGGGTGTAACCTCCGTCTGCGAAATTGGAGACTCGGTGGTCCATCTGCGAAATTTTAGTGTCCTAAGGGGTGTTTCCCAGTTTCTTCGACATTGACTTTTGAGGTTTCGAGAAGATCGTTTCATAGTCGACTGTCCTTCCGGCTACGTCCAGGGGACTCGTCGGCGGGACGGACCGACCCGAAATTGGCGGCCACCTACGACACTACGGAGGGCTCCGAGACGACGGGGGCAGGATTGGGAGTACCTCCTAGTCTGTAGGGTGTCGGTCGGACACACGTCCCGTGACACGACAGAGTGTGTGTGTGTGTGTGTGTGTGTGTGTGTGTGTGTGTGTGTGTGTGTGTGTGTCGACGCCTGGGACGATGGAGACTTCACTGACGAAGGAAGGGTGACAAAAGAGGTAAGGAAAAGGTGAATTATCGTAAAGTGAAAAGATCGTAAATCTCAAACGATTTGTTTTGTGGAAACAAGGTTGTTTCGAAAATAGAAATTTTTACGGAGTCCTGTCCAGTGGTTCTTGCACGTGAAATTGTTTAAGTTGCCATTTATAAAAGGAAGTTTTATGCGTTTGGAAGATCTTTTGTACCAACTTTTGCGGGAACCACTCTACGAGGCGCGCGTCCAGGAGGAGGCGCGCGTGGGGGAGGAGGCCCGCGTGGGGGACGAGGCCCGCGTGGGGGAGGAGGCGCGCGTCGGGGAGGAGGCCCACGTGGGGCAGGAGGCCCGCGTCAGGGGGGAGGCCCGCGTGGGGAGGAGGCCCGCGTGAGGCAGGAGGTGCGCGTCCGTGAGGAGGAGGCGCGCGTGGGGGAGGAGGCCCGCGTGGGGGACGAGGCCCGCGTGGGGGAGGAGGCGCGCGTCGGGGGGAAGGCGCGTCGGGGGAGGACCGGGACTGGAGTGTATTTCGGGCTCAGCCCAAACAAACATTTTATCGACTAATTGTTACACACCATCAAAGTCCGCCTGTTTTTCCCTAAGTCAGTGTGTATTCATAGGTCTGAGGGGAGGGTAGGTCCGACGGCGTATTGTAACTCGTCTTCGGACTTTTCGTGTCGTAAGAGTTGTGATAAAAAAGTATAAGAGTCTCAACATTAGCTTCAAAGTTCAGGGTAAGTTTATAAAAATTTAGTGATTAGTGAAAATCGTCATCTTATGTACCTCGACATAGTTTCAAAACTCACTTACATTTAATCTTTAGATCAGTATGATTCAGGTTGCTCAACTTAGTTTTACAGTATTAAAAAAGTCGATCCGTTTTTGAGTAATTAAAAGATCTTGGTTATGATAAAATTGTAATATATATATATGTGTCTTCGAAAGGACCATACGAAGTATTTCCGAACTCTCTCTTGTTGTCGTTTTTGTTTTTTCTTCCTTTTTAACTTCTTTACATTTGATTCACTTTACCCCTTGTCCTTTGTCGGACCTCTTCCGTTCGGGTCCGGTCGACGAGTAGTCAGTGTGGCGCGGGACCTCTTCCTGTCACCGTGGGCCCGTGGACGTCAGAGGTTCGTTAGCTTCTACCAGACAATGTGTAGACGTAAAATCTTTCACTAATAAGACCCCGAAGGGAACACCGAGTCGACCATTTCTTAGACGGACGTTACGTCCTCTGGACCCAAACTAGGGACCCAACCCTTCTAGGGGACCTCTTCCCTTTCCGAGGGGTGCGGTCCTAAGACCGGACCTCTTAAGGGGCCTCACATGTCAGGTACCCCAGCGTTTCTCAACCTGTGCTGACTCACTGAAAGTGAAAGTCTTCAAAAAGATAATTTACCATCAAAGCTACTATATCTTACGATAATAAAAGACAACTGGTCAACACTATATTAATAACATTAGTCGTTTTCATACTACGATTGTCTACAAATAGTCAAAAGTGTTAGTTGTCGGTCTCTTTTGTGCTTTGTATTAGTGTGAACGTTCGGGACTTCCCTTGTACTGGTCGGATTGTTGTGTCTTTGACGTGTCGAATCCCGATTCATCGTACTGCGCCTTCACGTGGGCACGTGTGTAGGAGCCGGTGAGTCGGCCAGACCACGGAAATTAGGCGAATGCCAATTCCGTAAATAGACACCGAGTCTCCAATTTCGCAGACGGAGGTTACGCCCTCTGGGCCCAAGCTAGGGACCCAGCCCTTCTAGGGAACCTCTTCCTTTACCGTTGGGTGAGGTCATAAGAACGGACCTCTTAGGGTACCTGCCTCTTCGGATCATCCAGTAGAACCTAACGAACCTCTGACGTCCACGGGCCCACGGTGACAGGAAGAGGTCCCGCGCCACACTGAGGCTACCAGCTGACTCGCTGAAGTGGAGTGGAGTGCTACTAGTGCGCATGCCGTAATGGTGCAAGAATTAACAAACCCCAAGTAAAGCACACCCAGAAAGGGAAGAGAACAAAGGACGGATGTCTTTAGGGAAATCGTAAGCGACATGTCGACCAAACGATGTCTACATAAGAGAGATTGACAGCGAACAGACCTTTCGAAATCCAAAGAGGTAGTTTAGACTGACCTCAGGAAGACCCGTCTCGTGAGAGCCACCGGCCGAGAAGAGAAAGTAGTGAACTTTATGCAGAGCGGTGAGGGAGGCCGAACCCTTGGACGACTGCCGGACCGCCCTCCCGGGGCACACAACAGCCAGTGAAAAGGGAACGACGGAAAGCACGAAGTCGAAACGGAAACCAAAAACAGTCAAAGTGACGGTGCACGGAACGACGCGAGGAGGAACCCAAATAGGGCGGACCCTGCGGCGCGAAGGACCTGCACCCCCTGATAAGGAAAGGGTACAATCCCTTAAAAAGTCGATAAAGAAGTTTACGAAGGAGCCCGGGAAAGAGAGAGAGAGGAAGACCCTCGGGGCATTGCGTTCGCAACCACGCAACTACAGGGTCCGCAGAGCCCGACGGAAGTAAAGAGAGGGAAGAAGAAGGACGTAGGACGAGTGGCAAGGCAGGAGGTCCGGCGAGGGGACAAGGCGGAGTCAATTCGACGATGACCAGGGAAGTCCGTGTGAGGAGTGGAGACAAACAAGAAATTAAAGAGGTCCAGAAACCCTTTGTGAAGGACATAGAAAGGGTGATACAAAGTCTCTAGGACTTAGTAGAAGTGACAGTCATAAGATTAAAAAAAAAGACCTTCCGACGGACAGAGGTTAAGTAGACCAACGAAAAGACCCCAAAGTAGAGTAGGGAAGTAGACCCTGCTTCGGAAAAGTAGTACCAATGGAAAGACTCGACGACGCCCTAAACCGGGAAGAACGAAGAAGACAGACGGGAGACCACCTACTCCGGTCCTCCGTACATATTGGAAGGACTGCCCTCCCTGAACCACCACCCTTTTTGACCCAGAACCAGTCATTTTTAACTTAGGTCAATGGGTGACTAGGGTGGAACACTCAGCACGTCGGACCCCAGATGTCCGACATGCCATCCCAGTCACCACTGGAGGTGTCCCTGAATCCGGTTCCCGGGGAAGGTCCTGGGGGCGACGGTCCTGGGGGCAGGGACACTCCTCGGAGCCGACCGGGAGCGGAGGTGTCCTCTGGGAGGGTGTGTCCGGCCCTCCGGGCCGAGGAAGAGGGCACCCCAGTGACGAGGAAAGTGGGTCTAGGGCCGTGTATGCTCTAAGACGCACACGGAGGTCCTGCTCTGCGACGGAGGGGGTCAGGACACCCTCAAGACATTGGTTTGGGGCGGCCGGAAGTCCCAGTCCGAGGGCCCCCCGCGGGTCAGGGGCACAGTCTGGGGGTCCGACCCCCGGGACTGCTCTCCGAGTCCCGGAGGGGGGTCACCCTCTCGCGGAGACCGCAGCGGGCACAGCCCCCGGCGGGTGGGACCCCCGTACTCTAAAGTAAAAGGACGCGAACGGGGCGAGGGCGGTGAAGGGACACCGAAGAAGCAGGGACGTGCGCCCGATAGAAAAACCACCCGAGGCACAAGAGGGCAGTCACCGACAAGCCGGCGGTGTCCTCCTCTGCTCGGCTGTAGGAGATGTGTGGGAAGAGGAGACGGTAGAACTTGGTCTTCGGGGGAGTAATCCACTACAAATCTTGGATTATAAAAATATCCAAAATACGTAGATGACGGTGTTCAGTCTGTTTGCCTGTCCTGTTAGCATGTATTAAAATAGTGGATTGTAAAGCAATAATGGTTACTGAATTCAACTTAAACAAAAATTTAGTCTTTAAGTGACTAAATTAAATATTAGTGAGGTCAGATTATATTACCCTTTTATTCCAGTAAATTGTAATTTTTTTTTTTCTTTTTTACTTTTTTCTCTGTACGTTTATGCGGAGATGACGACAGACGTCCGTCGGTGCCCGTGGGTATATACGTTGCCACGAAAAAGGTAAAAAGAATATGAACTTTTTACAACGAAATTGTACCTAGTGAATGTGTTCTTTATATTTTTATTGGAGGGTGGGTGTTAGAGGTTTGATTGGTGTAAAATCACTTAAAAGAAATGGGAAAAAAGATTTCATACACTTATACAAAAACTTAATGAAAAGATACTGACAACGAACCCTTTTTTGTTTAAGTTGAATGGTTCACGTCCAAACCCACCTTGACATTCTGAATGCTTTTCGATGTCCGAACGTAAAGTGGGACAAACGACCCTCGGGTCCTCGTGCGGGCTCCACACGTCGGGACCCTACCACCTCTCCGGGACGGTCAGCCGTGTCTCGTCCGGGCGGTCCGGGTCTGGGCCCCTCCTCCCACCAGGGACGGGAGCGCACCCGAAGCCTACTTCCGACTCGTGTGGGGTCCCGGTGTGCTCCGGTGTGTGCGAGTCTTGTCTGTCTTCCGGGTCTGAGGTGTCGTCCTCGACGCGGACACGAAGACGGTTTGCCACCGACGTTTAATGTACGACGTCTTGAGCTCTCCCAAACCCGTTGGTGATTTGGTTGATGTTTTGGGTCTCGCCCCTCCGGGAGGTTCGCCCGGCGGTGTCGCGAGAGCCTCGGGTCCCGTCACCTCCCCGCGTCGACACGGAGGCCCGGCGCGGCTGGAGAGACGTTTCGCCTGCACGGGACGGGAGATTGCCGGAGGCTCGAGCACCCCGAAGGTGAGGCGTCGGAGTGGCAAGTGCGACTCGTGGTACGACTGGCTACGGACGGGCTAGCACAAGGCCCGGTGCGTGAGCATCGCCGGTCGTAGACGCCAGGGTTGCAGCGCCTACCAGTCCTTGGGGAGCGCCGACTACACTTTAAAGGGTGAAAGGCAGTGGACTTGGGGTAGGACCTCGTTTTATTCGCCTCTCCTGCCACCCTTAGTCTGATTCCTGGGCTCCCCAGAGAGGATCCCCTTCCCGTGGCGTACGGCCCCGGAGCGCTTACCTCGTGAGGACTGCCGCGAAGAGTCCGGGCGGTCTGTGACCCGGTTGAGACGGGTCACGTCTAAGCTCCCGTCCTCAGGGAGAACGGACGACCGCCTTCTGGGTCTTTCGGACTCTGTGTTCGGAGCGACACACCTGAGACGTCCCAGGGTCCCGTGTCTTCCGCTGGAAACACCCTACACACGACCCGACCCCCACGTCCCGTCCCTTGGATCGCACACGCTCGTCGGTCCCGTCCACACACAGTGGCTCCTTCCGTCCACTGGAGGATCCTGCTCCTCCTTCGTTCCGTCCGTCTCCGTAGTCCCGGGGCTCCTGGGGTGGAGGGAGGGTCCCTTGGTGAAGTGCTGGAGGTTCTTGCACCGAACATAATTTGTTAAACAAGTGTCAACTTGTGTCTGATCGCAAAGACACGACCCGAGTCATTCTTGTTGTGTCACTTTGCCCTGTGGTCTTTTAGAGAGGTCGCTCACAACCTGGTTCCTGGATCGCTCTCCCTGAAGCAAAAGCGAAGACAGTGACTCTTCCTGTACATGCCCGTTCACAGGGCTCAGACAGAACGAGTCCAGCCGACGGAGGGGGTACTTCCGTCCAGACCTACGGAGTCGGGGATGGAACAAGGTCCACTGTCGCCCGAGGCCGAGCGGGACCCCCGCCGTCCCGTCGACGTGCAACGACGGGTGGAGGTGGCAGTACAGGGACCCCTGCGACCACTTGTGGCCCCACTGACGTTCCGTTCCCGTCCCCGACGGTGCGTGTCTTGGGTCCGCCAAGTTCCAAACGTCGTCTCCGGGGCGGGGGCTAGCCCCGTCCGGGTCCCGTGACTCGTGGGAGCGACACCGGCCCGGCGTTGGGGCAAAGGACGGTTCTTCTTCGGCCTGTCCTGGAGACCCCGACGGTCGGAGGGGCACTCGCCGTCGGAGTCCCGTCACCGGGCGGACAGGTACACCGAGGACGGGATGTATGCTCAGGTTCCGGAGCTGGGGGTCCTCGACCACTACTCCTTCCTCCGTCCCGTGGTCGACTGCCAGGGTGAGTGCCCAATAGGTGGCAGGACTGACGAGTCCTGACCTTCCTTTGGGTCTCGGGTAACCGACCTAGTCTGGGTCCGGGATTGGGGATAGATGTGAGACGTCCGTCTCGGAGGTCAGGGGAGGGGGTCCGGTCCGGTGGGTGCTGGGTCCCGGTGTTCAATCGTCACCTTCGTGTCGGGTGACTTGACGTCCGCGGGTGGTACGGGCGCGGGGGGTGCTCGTCCCAGGGGTGTCGACTGCACCTGCTAAGGTCGATACTGACTCCGGAGGCCTACGTTCAGGTCCCCACCAGGGGACCCCCTCTCACTCCTTGGTGGCGGATGGAGCCCCGACCTGCCAGTCCACACGCCGCTGCGAGACCCTCGGCTACTACAAGTGCCGGACCGTGAGCATGACCGGGACCAGTACGTCCCGCTGCCGGTTCTAGGAGTCGCAGGGGCTGCTGTCCTGGTCCACCGCGGACAGGTGGCTGTCGACCGAGGGACGTTCCACCTCTACGCGAGAGTCACTGTGCCTGCGTCCCTGTCTCGGACCGGAAGGAGCCCCGGTCCGTCTCCGGACTGACTCCCTGCCTTCCTAACTCTTCGAAGACAGGGGTCCAGGCACAAGGGTCTCTGTCCGGACGGTGGGACCAGGAACCACTCCTGTCCAGGTCGACCTGTACGGCTCCGTGACCCAGTGCAGACTAAGGCGACGACGCCGGACGGGTCCCGTGGCACGGGGTCCCTCATTACCCCCCGTCTCTCCCAGTGACGGGACGTCCGGTGAGTGGAGGAAACCAGGTCCGCTACTGTCCGACACCCATCGGGAAACGGAGCGTCACCTTGAGTTGGCAGACCGGGAGCTACTGTCGGGACAGGACCCCGCAGTGCCACTTGACTCCTTCGCGAATGCCCCCCTTTCTGTGTCTTTGTCCGTAAATCCCCTGTCGAGACCCCGCTTTTCGGTCAGAGGAGGGGCCTCGCTCCGGCGGGGGTCCCGGGTGGTCCTGGGGAGACGACCGCGCCGTAGGGTCCCGCCCTCCTTCTCCGGTCTCTTTTCCTACGCCTCGTCCTTCTTCTGGTGTGGGGCCCACGAAGAGTCGTAGTGCGCCGGTGCACACGCCTGTGACGATCAGGTCGTCGTGTCCTGAGCGACTGCCGGTCGGAGTCGAGGCCGTTCCCCGGGCCTAAGTGGAGGAGTCGGATTTGGTCACACGAACGTGCACCCATTTTACAGTAGATCGTGTTGACACACGCACGGTCCTCAGTGCGGTAATAATGACCCACTCTCTGTGTTTTCCTTTAATGTCTATTTACATAGGGTGTATTGAGGTAAAAGTATTTTCGTTGTTCGGTTGAAGGGTCCGCCGCACTCCCCTTTTCTTTGCCGGACGGCCACGTCCTCTGAGTCCTCCGCCCCCGAGTCAGGGACCCAGTCGTCCCAAGGGACCTCCTCTCATACCGTTGGGGGAGGTCCTAAGACCGGACCTCTTAGGGTCCCTGTCTCCTGGACCACTCGATCTCATGTGCCCCAGTGTTTCTCGGCCTGGGCTGACTTTGCTGAGTCGTGTGTGTGTCGTCGGTGTTAGTTTTGGTTTGTCGCACTGACATACCGGTGTGTGTGTTTCTTTCTCGGTCCCTCGCCTCCCTTTCAGTGGTCGAAGGTCACTCAGACGCAGACGGCCTCCGACCCTTTCGACCACTCCTCCGTCCTCCTCCCTTTCGAGCGAAAGACGTAAGTGTGAGGACACGGCAGGAGCGCGAACAGTTGGCTTCAGGGTGAAACGCTAATTTAAACCTTTGATAAGTGTTTGAGTAAGATCGGTCAATTCCTGAGACCTTTGTGTGTTCAGAATCTTGATATATATGAGAGTCTGAGGCTCAAGTCTTTAGCTGGGATTCCTTTAAGGTTCTACACACGGTCTGAAGGTCTGTTGTCACTTGACCGTGCGAGTAGATATAAGTGCACCGCTTGTGTCGTCTTTTTGTCTCGGGACTGGCGGACTACGGAGGCCCGCCTTTTAGTTGTACAGTCGTCAGGGTGCCTCCCAGACGCCCCTTCCCTCTTCTGCGCGTCCGAGACCCTGCCCCTATGGTCCTCCTCGAGGCCCCGGCGAGGTCCCGTCCAGTCCCTCCGGTCCTTCCGCCCCGAGGTGCGCCTGCCCGGAGTGGAACCTGCTACTACTTCCGGCACCGCACCTACGACAGGTGTCACAACCTCCGCTTCGTCCACATGAGGGGCGACAGGAGGACGAGGTGCAAGACCTATATCTCCGGCGGCCTGCCCCACTACGAGTGGGCTCCCAGGCACCCGTGCCCCGACGCCAGCGGGGACCAGGTCCACTAGACGCCGCCCCCCACCGGGCACCGCGACGTGAGGTTCCAGTGTGGGAGGGGCTGGTCGTGGAGACACAAGACCCCGACCTAATGTTTGCGGCCCGCTCGACGGCACCCTCTGTCTAAGCCTTAGTTGTAGGAGGTCGCATCGTCTGCGAAGACGAACCCGAAGGATGAGTGAGATGGATGACTGCAGATTTTACTCATCTTCGTTAAGTTGGGTCGACGTCCGAAGCAGGGGAAAGGAAAAGTTTCCGTGCGCGTCTGGTGTTTCTGCCACGGGCCGCAGTTCGGTTCGGTCGTAGTCGTCCCGACTGGTCAGTCTCGGCCAGGGAGAAAGTTTGTACCTGACTTAAGACCGCGTTAGAGTGAAAACTACCAAGATCTTCGTAAAACAGTCAGAACTATCATTCACTCGGAACGATCGTCAAGAATGACCAATATTTTGTGACAAAAGTTTCCCATAAATCTTGTATGTCTTTATTTTTTTAAAGGGAGTGTCCTTCCTTTTATGTTTACATATCACACTATTATCAAAAGTTGAGATTTAGGTCTTTTTTTTAGGTCTGTAAATAATGACTCGAGAACTCTACTCGTACATGTCTTTGCTTTGTACAAAGATTGTACAGTCCTCGTGTCTGACGGAGCAGGTGGTCCTGTCTGTACCGGCGCGTGTAGTTTGGACCTTTGAGTGAGTGGTAGGCGGGTCTTTAGTGGGACGACCCTGAAATGGGGCACCCATAAAATTATTACTCTCCCATTGTCCGTCCTCCCGGTCCCCAGAAGTTTACCTCCTTTGTCGGACGTTCGCAGTCTGTAAAAATAGAGGGAATTCACCGTCCTTCTTTGTTTGATCGTTATAAAAAAAAGGAAGAGATATGTTTAAATTTTCCTCCAAAGAGAATTTTAAGACACAACGTATTGCTGTGGACCAAAGTGAACTTCAATTGGTAACGGAAAAAGAATGCCTTTACGAATGGAATCCGATACGATTACACGATGCGTAAATGCTCAGCCAAGCGGAAAACCGAGTCTTGGATGAACTATTTGGTCATACGATATGAGACTATAACAAGGAGATTAGACACATTTGCTGTGATAAACATACCACGAGACGGGAAGAAGTTCTAAGTTCGTTTAGGAAAATACCGGGTTCTACTTGGTAAACCTCGGTTCTAATGGGGTTTTATGTAGAATACCCACTCCCCGGACCACGGTAAGACTCAAAACTCTGTCAGGAAAGAAAGTGATTGTCCGACGACCACTGATATATTGTAGGTCGACTTCTGATCGTCCCCCGTGAGAAAGACGGGGGAAGACTACGGATACAGTCTTCGAAAGAGATAGAGGAAATTATGAAATATGAAACAATGTGTTTTCGAGACTCGCTAGTTCGGAGCAGAGACCGGGGTCTAACTTAAGAAGAGGAGGCCCCCGGTTCTTNTTTTATGTAGAATACCCACTCCCCGGACCGCGGTAAGACTCAAAACTCTGTCAGGAAAGAAAGTGATTGTCCGACGACCACTGATATATTGTAGGTCGATTTCTGATCGTCCCCCGTGAGAAAGACGGGGGAAGACTACGGATACAGTCTTCGAAAGAGATAGAGGAAATTATGAAATATGAAACAATGTGTTTTCGAGACTCGCTAGTTCGGAGCAGAGACCGGGGTCTAACTTAAGAAGAGGAGGCCCCCGGTTCTTAGGGCCGCAGCACTAAGTTGTTGTTGGAAAGTCATTCGAATATCTTGTTATGTACAACAAATTTTTCCTGAATAATGACGCGGCAAAGAAACCCGACTGCAGGAATAGGTGTTAAAAGGTTGGGTTTTGGGAGGTTTTTATACATTAGAAAAACATTGAAGAAACAAATGTTTGGTACTAGATAGATCGGCTTTCGATGAATGGCAGAAGTAGATAAGGTGAATGACTTGTTGAGTATCCCAACTTCTCCTAAAATATATAACTAATATTACAATAAACTCTAAGACACTGTCAAGTCTCGTCTCGTTTTACCACCCTTTCCATGTCCACTATTTGTGATTAATTTTCTTTTTACCAACGGAGACATATTTTAGTCTAGTTAGAATTCCGTTTTTTGTGACTGTCTCCACTTTCCCAATTATTAGTTTCAAATTAATTACTCCTTCTATTTGAGTCACCTGAATATACGGGGATTATTGTCTCGAAGTTTTATCTATTTCTTGTAAATGGGGAAACATTGAGTACCTCTGAATGAATACCCAGGTAGTAGCAGACATAGTATCCTGACCGTCTTAAGGTATTTCCCCGTGTCGGGTACATAAAACCCGAAAAGTCCGGTATTTAGAAACTCACACTAATACAAGGTTTTTTCTGAATTAGTTATCTGTGACTTCAGACTTCAAGTAAAGTAATAGTACATAAGATTTTACGATAAGAATTCAAAAAAGTTAGTGTATTTTTTCCACTTTGTGTAAGAATCACATTTCTAGAGCATTTTGGTCCGTCACCAGGTCCGACCCGTCGGGGACCAGGTTCGGCCGACCGACGGGGACCGACTGGGGAACCAGACGTCACTGGAAGGGTAGGGGGACATCCTCTGGGAAGTGCACGTAAAGACCCTCGTTCCGGTTGTTCGAGTCCGACCACATGATTCCTTCCGAGAACAAGGACTCTTTGTTTACTTTTAAGTCTAGTTTTCTCCAATCTAAACCTTGAGAGCCCGGTCTCTCTCTGAGATGATAAGGGTAGGTCCCTAGTCGCCGGGGACACGATTCCTGAGCGCGACGAGTGCTGGACGGCAGGGGAGACAAGGTTGCGCGTGGAGGTCGTGACGAGGTGAGGCTAGTTGTAATGTGCCCGGAGGGACCAGGAATGTTCGTTTCGTGTTCGAGGAAGCACTGGTCCTCGGGACAGCACAGACCGTCTGAGTCGGTACGCCGAGACGTCTCTAGGACCTGCGGAACAAGGTGAGCCCCTTCGACCCTAATTTCCCTAAGTTGAACCGACGTCAATAGACAGGACGCGTAAGGAGACTTGACCACAAACTCTCGACCCCTAAGAGTAAGTAGTCATTTAGACCTGATACAGAGACGACCCTATATGACTCCGTATGGTTCAAGAGTATCATTCTGAGATTTGTTTCTTTGCGTCTTTAGTAAGTAGGACGGCGGCTCCCACGACGTTCCGGGACGTAGGGTGGCGTGCTCTCTTTGTCTCTGGTCCGCGCGAGTGTGCTCCTACTGGGTCTCGGCGCCTCCGTGGTGCCGGTGGACACGACACAGGGCGCCGGGTCCCTGGTCCCGGTGGGGGCCGAGAAGAGGTTCCCGGTCGAGGAGAAGGCCGGTTTCAGGGGTCCCAGTTGTGAGCCTGTTCTCACCCCAGACACTGGACCACACCGGGTCCGGTTAGGTTCCTGTGTCGACACGGAGGAAACCGAGGTTGACAGAAAAGTTTAGTCCATGGTTATAGAATCTATGCCCTTAAAACGTGGTTTTAAGTCTAGACCCCAAAGAAAATTTCGTCGGTTCCGGACATCGTGTCCTCGTTCGGGCGACGGTCTCCGTCGGTCACTCTACGGGAACCACTCGTCTCCGTAGTCCGCCCCTGTGAACAGAGGGTCCGCGGGTGTCGGGAGACCTGTCGCTAGGGTCGTCGCCGATGGGTGCCGGTGAGACTCACTGGTGGACCCAATTCCCAACCGCCACCCGGTCTCGTTGCCAGCCCCCAGTGGACACTGGGACTCGACGGGGACGACGACCGCGAGGTCGGCCCTGCGACCACAGACAGGGAGCGGTGGTCCACGTTTCTCTCTCCCCCCGCCCGCCCTCCTTCCCCTAAGCCCCACGACGCACAGACTCCTCGAGACACGGATGGACCTCTGGCCTTCATGGACTCCCAGTGGAGGACGCAGAAGTGGAGGGGTCGGTGCAAGAAGCGGTACGTGACCATCTACGGGACTAGGCAGAGGGCGCACAAGACCTAGTACTCCCAGGGCAGTAGGTCGTTCAAGTCCGCCCTTAGGCAGAAGTACGAGTCGAGTAACGACACTGCTGTCCGGGCCGACCGAGTCCGGGGGTGTCGTGTCCTTTGTGGTCAGGAGGCGTCCACAGACCAGGGACGGGTCCCTGGGACCGGAGCTCCGTGTCTCGTGAACTCCGCGGTCTCAGAAACGCAAGGGAGGTCCCCTCCTCGTCCTTTCCAGTCCCACCCGTCCGTGCGGCCTCGAAGACCCCGTGACCCTACCGACCCTGGGTCACGGGTCGTGGGGACTGCCGACCCTGGGTCGCGGGTCGTGGGACGGGCTGCAGATCCTGGGTCGCGGGTCGTGGGACGGGTTGCAGATCCTGGGTCGTGGGTCGTGGGACGGGTCGCAGATCCTGGGTCGCGGGTCGTGGGACGGGTCTTCGTGAGTGAACAAGGCGTCGGTCTACTAGAGCCCGAACCCCAACGGGAGTCGGGACGTCCACTTCTTCTGCCACAACGGGTCCCACTGCAGCCGTAGGACGCCGAGACTGCACTAGGCGCCGGAAAGACGCGGTTTTCTCTTCGTCTGGGAGAACAGAACCAGGATTTGGTGGCACGCTTGTTCTTGGGTCTCGTTCAGGGAAACCAAGCTCTCTTTTAGCGTGTACAAGTTTGGTTTTTGAGAGGGCACTCTTGTCGGTCACCCGAAGAGGTGCCTCTCCTGCCACAATCTCGGCTTGGTGTGTCGCAAAGGTCCTGGACTCCGGGTGACGCCCTGGGGACGGTGACCTGGTCGGGAGTGGTTACTCCCGTCCTGCGCCTCTCCGGTGTCCCGTCGGGGTCCCGACTTTAGTCAGGGGACGTGTGTGGTTCCCGGTCCTCGGGCGGACGTTTCCCTAGCAGGTATTTTCCAGTGTTTGCCACCGGTCGGCTCACTACATTGACGACGCAATGGTTCTTTACCGCACTGAAAGCTGACGTCAACTAAGACCAAAATTATATACTTATATTTCTACTACGAGACCTCTTCGGCTAGAAGGGTGAGGTTGCCGCACCATGTGGCTCCTCGACTCAAGGAGCCGTGACTGAATACACCCTCTAAGACGGGACACCCCAGACTGACGAAGAAAAGAACACAAACACCACTCCCCAGTACGTGGGTGTCCCGTTAGCCGACCTACTCGGGTCGGAGTAGGTGGGGCTCACCGGTGGCGGGTCTAGGTCTGCGTCCTCCGCCGGTCGAGGGTCGGTCGGCCGTCGGGGGGAAGGGGTCCTCGGCGGGGGAGGGTGGTGCCCGGGGCGTCGGACCGTCGAGTCGGAGATTTCCGTCTACCAGCCTTCCTCGTTGTCTCCCGGACTACGTAAAGTACAACGAAAAAAAAAACGTCCCTTTGGACTGTTACTTTGGGTGTAAATAAAGTTTATCAAAGGATGTCCATGACGTCTCTGTCTGAGACGTCATCCCTGGCCACTCCGGGTGGGTCTGAGCGAAGCACCCCAGGGGTCCCGGTCTGCCTGTGTCCCGACGTCCGCGGGGCGGGAGGTCTCCGTGAGTGGTGTCAGGTCGAGGAGGCCCCACTACCACCGGTGGCTGGCCGGGACCTACGCGGACCCTATGAGTGTCCACCGGCGCCGGACCCGCAAAGGACTGGCGCGCATCGGGAAGTCGTCCAGACGGTCGGTGTCCTAGAGTGTCAGTGTCGCTTCACGCAACCTCAGGTCCGCGGACGTTCTTCCTCCGGCGCACACTCTGCACCCTGCACCTGCGCATCCCGGCTGGGTCGGGTCTGCCTGGACGCCACACCCCCGACGTCTGCTGCCGTAGACTCGTCCAGGACGGGCTGGTCCTGCGTTGGGCCGCCCTGGGTGTGAGCCGTCTTGGTCTCGGCCCCCCGTCCCTCGGGTTCCCTGTGTGACTTCCCGCCTCGGCTCTCGCTCGCTTCCGCGCTCTACGTCCCACCTGCGTCCCGGTTGCACCCGGCCGCCTCGGCCCCGTCCTGCCCTCGGACACACTCTGCCGTTGTACCCTTGGGGGTTTGGGTCGTGGTGGGCGCGGCAGAATTCCCTAACGGAGTGTACTGGCTGTGGGGGCTCCCCGTGGAGAGTCCCCGACTTGCCAGGACGTTCGGGCGACCCTCCCCCGGGCACTTCCACCTGTGTTGGGAGGGTTGTTCACCTTGTCCGTCCCACAGCGGAGGCGGGAGCCCTGCTACCTCGGGTTCCACTCCCCCATTGTCCCCCTGGTCTTCGGTGCCGACGGACTGGGCTGTGCACGACCGCTCTCCGGTCTTTGGTCGGGACGAGTCCGGGGTCGACGTCCGACCGGTGCGACCCGTCCCCCGGGGGCCCTGGTCTCGACCCCCGGACGGACGTCCGCAGGTGAGTCGTAGGGGTGCCCGGTCCCGAGGTCCTCGGGTCGGGCTGCAGTGTGGAGGGAGGTCTCAGAGAGACTCCGACCGAGCCCCACCCCCCTCGCCGTCCATTCCGACCGGGGAGAGGTCTGCCAGTCGAGACTACTCACGCCGGTCGCCCCAGATTCCCCGAGGTGCGTCTGGGCGGTCTCGAGGGGGGCGTTGTCCCTGGACGGGCCACGGGCGACTGTGGAGTCGGGGTGAGCCTTTTGTGGTCCTGGAGACACGACTCCTGCCCGGGACCCCTATGACCCACCCGTCCACCCGGGTTCACCCACTGTGACCGGCCTTCGGGGGCCGACGTGCGAGGGGAGCCGGTGGGCCCCCAGCCCCCCTTGAGCTGCCTCGGCTCTTCAGACTCCACACAGGGTCTGCCCGTCTCCGGTCCTGGGTCTCCCGCCTTGGCTCCCCGTCTTTCTTCCGCCCCCTGTCTCGGGCCGGTCGGACCCGGCCTGAGTCCTTCCGTGGCAGACGGGACTGGGCAGGTCCATTGCGGACCGTCGGAGAAGGGACGCGAGAATAGACAGTCTCTCCGTCGTCGATAGAATAGGCGGTGGGATCCTACGTCGAACTGCAAACCGATCTCTAATGAAATAGAAGAAATAGGATTTCTTTGTCTGACATTTAACACTCCTTTCGACACGGAATGAAGTGACTCCTCTCTTTCTCTTCGGTGAGGCCCAGGCCCAAGCCGTCGCTGAAAAGATAGAGAAAGAGTTCGGAGCGAGTAACAAGTGTGAGTCATTCCAGATTGACTCCTTGTTACCGGCGGTTCCGGCGTCTCTCTGTGTGCGTTCTGCGTTCAGTCGCAGAAGGTGGTCGTGGTCTCGGGGAGCCGGACAGGAGCCAGGACAGTCTTGGCGAGCCAGGCCAGTCTTGAGGAGCCAGGACAGTCTTGAGGAGCCAAGACAGTAGCCAGGACAGTCTTGTGGCGTCAGGACAGTCTTAGGGAGTCAGGACAGTCTTGGGGAGCCAGAACAGGAGTCAGTCCAGTCTTGAAGAGTCAGGCCAGTCTTGTTGAACCAGGTCAGTCTTGTGGAGCCAAGACAGTAACCAGGACAGTCTTGTGGAGTCAGGACAGTCTTAGGGAGTCAGGACAGTCTTGGGGAGCCAGAACAGGAGTCAGTCCAGTCTTGAAGAGTCAGGTCAGTCTTGAGGAACCAAAACAGGAGCCAGGACAGTCTTGTGGAGCCAGGCCAGTCTTGAGGAACCAGGACAGTCTTGTGGAGCCAGGCCACTCTTGTGTAACCAAGACAGTCTTGTTGAGCCAAGACAGTAGCCAGGACAGTCTTGTGGAGCCAGGCCAGTCTTGAGGAACCAAGACAGTCTTGTGGAGCCAGGCCAGTCTTGAGGAACCAGGACAGTCTTGTGGAGCCAGGCCACTCTTGTGTAACCAAGATAGTCTTGTTGAGCCAAGACAGGAGTCAGGACAGTCTTGAGGAGCCAGGTCAGTCTTAAGGAGCCAGGACAGTCTTGTGGAGCCAGGCCAGTCTTGTGGAACCAAGATAGTCTTGTTGAGCCAAGACAGGAGTCAGGACAGTCTTGAGGAGCCAGGTCAGTCTTGAGGAGCCAGGACAGTCTTGAGGAGCCAAGATAGTCTTGCGGAACCAGACAGTAGCCAAGACACTCTTGTAGAGTCAAGATAGTCTTCAGGAGTCAGGACAGTCTTGTGGAGCCAGGCCAGTCTTGGGGAGTCGGACAGTAACCAGGACAGTCATCACTAGTCACACTTCTATCGAAGAAAAGTCTCTAGACTTTTACCTGCCTTAAGTCAACACACGGGCGGATTTCTTTTCCTTACCGTATATCGAATCTCTAAGAGAGATCCGTCTAAAATCAAGGTAGTGATTTTATACAGTTGTACCTTAATTTTTGATTAAACTTCGTAAATTTTAACTAAAAATTCTATCAGAATGAACGGATTACACAATTGGACTCCGGTGCAAAGGACTCAGTCGATCCAGACCCAACACCGAGACTACCAAATGAGGTGGGAGGGAAGGACTCAGTGTGGGTCTTACACTACTTTAGGAGCTTTGTGGGTCACTTTTCCCTCGATTTACGTACCGTACCTCTTCGGCAGAAACGACCTTTCTGTCGTATTTCCAGTCGTATGAATGTTAGAAAAGTATCTAAGGTTCACTAATTTACAGGGGCCTTGGTTTACACATTAAGCCAACAATACATTTTTGGACAACTTTCTCTGTTATTTGGTTTCTCTCGGAAATTTTATGACGAGTCTGTACGTCTTCTCTCATGTGTGTCGGTTTTCTTAGTCGAAAATTTCTCGTGGACCGCTGGCGGAAACGAATTATGTGTACTTGAACCCTCGTTACGGTGACTCATCTCTGTTATTGGTGTGGGGGGGTAGAGTCGCGACAAGGTGAGGGCCCGACAGTCCCTAAGGGACGACTCTACCGGGTCTCAAACCTGTCCGCTCCACGAGAGAGACAGCGTCCCCTTCCCGACTCGGTCCTCGAGGTCTTGGCGTCCTCCGTCTGTCCTGAATGTCGGAGAGGTCGAAGCCGTCTACGACTTTACTGAGGCCCAGGTTTCAAAGATAGACTAACTTCACGTCCATAGATCTCTTCAAAAGTTTTTTCCCCCTGTTCTTTGTTCAACATTCGTTAAGACACAAAGATGTCCCGATGTCTCAAAGCGACTTGTGTGCAAAAGAGATTCAGTAAACTTAGGTGTGTAGTTATCTATTGAGAGATCTCGAGGATACAACATACGTCTAGTTTACTTCAGTAGGTCGTCCTTCCAATTTCCGACGCCTTTTGACCCGTGTCTGGAATGTACCCCTGCCTCGCCACTCTCCTACCCAGATCGAACGGGTGACCCGGAGAAGGGGTCGGTGCCCCCGCCCTGGTCCCTACGGGTCGAGGTGTCTGTGCCTGGAAAGATCTTTTGGGTTGTCTTAGAAGTGGAGTGGGGTGTGCGTCCATACACTTGCGGAAGCAAGGTTGGCAGATTGAGTGTCTACCTAAGTCCTCGGATTGAGTGCGAAGTTCCCCCGTGACCCTTGCAACAAAGAGTCGACGTTTTTGTTGGTGGTGTGTCTATTCTGTTCTTTCGACGGGCTCGCCTGTGACTCGGAGGAGTTTTCGGGGACCCGACGTGTCTCGGAGTCGCGGGTCTGCGGTAGGTGTGCTCTGCTCAGGAGCGAAAGATGTTGCCTGTGCCAAAGGCATGTTGCCTCAAGAAGACCAAAGGGACTCATGACGAGAAGAGTGACACTTTCGACCTCCCAAAAAGGGAGTCTTCTTGCCGATTCAGTGGAAGATTGCCCACAGAGGCGTCCTCGGGGAGGACTGTGCGATCGGGCGGCCCCAGGCGAGAGGGGGACGGTCTGCGACCCTCCTGTGTGTCACCGGCGCGCCCACGGTCCGACGACCCGACGGAGGGGGCCGTCCGACCACCCCGACCCGACACGGGTCGCAGGCGGGGCGGACGCACCCCCGGAGTCCCGCCCGTCCCCTCCTCCCGAGGCAGGATTGATGGCTCCTGCGCGGGGGTCGTCAGTCACACTCTCCGGGTCGGCCCGACTAGTCCTTCGGGCGGCCGGTCCGGGCCCCACTCAGGACCCGCTCCTGTTGTCCCTCTCTTCCCCGGTGTACCTTCGACCCAAATTTTTGGGTGCTCGGCCGGGGCGTCCGCCGGTCGACACCCACGACGGAGTTCCGGTAGGGGCTGTCTTTCCTTTGCCCGGGTCCCGTCCTTTCCCCCGGGGTGGGTTGTATCACGGACTGTGGCCGGACGCCGGAGATCCCTCGGACCCACCGAGGTTGCCTCCCCGTCTCTGGTCGTGCTTCCTGTGGTCCGTCGACCGCTGGGCTCCGGCGTCGGGGAGTGCTCGGAGGGGCGAGACGCACACGTGGCCGAGGTGCCGGAGCCGGTCGGACCCGCGCCCCGCCCCCCGCACACGTGCCCCGGGTAATCACTCTGGGGGGTGGTTGGCTAAGCGAATTTCTTTCAGATTTGAGGCCGGACGGGAGGAGGAAATTCCGGACTCTCCCATCTCGACGACCCGTCTGTCCCGGATCCGGAGGCGGGGGGTGGTCGGGGCGGGAGTCGGCTCCCCGTACCTCCGGGCCCGGACCGGTGTGCGACCCCCGTCTGGACTCGGACGAGAGGAATCCCTGTGCGGGGAAGAGGGTCCCCGGAGACGCGCCCATCCGGACCCAGATTCGGCGGACGGAGAAGTGGGGGTTCAGAGTCGTCGTCTCTGGGGACGGGTCGCGGAGGGGCCCCAGACGTCCTGCGCGGGGTTCAGGGGTCCCGGAATCAGTGCCCCGCAGGTGTGTCTGGAGTAGAGCGGAGCCCCCCACGGTGAGGGAAGGAGGGGCAAGGTGGGTCTGAGACAAAAGGAGGTTTTGTTGGGTCGAGTGAGGGGGTTGGGGTTCCGGCCTCGGAGTGGACCGAGGACTCTCGCACAGGACGGGTCGGGCTCGGGAAGTGTGGTTCTCCCTGCACCCCTGTACGAAGGTCCCTCGGAGGGAGGGGTCGCGGAGAGGTCTGCGGGTGCCCAGGGACGTTACCGGACTGGAGATACGTGCGTCGGGAGTCCGGTTGGAGGGGGGTCAGGTCAGGTGCGGTTCGTGTCGTCCGACCCTTTCGTCGAAAGTCGGCTTATTTATTTGTCCATAAATTCGTGCTCGGGTCGCACACGAAGCCTTCGAGGACGAAGCCCACTCCGGAGGGGTCAAGGCGGAGCTCCAGAGGTCCCTTCGAAGGCACAGGACGGTTGGCTGTTTTGTGGTTTCTGTAGGAGGAGGTGGCTCCGTGGCGCCCTGCTGTGACGGAACGTGTGTCACTGACGTCCGGTCACGACCTGTCGGGTCCCGACCGGTTCATTACTCGTCCGGTCTCTTTGCGGAGACTGGTCCTCGAGACGAATTTTGCCTGTCCGACTGAAGTGTCGTCTCGTCCTGAAGTGTACTCCGGGGTCTTTGCCGTAGGCCACAAGGGATTGACCTTTGTGTACCCCCTTTTAACAAAGAGGTTTTATTACTACAGTACTCGCTCCCTTCATCGGAGTTGCACGTCTAAGTGTTTGTCCTTTACGACACGCTCCTACTGGCGGAGGAGCAGGGATGAAGAGGGGTCTTCTGGAGGTCGACAAGTCTCGACAAACGCTCCGACAGAGGTTGTGCCTCCCCGTCTCCAGTCGACCACAACGACCGGGAACAGACCCTCGTGTCCCGGGTCCCGCGCTGCGTCTACGGACCTACCCACCCCCGTCCGCCTCCCCCCGTGGCGCCGAGACACCAGACGTACGTCGGGGCACAGGGGGGCGTGTCTGTACGTAGCACGTCCGTCGTCTGTCCCGGGCGAGGTCCGCTCTCCACTCCCCGTCCACTTCAGGTTCTGTGGGTCTCGTCCCCCGTGAATGTCAACGAGTTCTCTCCGTTCGGGGAACTTCCGGACGGCCAGTTAGCGGACCTAGAGTAAGAACATGTCTATCGACGTTGTTCTTTGTGCCCCAGTCGTGCACGGTCCGACGTTGTTCTTTGTGCCCCAATTGTGCGTGGTCCGTCCGTGAGCCTCCCGCTGCTCTGGAGGCGACCCCGGACCTCTGTCACAGGTGCGAGTGCTAGTGCACTCCTGTGTCTGTCTTGCGAACGTGTCTTTCCTCTCGAGGAGGTGCCCCCGAGGCGAGAAGTAGACCCCTTTTGGAGGAGGACCTCTGCGGTCTGGTGGTGAGGGGTCTGAGTGTCCAACCACCGCCCGTCAAATACTTGCGGACTCTCTCGTGTGCGAAGTCCCGGACTTCTTTTATTTTAAAGGACTGTTTGTCCATTTTGCGTGACTTCCATTCCAAGACGCGGACTGTGGCTACGTCTAAGTTTGCACACGCAGGGACGAGCCAGCGTGGACTGAGGAATACTGGGACACCTGACGTCGGGCGGTCCGAGGAGACAGGTGCCCTAAGAGGTCCGTTCTTGTGACCCCACCCACGGTACGGGAGGAGGTCCCCTGGAAGGGCTGGGTCCCTAGCTTGGACGCAGAGGACGTAATCGTCCGCCTAAGAAATGGTGACTCGGTGGACCCTCCGGGTGAAAGTTTACGGGTCTTTATTAGATCCCTTATCTCCGACATGTCTGATTTAGACAGGCCTGGGTCAGTAGGTGAGTTTGGGGTAAGAAGATTTTGTCTTCGTTGGTTCCGATTAGCCTCTTGGTGCGTTGCCCAACCACGGATAAAGGTATACCGGACGTCCGATTCTTGTCAAGAATCCAGAAATTTACTGACTTTTAAAGATTTCTTCTTATAAACCGCTGTGCACTTATAGTAGACTTTAAGTTTAGAGTCACAGCCTTTTACGTCGACACAATCGTTGGACACCGACTGCGACACGAGGGACCTGTGGCTGGGGACACCGGGAGTTCCGGAGTTCACACGCGACGGGTCACGAAGGTCCTCCTCAGACGGTCGAGGCCTTCCCCGGGTAGCTCCTACTTCTGTAAGTGTGCCTTCGAAGGCTAAGGGGTTGGGACGTTTGGGCACACGAGACTCAGACGGACAGACGGGTCCTGGAGTCTTGTGTAGAGTTGACGTCGGTGGATGTACGTCTGCACCTCTGTGGACGGGGCCCGCGGGGAGGTAGCGACGACACCCATCTGCCTGCTACTTTAGGGTGTGAAGGGACGTCTCATTCAGCCCGTCCGGGACGAGATGTCTGATTTAAACAGGCCTGTGGGGACTGTCTGATTTAAACAGACGTGTGGGGACTGTCTTTTAGTTTAGGGTGTGAAGGGACGTCTCATTGAGCCCGCCCGGGACGAGACGTGTGGGGGACCGACCCGACGGGGACAGGAGGGCGGACCGCTCGTCGAAACGAGACCGAGTCAGGACGTGAGGGTCCTGCACGGGAGGGACTCGCGGCAGACACGCCCCTCAGGTCGCCCTGGTCCCGACGTCAGGAGGGTCCGCGGGAGGGGAGAATGACCCGTGGTTGGACGCCTCCGGTGCCGTGTTCCTCGACGTTCGGACTTGGATTTGGTCGGTCTTCCGGGGGTTACCCTCCGGACCACGGTCGGACTGTCCTGTAACAAAGAGGTCCAACCCCTAAACTTACGGACCCGACGGTGACTTGCGACTGAGAATTTATTCTTACGTCCGAAGAGACGGAGGCAAAGAAGGACACATTTTACCTGCCTTGTCGCCACGGAACGCCGTCCCCCGGGGTTCGAGACCCTAGTCTGCAGACTACTAGCCCCACCTCGACTGCGTTATTGTCGTCTTTATTTGGCGTGTTATTTGCCCTGCGTGAACTTAGGAAGGACTTTGGTAGGGGTGGGGGTAGGCGCCTTTTTGACAGAAGGTGTTTTGACCAGGGATCACGGTTTCTCCGACCCCTGACGCCAGAAGGGCCTAGTCAGCGACTTTAAGGTGTTTGTGTGTCTCCGAGACCTTGTGCCGGGGCGTGCACCACTGGGGGCGGGCCAGGTCCCAATCGAGGGATAACGATGAGGAGACCCTCCGCTCAGACTTCCCTCCGAAGACACGGGTGAAGAGTTTTTGTTTAGTTTTCGTTTCGCTTTGCAGTTGTGACTGTAGTGGAACGTACTTGAAGTTTTTCTACTCTCATTTCTTTAACAAAGTTTCTTGTACTCGTTGTCGACTTGGTGACGTACAACCATTTCTGTAGTCCCTATTAGGTAAAAAGAATTTTTATTGACCCATAACCAGCACTCGATTATTCTTCCGTGTTTGTTAAGAGATGAAGTAGTCTCAAATGGGAAACTAATACTCAAGACAGAGTTCCCAAGTAAAGTAGTACTCCTTTAGAATCACGTTCCCCTTCCAAGTAAGGAATGGTCTTCAGTGACCCCAAGGTCGTCCATTCCTTGTGAGTGGTTAATTTATTTGTGGTTGTTACTTTATACATGTATATACGTCTCATGTAGTACTCTTTGTGACCCGACCTCCTTCATGTTCGACCTTAGTTCCAACGACCCTCTTTATAGTTATTGGAGTCTATACGTCTACTGTGGTGAGAGTACCGTCTTTCACTTCTTCTTGATTTCTCGGAGAACTACTTTCACTTTCTCCTCTCACTTTTCCAACCGAATTTTGAGTTGTAAGTCTTTTGATGCTAGTACCGTAGGCCAAGGTAGTCAAGTCAAGTCAAGTCAGCGAGTCAGCACAGGTTGAGAAACGCTGGGGTCCTTAGCGTCGTACGGTCCGGAGGGACAAGTAGTGGTTGAGGGCCTCAAGTGAGTCTGAGCGTAAGTAGCTCAGGCACTGTGGTAGGTCGGTAGAGTAGGAGACACCAGGGGAAGAGGAGGACGGGGGTTAGGGAGGGTCGTAGTCTCAGAAAAGGTCACTCAGTTGAGAAGCGTACTCCACCAGTTTCATGACCTCGAAGTCGAAATCGTAGTAAGGGAGGTTTCTTTAGGGTCCCGACTAGAGGAAGTCTTACCTGACCAACCTAGAGGAACGTCAGGTTCCCTGAGAGTTCCCAGGAGCGGTTGTGGTGTCAAGTTTTCGTAGTTAAGAAGCCGCGAGTCGGAAGAAGTGTCAGGTTGAGAGTGTAGGTATGTACTGGTAACCTTTTTGGTATCGGAACTGATCTGCCTGGAATCAGCCGTCTCATTACAGAGACGAAAACTTATACGACAGATCCAACCAGTATTGAAAGGAAGGTTCCTCATTCGCAGAAAATTAAAGTACCGACGTTAGTGGTAGACGTCACTAAAACCTCGGGTTTTTTTATTTCAGACTGTGACAAAGGGGTAGATAAAGGGTATTTCACCACCCTGGCCTACGGTACTAGAAGCAAAAGACTAACAACTCGAAATTCGGTTGAAGAATTATCTACCCCTTTGTCACCTTTGTCACCGACTGAAATAAAAACCCCCGAGGTTTTAGTAACGTCTACCACTGACGTCGACACTTTAATTTTCTGCGAATGAGGAACCTTCCTTTCAATACTGGTTGGATGTCGTATGATTTTTCGTCTCTGTAGTGAAACGGTCGTTTCCAGGCAGATCAGTTCCGATACCAAAAAGGACACTAGTGCATACCTACACTCTCAACCTGACACTTCTTTCGACTCGCGGTTTCTTAACTACGAAAACTTGACACCACAACCTCTTCTGAGAACTCTCAGGGAACCTGACGTTCCTCTAGGTTGGTCAGGTAGGATTTCCTCTAGTCAAGACTTATGAGTGACCTTCCTGACTACAACTTCGACTTTGAGGTCATGAGACCGGTGGACTACGTTTCTCGACTGAGTAAACTTTTCTGGGACTACGACCCTTTCTAACTTCCGTCCTCCTCTTCCCCTGTTGTCTCCTACTCTACCAACCTACCGTAGTGGCTGCGTTACCTGTACTCAAACTCATTTGAGGCCCTCAACCACTATCTGTCCCTCCGGACCACACGACGTCAAGAGCCCCAGCGTTTCTCAGTCTGTGCTGACTCACTGACTTGACTTGATTTCTATTTTATTAGTTAAGGCCTTCGAAGAATTTGTAAGTGTGACGTGCAACGGGTCAAAGGATCCAGTCACGGACAGTTCTACCTGGGATCACTACTCGAGGTCTTTCAACCCCCTCCTTCGCCCTTGGGGTCCTCGGCCTACCACCCCAGTGTCCTGGGGAAGAGAGGTGTCGACGTCGGGACGGGATCGGGTGGAGGAGGACAATAGCGGTTTGTGGAGAGTCGGGTGGGGGCCACTCGGGCCCTGGGCGGCGACACCCACAGAGTCTACGGGAGCCCAACCTCCGTCCCTTTCCGACCATGCACCTGTGGATTCCTCCCTAGGGCGGTTGTCTGTTCCTAATTTGTACAATAAAGATTTTTAATAGAATTCACTTTTTACCTCATAGGGTTTGACGAATAGTCCTTTACATTAGTGTCTCATTTATTATTCAACGAGAACCCATTAAGTTTGCGGGTTTTCAAATTTTTAATTTCTTCTTTTTTCTGATTTGAACGCATGTGTGTTGTCTGTGACCGCCGGCCGACTGTCTGTGACGAAGACGAAAGACGACCTCGAACACGGCACGACACGCCTCAGCGAGTCCGCACGGGCTGAGAAACGCTGGGGTACCTGACATCGGGTGGTCCGAGGAGACAGGTACCCCTAAGAGGTCCTTCTTATGACCTTACCCATCGGATTGGGAAGAGGTCCCCTAGAAGGGGTGGGTCCCTAGCTTGGGCTCAGAGGGCGTAACGTCCTCCTAAGAAATGGTCGAGTCGATGGTCCCTTCGGGGAAGTCCTCTAATGTGACGAAATTTTATTTTTTGGTCTTGCATTCATTTGTCTGCTTTTGAGTTCTGATTTATCCTCCTGAGAGGGAGTAAAATTTTTACTCGTTGTTCCGAATCACACTTGGGACGATTACTTTTTAATTGTATGACGGGGAGTTCACTATCACCGACGGGACACCGAGTCTGCCATTTCTCAAGCGGGTGTCACGCCCTCCGGGCCCAAACTAGGACCCAACCCCTCTAGGGGACCTCTTCCTTTACCGTTGGGTGAGGTCATGAGAACGGACCTTTTAAGGTGCCCGACTCTTCGAGGAGTCTCGGACCGTCCGATGTCAGGTACCCCAGCGTTTCTCAGCCTGTGTCGACTCGCTGAAGTGAAATTGATTTCACTATCTCTTTTGACACATTTGTGTTGTGAAATTCTTCGAAACACCTCCTTTTACGTAAATTACTTCTTAATTACAATCGAGAACTAGTCGTCGTGGGGGAGTAGATTTGCATTGTCCGGGCTTCTGTGAGTCCAAGTGTGCTTAATGTGCAGAAGGGTTTTAGTGACTGTGTCTAGGGAGTAATTTTCCCGAGATCGACTTGTCAAAAGATTTTAGGATTTTGACTCTCATTAAAGGAGTTTCGTGTTCTGTGAGTGAAGACTAGACAATCTTGGTCGTTACACGGGTCCCAAAACAATTTCAAAAGTTGAAGTCTTTTTCACGGACAATTCATGACTTCGCTCACCCAGTAAAAGATTGACGTTTTGAGTGAAGTTGTTCGTTTACGAAAGTTACGATTATTTGAGTAATTCAGTTTATTTAAGAATTTTCCCTTTATTTCAAATGTGTTTTTATTCTCTACTTTAGTGAGCCACTTCTACCCTTTCAATAAGTGCTTAATCACTGTAAGGTTTCCCTAAGTAGTAAAGGTCCAAGGTAGTCGGGTGTCGACTCCTGTTGGGTTTTGACGGGACTTTCGTGTCTGGGTGTTTTGTGCTTAGTCGACGAGTGTCGTCGTCGACGTGCCGAGTTGTCCCCAATGGCAATGGTCTGTCACTAAAAGTCTTGACGTCAAAAATTAAAATAGGTTGGCTAAATGAATTCCGAATCGTCTATTTGGGATCTTTAGTGTGTCTCGTCGTGGACTGGGACTATTGTTGAGTGAATTTTTGAAGGTCGGTTTTAAAGTGAGTGGAAGCCTTTTGTTTTGGAGAAAAAGTGAACTTACATAAACGTTATTAAGTATTGTTATACCCTAAATCGAGTTTCTAATTTGTCAGGTTTGTGTCTGCTGTCTGAGACCACACCTTCGACCAGTATGAATGTCCATAAAGTCTGAGAGGTTCAGAAGTTTGCTGGGTGGTCCCTACGAGAACTAGACTAATAACAACTCTTCGGACACTTTTTTGCAAAGCCATTCTTAAAGTGTTTGTTGCTGTGAAGACTTAACACAACACCTCCAGCAAAGGTGACGAGACCTCTTCCAGTGTGTTCCTAATACGGTGTCCGGAATTATGACTGTGAGTGACTTACGTTTGGTTGTGGTGGTCCTCGTCACACCCACACCTGTCCTGCCACAGGTGTGGGCGTGTGTCCTCGCCGAGGTGCACGGCTCCTCCGCGCTAGAGGAACGAGGACGAGTCTCCCGAGGGGGAGAGGACGGTAGAGAGGGCAAGAGGGGAGCCGGTCGACCCTCCGGGGCCACCTCCACGTCCCGCAGGAGTTCCCCCAGAGAGAGGTCCCTCGGAAAAGTGTCGCTCCCCACCTCGGTGTGTACAGGGGTGGTCCGAGTGTCGGGGGTCCGGACCGTGTCTCGAGACGTACCTGGTCAGTGGAGGACCCCCTCTCGGTCTTGGGGAAGCGTACCGCGAATCGTGTCGGACGTCTTCGGACCTCATCCCGTGGAAGGGAGACAGGTGGGTCCCAGATTTGTGGCCCTGTGTCTACCTACCGTGGTGTGGGGTGGCCCTAGGTACCCCCGAGTCCCGGCCCCTTCTCCCGGCAGGAACACTCAACGGTCCCTCCGCACCGGTCGTGTCCGGACGTGGTGTGGGTCTCCTACCTGTCCGAGTGTCGACGGTCAGCTCTGTCTGTTCCTGGTTCCGGTGGGTGTCCGTGGAGGTCACGTTTGGGGAGACCGTCCGAACCGGAGAGGGCGAGTCGGTGCGGGTGGGAGGCGCCCGCTACCCCTGGGGTTCGTGAACCCTAGACGGGTGTCCCCTTTCGCCACTACCAGACACGTGGAAAAGGATGGTCAAGGGTCCCTCTACAAACCTGAATGTTACACAAGTCCAAAGAGTCGGGGAACTTCCGGGGACCGACCTAGAGAGACTAAGACAATTTCGCTTCCAGGGACACTTCTTTGCTCGCTGCCTAATAAATGTCTCTTTAGGCGGTCACAGTGAAAGACACAGTAGAAATTTGTAAGTCAAAGGTTTGTTGTTATTCCGTAAATTCTTTAGTTCAGAGGGTTAAGTTAGGAACCGACTTAGTCGAGACCCTTTTCTGACTATTTCTGTGTTTATAAACAGACTTATTGTCCGTTTGGACAAGTGTAATGTCAAACAAATTTTCCATTGATGCCCCTCTACAAGGCAGCAATTCAGCACAGGCTGAGAAACGCTGGAGGTGCCTGACACCGCGTAGTCAGAAGGGAAGGAAGTGGTAGAGAACCTCAAGTGAGTTTAGGTACAGGTAACTCAGTCACTACGACGAGAGAAGAGGGGGGCGGGAGTCAAAAAGGGTCGTAGTCGCAGAAAAAGTCACTCAACCGAGAAGTGTCCACCGGTTTCATAACCTCGAAGTCGAAGTCGTTATCAGGACGGTTTCTTGTGGGTCCTGACTAGAGGAAAACTACCTGACCAACCTAGAGGAACGTCAGGTTCCCTGAGAGTTCTCAGAAGAGGTTGTGGTGTCAAGTTTTCGTAGTTAAGAAACCGCGAGTCGGAGGAAATGTCAGGTGGAGAGTGTAGGTATGTACAGGTGACCTTTTTGGTATGAACTGACATGCTTGAAAACAGCCGTTTCATTACAGAGACGAAAGATTATACAGCAGTTCCAAACAGTATCGAAAGGAAGGTTCCTTGTTCGCAGAATTAAAGTACGTTAGAGCTAAGTCACACACTCAAACACTCGGACCATAAAGCGTTGTACATGAGACGGATGTTCCATTATTTGTCCCACCGTTATATGTCGGAACAACATGAGGAGAGGGTTAACACTTGGTCAGACAACGGAGTACCTTCCAAGATTGACGACGAAGAACTGTACGTACGTCCAAAGAGTCCTCAGTCCATTACACCAAACCATAAGGGTAGAGAAATTCTTAGAAGGTGTCACACAACACTAGATGTGTTAGTTTCCGAAAGTGCGTCAGTTACTTCGTCTACAAAAAGACCTTAATGGAACTAAAGAGATACTAGGTCGCTTACAACCGTTAAACTAGAGACTAAGAAGACGGACAAGAATTGGGTCGGTTTGTAGACCTTCAAGAGTCAATACATGACGACTTCGGACCGAACTTCCTAAAATAAATAAAAATTAAATTCCTATTAACGAAATTTTATAACACAACCAAAAACGGTATGTATTGTACTTAGTCGGTATCCATCGGACTTCCTGTAACTCGCATTAGAACGGTCGTACACTTTACTCACGTTGACATACCGTTAAACCTGTAAGAAACCGTACCGGAAAGGAACCCTGACCTTACTTTTAGCTGGGAAAGGTCAAGAAAAGGTCAGGGCACCCGTGACGACTCAAAAGGCTTAAACGACTGTGTGACTGACGTCGCGAACTCGTCGTAGCGGAACATCCTAGAACTTGTCGAGTCGACCTCTCTATTCTCCAGGGAAATCTGAGTAGGTGGACGGGGGTCGTCGGGTACCCTTGCGAGTCCAGACACAATTCTGTTGGTCGTCCTGTATAAACGTCCCTGACCTCTTCCCGCAGCGGACGCCCGTCCGCACCTCTGAGCACCAAGGAGAACATTGCAGGCTCGACCTGGAGCGACGAGGTCCTTCCCCAGACCGGGGCTATGAGTCTCAGTGTCTCGAGTGAGTGGTTCGCTCGACCCTTTACTCCGATAAAGTGTACATGGAGAGTCGTGCACTTTATTTACGTACTCGTCTTGTCTCCGATCTGGTTCCTGGGGCTCTCTGGTCCCGGGGTCGACCCTCGGTCGCCCGCCGTGGTCTACGCTTGCGTCTCGCCGGCCTCAGCCCGGGCCCCGGCCCGGGCCCCGGCGCACTCCCTGTCGTCCAGACGATTCGACGGACAAGGGTGGGAAGAGGTCGGACTTAATTTTTAGATAGTTAACTTGTTCGTTCTCTCAGGGACCTTTACTCTGTGTTTCTGGGGAAAGAAATGGTTTCTCAGAATCTTTGTACTTTTAAGGAGTGAGTGACCAAAATGGAGAAGGTAAGTCAGGCTGTCCCCACTAATGCCGAACCTGGCACAGGGGGGTTTAGGTGTCCGACTGCGGTCTGAGGACCCCGGACTCCGAACTGGAATAAACCTCTTCCGCAGGAATGTCCCCACTGACTCAATTTCACTCCAGTGACTCCACCGGGACGAGGTTCCGTCGACCACAGGAACGTCTGGCCGAGCCCCCTTCCGGTTCCTGACGACGTCCAGAGGTCGTGACCCCGGACCGAGTCCCGGGGCGGTGCCGGCGTCTTCCCCGGTCGGAACTGGAACCCACGCGCGGAGACCCTCACTCTCTTCCGACGTCAGATTCGGAACGAGGAGGGGCAGTGCCCACGAACAATCCTGTCGGTGTCCCCGAGTGCCCCCGAGACCCCGTCGAGAGGACCCTATGACCGACTCGAGTACGTCACGAGTCTTGGAGCCGTCCTTAGAGTAGCCAAGATATCGACATTGACTACTGTCTTGTCCAAGATCGAGTGTCGCCCCATTCTCGGAAAACCCTTTCACAAACTTAGGGACTTCGGCGGACACAGGTGCGACCCGTCGTTCACTCCGTGTGACGGACACCCAAACCCAGTTCAAGAGTCCTGGACCCGTCGGTGCCGGTCGTGTCTGGGCGAGGGTTCGAGTCCGAGGCACTGCTGGGACAGTGGTGGCTGTGCGAGGGATCCTCGGGGGATGGGGACGTGTCTGTCGGAACACGAAATTATTTGTCATTAAGTGTGAGTGCAAGTCCGGTCGTGCCCGCCGAGGGACCCCTCCTCGACCCCCGTCTGTCTCGTCGAGAGGCCCTGGGGTCGGAAGGGGCTCCACGGTCACAAAGGGAGCTGCAGTCGCTCGGCTTCTCCGTGGTGTCAGTGGCCCAAGGCAGGCGGTCTTCGAGTCACGCCGGGCGCCGCCGGGACGGGGTCCGGGGCTGGGGGCCCGTCGGAGTCCTCCGGGGTCACAGGAGGTCTGTTCAGTGTCACGACTAAGGTGGAGGAGACGACCGCTGTGAACCGGTGTGGGCTGAGGAGGTTCGACTCGGGGCTCCCGGGCCAACTCAGACGTTTGACCTGGACCCTAGGCTGAGCAGACACTGACGGGTCGGGTCGTCCGGGTACGACGGGTGTCGGAAGGACTCCGGGTCCGGCGTACGTCGGGGGGCTGGTCCGGACGTCGGGCGTCGGGGCATTCACCTGGCACGTCCCGCCGGTGAGGGCCACGTCACGTATTGGTCGAAATAGTAAAGATTAATTAAATTGACAATTCAAAACCGGCGTTACCCCCGCCCGGAAGAGGTCGACGTCCCTCACCCCCGAGAGAGACCAAACCTCGAGTCCGAAGGGTACGCTCCCGCAGAGGACGACTCCCCGAGCCGAAGTCGTCGCCCCCGTTCCGAGACGTCAGGACGTCCTCTCGGGAACCCGAAGTCGTCGACTCGGTTTCACCGGCACCGACAGGCGTCGTACACCTTAGCGGGGTTTGGTCCCCAGTCGGGGCACACGGGCGGGACCGTCGTCCTAAGACTGGGAGACCCGGTGGTCCCGTCAGGGTGTCGGTCGTAATTGCGGACAAAGGCAAAAGAGGTAGTGTCTTTCCCACTTTCACAAACGGCAAGTACTAGTCTCCGCCATGTAGGGTTCTGGAGCGAGACAGGGGGTGTCGAGTGGAGGAGGGAAAAACTCTGACACGAAGGAGTTGGAAGGTGACTACGAGAAACTTCTATGTTTGTTCTTGCACACAGATGAAGGGAGGGAAAGACCGTCTCTTCCGACGAGCGACTCTTGTGCGAAAAGAAGTTTCCTGTTTGGAGTCTCGAGACCTGTGCGGGGGTGCAGGAAAGTCCCTCACTGACGCTGGACACGGGTCGTGGGGGAGGAGGGAGGGGGGTGAGGCTCGGCAGGAGTCGTGACGTGGCGGGGTGGGCAGGGGTGGCTGGGTGGCCAGGGGTGACCGGGTAACCAAGAGGTGACTGGGTGGCAAGGGGTGACTGGGTGGGCAGGGTTACCTGGGTAGCCAAGGGGTGACTGGGTAGCCAGGGGTAACCGGGTAGCCAAGGGGTGACCGGGTAGCCAAGGGGTGGCTGGGTGGCCAGGGGTGGCTAGATGGGCAGGGGTGCCTGGGTAGCCAGGGGTGACCGGGTAGCCAAGGGGTGACCGGGTAGCGAAGGGTGACCGGGTAGCCAAGGGGTGACCGGGTAGCGAAGGGTGACCGGGTAGCCAAGGGGTGACCGGGTAACGAAGGGTGACCGGGTAGCGAAGGGTGACCGGGTAGCCAGGGGTGACTGGGAAGCCAGGGGTGACCGGGTAACCAAGAGGTGGCTGGGTGGCCAGGGGTGACTGGGTGGGCAGGGTTGCCTGGGTAGCCAAGGGGTGACTGGGTAGCCAGGGGTAACCGGGTAGCCAAGGGGTGACCGGGTAGTCAGGGGTGACCGGGTAACCAAGGGGTGGCTGGATGGCCAGGGGTGGCTGGGTGGCCAGGGGTGGCTAGGTGGGCAGGGGTGCCTGGGTAGCCAGGGGTGACCGGGTAGCCAAGGGGTGACCGGGTAGCGAAGGGTGACCGGGTAGCCAGGGGTGACCGGGTAGGGAAGTACTGACCGGGTAGTGAAGGGTTGTCCGAGTCTCTGAGTGTAGCAGTGACTACAGAAGTATCCCGACTGAGAATCTCCTCAACGACGATCCGACTTCCTATTTGTGCGCAGGACTGATGACTGTGGATACGTGAACGATTCGCGGGTAGTTAGGTGTTTGTGAGTACCCGGTGTATTGGGCACACGGTGCCCTCGGGCCGGAGTCTTAGACGGGTCACAGAACCCTCCAAAGACGGGTTACAGAGTCCTCCGCCGGGAGTCCTCGGGCCAGAGCCTTAGACGGGTCACAGAGCCCTCCGCCGGGAACCCTCTACCGGGAACCCCAGGTCTGGACCCGAGACGGGGGTTTTCCTACGCCTCGTTGGTCCCGGGGTCCTCGGACTCCGACTGTGCGCTCTCGGACCCCTGGTCCACCGACTCCCACCGACGTGGTAGGCCCGCCCCCCGTCCCTGGGGGTCTCGGCCCTCTCCCGTCGTGTACCCTCCTCTTCCAGTCCCACCGGACACCTGGCACCGCCGTCCGTGTGGGAGGCTCGTGTCCAGGGGTCGGGGACGTGCCCACGCGGGGACCGGGACCTGTGCCGTCGTCCTAAGCCTCGCACCGGACCCCTTCGTCAAGGTTTCGAGGTGGGACACATCGGTTCGCGCAGGAGGACCGGAATCTGCAGAGGGACCTGGTCCAGGCACAATTCCTGAGCGATTAACGGGGTCTTCGCACAGTGGCTGTCCACGTCGTCCGCGGGTGAGGGGAGACGTGGGTTTAATTTTGGTGAGTTTGAATTTTGGTGTTTCCCCTCAGGGACCACCAGGTCATCAAACCTGAGGTCGAAAGTGACAACTCTTTTGTCCAAAGTAGGGACCAGACCCTCGATTCGAGGGTGTTCGGAACGTCGTGTCGGTTTTTTTAAGTTCATTTTATCTCTTCGGTTGTCTTTGTCGTCACTCCAGTCGCTTCGCTTTCGTCGCAGACGACCACTTCACGCGTGTCCAATCCCTGTCTCGACCCCGTCTCCGACGTCCGTCTGTTCGCAACTCTTTCCACCCGTTCCCGTCTTCCTGAACGCGGGCAGTGTCCCCTGTCAGGACGACTTCCCCCCGACCTGTGCGGCAGAGACTCCCCTGTCCCGGGTGTGTCTGTTCCCCGCAAAGTCACAGGGGACGTGGTGCTCTTCCCGCCAGGGAGGGTGCGTGGGTCCCGTGTGGAGAGTCGGGGTGTGGACAATTTCTGGCGAAGTGAAAGTCTCTGCCTCGGCAGGGTTCGGCGTCTCAGGACCGATGGGTCCGAGGCTGGGAGCCGGGAGAACGACACCGTGTTTCACTGGGTACCGGTTGGGACTTCGTCTGCCCGAGTCTCAGTGTCTCCAGTTCCCACAGGTCGGTCGTCCCGTTTTCCGGTCCGAGGTCCCAGACGAAAAAGGAGGGGGGCGGCACGTCTAAGGACGTTTTGTGTCTCTCGGAACAGACTGTACCCTCGTCACAGACAGACGTCCCTCTCGCGGCCACAAAGACCCCCTGTTTCTCCGGAACGGCCCAGTCGACACGTCTACCGCCCTGTTCAGGTCCCGTGACCTCCTGTGCGTCCGGGACGGGGTTGCCTTGGGTGTCCGGTCCCCCGTGCCGGGGTCGCCTTAGCACGAGGGACTCCCGACCACCAAGGGTGGTCCTCCCGCCCACAGCCTCAGAGGTGACTGGCAGTGGGTCTCCTGTCGGGGGACCTCGGGAGGGTCCCCACCCGTTGCACGTCCGGGGACCCCCACTGGTCCCGCCCAGGGAGGTAGGGGTCCTTCTCGAGGTTCAAAGGGCGGCACAGGCGAGAGGTAGGTCTTGGCTTCGAGGGTCCTTTTCCGGTGCACCCGTCCCCGCCCTGTACGTACGGGCTGCACCGTACGACTCGGGGTAAAGACAGCAGAGGGGTAGGTCTTAAATTTCGAGTCCTTTGTTCCCCGGGAGAGAGTCGAGTGCCCGTGTCTTGAGCGAGCCCCTCGCCACCCAACCCCCCGAGGGAGTCGAGACGACTACCCACGTGTCGGAGGACCTTCCTGGGTCCTGCCGAGGGTTCGGCGGTGGTAGAGGACCGGCTGTCCAGGAGGACGCTCCGGAGGTGGGCTCCTGAGGTCCGATTGTGCCCCGAGCGTCGAGGCTGTTCTGCCGTCGGGGAAGTCGTCTCTCTCCTTGCGGTCGAGTCCCAGGACTTCCTCTTTTGGTTAGTTAAGTCGGTTCAAACAAGTGGCCGATCACAGATACTTATCTCTCGTTCCGCTTTTCGGTGCCAAAACAAGACTGTCTCTGAAAAATTTTTGTGACTTTTTTTTACTAAGTTTCGTGTCCTGTCCTGATGAAGTTTTCTTTTGACTGAAGTCCGGGACTAAGTGAGTGGCCTTCCTACGCGTGTTTGCGCGAAGACGCCCAACCGGAATCGCAAGGTCGACGATCTTTCTCGTCGGTCCTCCTCACCTCTCGCGAAGTCGTTTACCCCCCTCTCCTCTCGAGTGTCGTACCCCTCCTGGGGGCAGAGGTGGACGGTCGGACTCTCCTGGTGCCGTGTCGTTAGCGCAGGGAGTGGGACTTTTGTAGTGACTAGGACTGCTGGAGCCCGCCAAGATCTCTACGCCCGAGACCCTCGTCGGGAGCAGTTGATTTTTTTGTCAGGTCCTCACCTATGAGGTCGAAACGTTGGAGGCGTCGGCGGGGCCTCGGTCGTGCCTCGAGTGACAAGTCTAAACCTGGTCGAGGTAGTAGTCTGAACGGGCACGTGAGTCGACCAACACAGTAAACAATGTTTAGAGGCACCACAGTGGGGGTCACTCGTGAGCGTCCCTGGCTGGGGGAGGGGGTCTGGTTCGAGGAGGCCGGGGCCCTGCGCCCCTCCGGGGCCTACTTCCGCGTGGCCGGCCCGACTCCTTCGGTGGAGGAAGACCGTCTCGTCCCAGGGGACGACGGGGGACGTCTCGGGCGTGGCCCGTGAAGGTACCGGTCCGGGGTGTCCTGCCCACACGGACTGACAGGGGGCTCTCCGGTTCGTCTTTCTACGAGCCCACTTCCGCGTGGACCAGCGGTACCGCTGGGGCGGTGAGGGGGCAGGTCGGTGTCTCGGCTCCGTGTGCACGTGGACGCAAGTGCGTGGTCCCAGACGTTGATGCAGCAGCCCTTTGTAGTGAGAAGACAAAAGTTGGTAAATTTTTCTACGTTCTCCGGAGGGACCACCGAGTCACCACTTCTCAGGTGGACGGTTCCGACCTCTGTGCTCAAGTCAGGGACCAGCCCTCTTCGGGCGCGCGGCGCGGAGGACGCGGACGCGAGGTCTAAGACCCTCGGCGTCTGCGACTTCGTGTCTGCGGGGCCTGTGACGGTGGGTGCTCCCCTCAGCGGCAGCGTCGCTCTCCAGGCGTGTGGCGTTGATTTCTGGGTCGTGTCGGTTTGTGTTTAGTTAATTAAATAAAAAATTTTATTTACTTCCAAGTGTCCTGTCACTTTCCCGGCCGGTCGGTGGCCGCGCCACACCTCCCCCACACCACTGCCGGGTCCTCTACTTGGCAGCCCCCGGAGTGACGGCCTGGCAAGAGTCCGGAGCACGTTTGCGCTTAGGATGGGTGGGGGCGGGGGGCGGGGCGGGGGGCGAGGCGGGGTGTCTCCTCGTCTCGCGCGCGCAGGCAGGAGACCCAAAGCGGGTTCGAAGAGGGTGCCGACAAATTTTTACTTTAGTCGTAAAGCGGACAAAAGGTCTGGGTTTGACCGGCCGCGACAGATGGTCTCTGAAGGGGTCCCAGCGCAGAGGCGCAGGGTCCTTCGGGGGGTCGTCCCACTTCGGCTCCTGTCGCACACCAGTCCCCTTCCCGGGGGGGCGGGCAGAGGGGCCGTGTACCGCGGCCTCGTCGCCGGACCTGCTGGCACTTTAGGCCCGACGGGTCGAGTCGCTCAGTCTCGTTTGTGCCGCCGGGCTGCAGGAGGACTAATCGTTGTCGGGTCGCTCGTCGCGCGTGCGGCCAAGGGTCGTCTCGGCGCGGCCGAGGCGGGTCCGCACCCTTCGCCCGAGGCGAGACGGCGAGACGGCCCCGCCTCCCAGGAGGACGGCGCTTTTGTCCCCGCCCCCTCCGCAGAGGGGCGCCCTCCTCGAGCGGCGCCGCGGGACGTCCCAGAGCCCGCAGACGAGCCCAGAGACCTTCGGGCTCAGACGCTCCGACTTCTGCGCCCCGACCCACGGCCGGAACCCCGGGAGGACCCGACGACCGCCCCGACACACCAAAGTCGCGGGCTCCTCGGGGTAGGTCCCCGAGTAGGTCCGGAGCGCACCCTCCACCCTCCTTAGACACTCGCCCCTGGTGTGCACAGGTGCCTGTGCGGAGACTGTCGGAGCCCCGGGGGCTGTCGGTCCGACTCCCCCAGGGGGCCACAGGGTCAGACCGTCGTCCGCCCCAGTGACGGGTCCCCTTCGTGTCCGTAGGTCCAGGCTTAGAGGCGGGGCGAAAGACGACCTGGCTCGGAACTGGAGAGGGTAGGCGTCAAACGAGTAGTGACTCATTCCCCTGCCCCGGTGTGGCGAGGGCACTCTCTCCCGGGTCGTCTCGCTCTCTGACCGACGACTGCACGACCCCTCCTCCCCCCGGCCCCCTCCCCCATGTCGAGTGTCTCCCTACGGACGCCAGTCCCTGCCCGGTGCGGACGACGTGCACCCTCTCGGACGTAGAGTGCGAGTCTCCTCTCCGCGTCTCTTCCCTCAAGTGGCCGGACTTTGGTGTGTCGGGTTGGTCCGTCGGGTCCCCCCGCAGTCCGGAGTAGGAGGTGCGACTGGGACACAGGGATTCTGGGAGGAAGGACCGGGTCGGACGGTCGGGGGTCGTTATGTTGGACTTCGGTAGTCTCACACACACACGTGCACACACCTCTCTCCGACTCTGACTAGTAACGATTCCCGTCTGAATAACACCTCACTCCGGCCGTCCAGGTGTCAGACGTCCGTCCGGCCCCCCGACCTGCGCGCCCCTTCCCGGTGACAGACGGGGGTCCGGGTCGACCGCAGAGAGGGGACTTCAGGAAGTCGGGAGCCCTCCTCCGGGGGGACGTGACACCTCCCGTGAGGTCCAGAGGGTTTCCAGGACTGTATGTGTAGGTAGAGGAGACTTTCGTAAAAGTGTCTTTGGAGATCCTATTGTGAACCGGGTCGTAGACCCTTGGCACAGGGTCCGTCCTACCGGGCCTTGTGACTGGTCGTGTCCGTGGCCCCGCACTCTGCGTCGGACGACCGATGCTGTTCGCACTGGGGAGTGTGTGTACTTGCCCACTCCGGCAAGGATGTCTCCGTCGGTCTACGCGGAAACTCAAGTCGTTTCATTTGTCTAGGTAGCACAATAGGGCGGCCTACGAGTGGGCTGTGAACCGACTGGCCGTTAGCCTGTCAGTCCCCGGGGTCGGGCCTGGTCCGGGCCCTTCCCCTAGAGACCAAGGTGGTGTGTCCGACTGGAAGCGGACGACAACGTCAATTGTGGTGCCTCCTTTGCCTGGCTTGTGCCTTAGTTGTTTAGGACCGTGGTTCGTCAATGGGAGGTGGGTCTCGGAAGCCCTTGTAGAGTGGGTCCGCCGAAGGACGTGTGTTTCTTGAATTCAGAAGTCCTTTTGTCCTGTGCGTTGGGGTCTGTTAATGACTTACTCTTGTGTGAAATCCCTCGTTTCTCCAGTAGAGTAGTTAGTCTTTTATCGTGGCCTGTTGTCTTCACACCCCGATTTATTTGGGTTCTCCTGAGTCTTCCCGACCCAGACGTCACTCAGCAGCCCTTCCCGAGACTCCCTCCCCGTGCGTTCCCTCGGTACACGGCCTGTGTCTCCAGCCGGGATCCGCTCCGCCAGGGAGGGCCTCGGACCGAGGTCAGAGTCAGTCCCCGGAGGTCTGAGTGGGCCCCTGGGAGGTCTGAGTGGGCCCCTGGGAGGTCTGAGTCGGGTCCCTGGGGGGTCAGAGTCGGGCCCCTGGGAGGTCAAAGTGGGCCCCTGGGAGGTCAGAGTGGGCTCCTGGGAGGTCTGAGTGGGTCCCTGGAGGTCAGAGTGGGCTCCTGGGAGGTCAGAGTCGGACCCCTGGGGGGTCGGAGCCCCCTGGGAGGTCTGAATGAGTCCCCTGGCGGTCAGAGTCGGGCCCCTGGAGGTGAGAGTGGGCCCATGGGAGGTCTGAGTGGGCCCCTGGTAGGTCGGAGTCCCGTGGGAGGTCTGAGTGAGTCCCCTGGAGGTCAGAGTCGGGTCCCTGGGAGATTCAAAGCGAGGTCCCTGGTGCTACGGTCGGACTGGGCAGCGCGACCGGAGAGGAACCGTCCTTACGACCGGATCGGGAGGGTGACGTGACTACAAGTCTGAAGAGTGCCAGAGTGTCAGGAAGAATCACTCTTTAGCTCTTCGAAATTACGTCGTGGTTGACATATGTTTCTTGATCCAATAGAGTCGAGGTCCTAGGACTTTTCTTGACTCTTTTATTAGTGAGACTAGTAAAGGACAACCCAAAGGAAGAGGGGTCTGGATCAACCCGTTCCGGTGGTCTGTGTCTCGAGACTCTTTGACGTCTTTTACTCTTGTCCCGAAGAGAGCCCGATTCCTTTTATTGCTCCTTCGGCCTGAAATTTCAGTCACGTAGGCTCGAATCCTCCTTTCTCTGGACCCAGATCCTAGAGAAGGGACCGACAGAGGAAAGATATTGGAAGGCGACCCGAAGGTTAGGGTGGGCACTTGGTCCCCCTCAGCCCCACCTCTCCCCTTCCTGGTCCCTGTCTAGACGTAACTCTATCTCCTCGACTGATGTTGTACCTCGCACAGAGTGTCGTCACCCCAGATGAGTCGAGTCGTGTGCATGGACTGTGAGTGGTTCCTGTGGCTTTACAACCCCCCCCCCCCCCCCCCCCCTGTTTGTCTGCCCGTCTACCTGCCTACCTACCTCCGCATCTACTCACGTGCCGACCCATTCCTTCCTACGCACTTACCTACCCACCTGCCTGCCTACCTGCCCGTCCACCCCCGCTGTGTTGTACCATTGTGCGTGTTCTCTTTTTGTGAGTCCTGATTGTTACCCGGGGAACTGCGGTGTGGTCACGTCTGTAGGGCGTACAGCCTTATTCGTCGTCACTACTGGTTGACGTGGGTGAAGTGGCCGATAAAAATTTTCGATTTCTCAACGAGTCGACCTTAAAATCTTTATGGCAGGTGACGTCCTTCACTGTTCAGATTAGGTCCGAGAAGGGGATTTCCTTCGACGTTGGTCCTTCCCTTCGTCCTTAAGTGGGTCACGACATTTATTCCGTCGGGCGCAAGGGTCCCCTGGCGAGTGAGAGGACGTGGTCAGGACAGAGAGAGACGTATTTCCAATGAGGGCGGGTTCGCGACACGGGCGAGAGGGAAATAGGACACTTTTCCCTTTTATCGTTAGGTTTGTCACGGTTCCGTTTCAGAAGGGTAGAGAAAGTAAACAAATTTCATTGAGACTCGAAAGTAAGTGTAGGAATGAAGAGTTGTTTATGTAGTCTCGACACGTCTTTTCCGTAAAATCGTTTCACCCCTTCACGTCCTTGAGTGTGAGTGTCTCCCGAAGGACCAGGGTCTTGGTCCCCCTGTGGGAGATGGACGACTGAGTGTTCACCCGACATCCACAGAGGATTCGTAAACCCAAACCGGGGAGCCTCTTTCGACGGACACATTTTACGTATCTTTTGACCGGATCGTCATAGAGGGCAGACGTAGTGTGCACAGACGAGGTTAATTTCCGTCCCGGGTGCCATTGACCGGTTGGGACGCGCTCGGGGTCATAGGGTCGAGGGAGGGTTCTTGAGGGGTCCGTGTCAGTGGAAGGACAGACATCCCTTTTCTTGGGTCTACACTGGTCTTGTTATCGAGAGTGCCGTCTCGTAGGTGGCACGTCCGGCACAGTCCTCTGCGTCCACGTAGGGGAAGAGGTGCGGGTCCTGCGGGCCCGACCACACCTGGACGGAAGGTCTCTCGCGCACGCCTTTCGAGCCTAGTCTCGGGCGTCCCAGCCCGGTGCGGGGGTCCGGTGCGGGGGTTGATACGGGACGTCCGGTGTGGGTGTACGGTGCGGGAACTTCTGACGCGGGACGCCCGGTGTGGGGTGTCTAGTGCGGGTGTCCGGTGGCGGGGTCCGGTGTAGGACGTTCCGGTGTCCCGATCGGCTCGACAGGGACGGGGGCCCGCACACAGACAGGGGGGTTCGAGCCGGAGGCAGTAATTTTGGCACCGAGAAGATCGAGGGAGAGGGACGGGTCCTCTGGTTTGGCTTCCGTCGGTACAGGTGTAGGTGTGGACGTTGTCGAGGTGGGACTTCCCAGGAGGACCGGACAGAGTCTCTTCTTAATTTAAATCGCTGAGACTTGAACTACCTTGGAGTTGCCGTTCTATGAAAGAGGGAACTCCCAGTCCGCCTCTGACGTCCTCAGGACGGCATGACGGACCAAGGATTGGGCGGCGCATTCGGGACTGTGGGACTGGGGATCCTCCCGGACCCCCGCGCTCCCCCTGAAACTGCCCCCGTCGTCCAGGGGTCCGGAACTCCCGTGTCACGGAGGCGGACCTCGTACCTCCTGTGGCACACGGGCAGCAGGGGTCTGAGGGCGGAACTCTTCCGGGGTGAACGACTGCGGGTGGACACGCGGGGCAGGAGCTCGTCGACAGCAGGCCCCCGGGTCTCCACTCCGCACACTCGCGTGCAGGAAAGGTCCCGGATGGACCACGGTGCGACGAACGTAAAAGCACGGGAAACAACCACTGAGACGACAAATTTTGGAGAGGGCAGTGTCACGACTTGCTGTAGACCAGTACCTCTTTGCGGTGCACCCCCTACGGGGGGAGGTCCGTGCTCGACACACGAGACAGGACTCGGGGTAGGCGCGACTACCCAGTCGTTGTCTACGAGTTGTCCGTTGACCTTTTCCTTCGAGTCCTTTGGTGCCTAGGTCACCACCGGTGTGACACCGGGCCCGGACCGACCTGCGATTGGGACGTAGACGACCCCGTTCCAAAGGACCACCGTTCGCGAGTGTTAAGGTTCTTACTGGTCTTAGTCGGACTTTGAGAGGGTCGAGGAGGGAGGGGTGTCGAGTCCCGGGACTCCACTGGTCGTCGGGTCGTCCTTGCGGGTTGGAGCCCGGTCTCTGGAGTCTGGGGCGTCCTCTGCCCGGCGTCGACCCCGTCGACTCTGGGTTACACTCCGTCCCTCGGGTCCCTTCCCGCGCCGAGAACCCTACACGACTCTGGTTTCGGAGGCCTCTCTCTCGGTCACTGCCAGCAGTTTCGTCCCGATACTCGTTCCTCTGTACGCACACGTGTGGCGCAGAGGTTCCAGTCACACTCTCCGTAGGACCCCTGGTGCGAGGGGCGGTCAACGGTGTCCTTGGACGAGGGAGGCATCTGTGCACGAACCGGACCGGATTCGAACAACCAAGTCACCCTCCACTCGGCACCACGTTTGTCCCCTGTGGACAGGAGTGCCTTTGTACATGACACAGGTCCCTCCTCGACCTCGTCCTCGTCGAGTGTTGTGCGTCTGGACAGTGACTGAGTCTGGTTCGTCGAATGTGTGCCCGGGGCTTCAGTCGTCCCTCTATTGGGTGCTCCGGACGCCTAATGTGCGCACGGGGTCTCAGTCGTCTAATGTGTGCACGGGACTTCAGTCGTCCAATGTGCGCACGGGGTCTCAGTCGTCCCTCCATTGGGTGCTCCGGACGCCCAATGTGCGCACGGGGTCTCAGTCGTCCAATGTGCGCACGGGGTTTCAGTCGTCCCTCCACTGGGCGCGCCGCGCGCCTCCGGACGACGCCATCCACACGTCGTCGTCTTTCTTAAACCAAGTTAGTTCAGCCGCTAAGGTTTTTATTTGTGACTCACGGTAATTTGCCGCGTCCGGAGACTAACGACGTCCGTGTCCCGGCGGCGTGCGTCACCCGCACCTCTCGACCTGTGTCTCGGGGTAGACTACAGCCGTCTGTCCACCGGCCATCCACCCCCTCGTCTATGCCTCTGACTATGCATCGGCCTGTCTGCTGTTGTACGTCTGCCTCCCTGCCTGTCTCGACGGCCGCACCTGTCTGCGTGTCTACCGTCCACTGGGTACTCTGCCTGCCTGTCTCGACGGCCGCACCTGTCTGCGTGTCTGCCGTCCACTGGGTGCTCTGCCTGCCTGTCTCGACGGCCGTACCTGTCTGCGTGTCTGCCGTGGTGCCGAAGGACGGGCCCACGTGAGTGTGCTGACACATAGACTTCCCTCGGGTTGTCCGACTGTGAGAGGAGCTTATTACCTTTCCACTCACCGAATAAAACCTCAAAGACAGACATACAAGTGTAAAAAGACGGTACTTGTGCATATCGAGTGTATTTTTATAAATTTTCGCGGATCACTTCAGGTACCCCAACGCTTCTCAGTCTGTGCTGACTCGCCGAAGGGAAAGTGAAAAGTGAAAGTACGTAACCTCTTCCTTTACCGTTGGGTAAGGTCACAAGAACGACCTCTTAGGGTCCCTGCCCCCTCGGACCACCCGACGGCAGATACCCCAGCGTGTCTCAGCCTGTGCTGCCTTTGCTGAGTCGTCGCCGCCGCCGCCGCCGTCTACACTTCCTTTCCACTTGTCCTCCACTCCCGTCGTAAGTGTCGAGAACGACAGCGGAGGACCCCTCTGTCCCATGGGGGTTGGGCCGGTCATTGACGACCCGGAGGCCGGTTGGAGGTGGGCGTTCCTATCGTCCGGGACTCTCTTCCGCCGGTCGTTCGAGGGTTCCTGGGTCGGCAAGCGTGTGCCGACAGCTCGTCCTCCCCACGGAGGCCCGTCTCCCGTCCCACGTGGGTGCCGTGGTAGTCCGACCGCGGGCCACCGCCCTCTACGACGACCGTAGGACCCGTTCTTGGAGTCTTTGTCCCGACTAAGGACCTCGGGTCTGCGTCTCCTGGGTGGGACTCCTACCCCCTAGGAGGTAAAGGTGGGCAGTCGGGGATATGACGGAGAGGGCAGCGGGATCTTGATGGGTCCTGGGTGTGGTTGGGCGACGGAGTAGGACCCTGGGACCCAGGTCGTGAACCGAAGGTTCGTTAGGTCGGTCCTAGATACCCAGTGTCGCGACTCCGACAAGTGGTGGACGGTGCTACTAATGTGCCCCATTGAGTCTCTACATGTTTTGGGAACAGTCTTCTTCCTCTAAGTTCGAAAATTGGTGGACTACGTTTCTAGACTGAATGACCTTTTCTGGAACTACGACCGTCAAACTCCCGTCCTCCTCTTCCTCTACTACCTCCTACCCTACCAACCTTCCGTAGTGGCTGAGTCACTTGTACTTAAATTCGTCTGAGACCCTCTACCACTTCCTGTCCCTTCGGTCCGCACGACATTGGGCACCCCAGTGTCTTAGCCTGTCCTGACTTGTTGGTGGTGGAGCTAATTGGGTACTACCACAGGTGACGTCGGGTGTCGTCCAGATTCGGTTCCCCCTGTCCCGTCCTTCGTAACCTGCTGACTCCCGTGCCTGTCGTCGGAGAGACAAGGGGTTCACTCCCTCGGCCCCGGGGGCACTCCGTACCGCGGGTCTCTCTTCTTACGTCGCTCCCGTCGCCGGTCTTCGGCGGCAGGTCGGACCCGAGGTCCCTTCACCCTCCCCGGGGTCTCCGACCCAGAAGGGCCCGTGTCTCCGGGGGTCGTCATCGGGGTCTCGCGTGCGTGGTCCGCGCCTCCCGTGGGTCACGGGCGGTCCGTTGGCACTACTCAGGGTTCCCGTCGGCTTCGGGACCGGGGAGTGGTAGTAGCGGGAGAACGGGGCCGGGTGGGAACAGGGGACCGAGTTGGATCTCGGTGTCTAAGTCCCACCTGTCCGGACCCAGGACCCGGCGACCATCTCACGACGACGGAAGTTCCCGTCTGTCCTTTCCGCGACGACACAGAGTCGGTACTCTCAGACGGGAAGATCGGTCTCCCCACCACCCGTGGGGTCCGGTGACACGTGCCCGCCCGAGACGTCTCGACCCGACCTCGACTCTGGGGTCGCTCTCCGGAGCACTCCCTCCGTCCTGGACGCGACCAAATTAGGGGGTTCTAGGACGTGGACGAGCAGCGGGGGCCCCGACGTCCGGGGCGGGTCGTACTGTCGTGGGTGTCCGTCTGCCCCTGTCGTCCCGACTCACTCGGAGTCAAAATATTTGAGAGCCGAGCCTGAACACTCACGTAATAGACTAATGAACGAAACATTCTGTGCCCACTCCTTTTTAAATTACTTACAAAAATATTTTAATGTTTTTGTTACTCCTGAAGACTTCTTCCACCCGTTTGTCCCGGGTCTGAATGAGACGGACTTTGTCGGTTTTTCGACTGGTTTATGTACTTTGTCGATGGCAGTTCTAGGACATGCAGCCAGTCGTCACCTGCCCCAGGTCGACCTCATTTGAGTCCTCCGCTCGGGTCTTGGCGGGGTGCGGCGACGGGCTCTCTCCTCCGCGCGGCGCGGACCCCTCTCGGGTCGGAGGTCCTGTGACTCCGGGTCCCTGTCTGTGGCCCTTGGGCCCCGAAGTTCGCACGTCTGCTACTTTGGTCTCTTCTCCCGTCGTTTTCCTCCTGTCTTTTAGTCCCTTAGGTTTTTCTTTTTAGTCTCTTAGGTTTTCGACCCAAAACCGTTTCTAGTTACTTTGACTTTTCGGAGATCCGTCTGACTAGTCTTTTTTCGTGAAGACTGAAACCCTTGCTCTCTGGACCAGGGGTGTCTGGGAGCCACAACTCTGCTACTGCTCCCGGTTGGGAGGGCACACTGCACGGGTTCGAGGGACGAGGGGTCCGAGTGACCCCTTCCTTGTCGGGACTGTCCGGACACAAATGACTTCTTGGACTTCAGTGCCAAATTTTGGGAGAGTGTTTCGGTGCCGCTCGCGTCGGCCCCCGAAGGGACCCTTCGTCCTGGTCTGCAAATTCGTGACGATTCGGGGAGGTGAGTGTGCTCGAGAGGGGTCTCGGCCTACCCTCCGACACGGGACGTGAGGGAGACACTATGCGTTTGGTCTGTTTCTGTAAGGTCCTTTCCTTTTGTTTCGGGCTCAGGGACCACTTGTCTGCGTCCGCACAGGTCGACGGCCCTCCCCACTCCCTGCGTCCCCCGCCGCTGCCGACGTCTCGCGGCTAGCGTGCGAGGGGCCCACGCGTGGGGGTCGTGCTCGCCGACGAAAGGACACCGACCTAGAGGTCCTCCGAGAAGGGAAAGGTTCACTTTTAGGTGGGTCTCTCGCCAGTCTTTCCCCCGGCAGTAGTGACCGATTCGAGGGTGGCGGGGGTGGGGGTCGGACCAGGACCGAGGGGGTCCCGGCTCGTAGGTCTGCGGTGGGGAGAGGATTGCCTCGACCAGTGGGTCGCCGGTGGCCTGACCCTGTTCGGGGGTAGTTGTGTCGGCGGACTTCCTGTGGCCCGTTCCCGTTCCTCTCGGACCCCTGTCACAGGTGGGTCCCAGATACCCCTTTCAAGAAGTCCAGCCACAGAGGAGGAGGGATGGGGACTCCCTCGACTTTTCGTTTCCCCTTTTCCGTTGTCACAGGTCTTCTCTCCTTGATTAGTCTAGACGTCCCAATCGGCTGGGACACAGGCTCGGTCCTTCCCCTCGGCTCTTAATTCAGGACTTTGTTGACTGTGTCCGAATGGATTTGAAGGACGGCCAAGACTAAGTCAGTGCCCTCATTGACGACCCGACTCGGTAGAGACCCGAAGGGACTTAACAGACGTCCGTCCACCGTAGACTAGTTCTCCCTGTTCGCACTAAGGACAGAAAGGTGTAATTGAGGTTTATTCCTTTCTAATTTAATTTATGTTAATTTATAGTTTTCCGTCTCTGTGATGAAACGGCTGTTTCCAAGTAGGTCAGTTCCGATACCAAAAAGGTCATCAGTACATATGTATACTCTCAACCTGATATTTCTTTCGACTCGCGACTTGTTAACAAAAGTTTGACACCGTAACCTTTTCTGAGCTCTTAGGGAACCTGACGTTCCTCTAGGTTGGTCAGGTAGGATTTCCTCTAGTCAGGACCCACAAGTGACCTTCCTGACTACGACTTCGACTTTGAGGTTATGAAACCGGTGGACTACACTTTTAGGCAGAGGGACCTTTTCTGGAACTACGACCCTTTCTGACTTCCGTCCTCCTCCTCCCCACCGTCTCCTACTCTACCAACCTACCGCAGTGGCTGAGCTACCTGAACTTAGACTCATTTGAGACCCTCGACCACTACCTGTCCCTTCGGACCGCACGACGTCAGGTACCCCGACGTTTCTGAGTCTGTGTTGACTCGTTGACTTGTTGTCGTTTTTTTTTTGTACTTAGGGACCTGAATGCTTGAATCTCTCCAACCTTCAATCGCTACTACGACCAAATGTGTGGTTTTCGTAAGAGAGTGGGTGATTGTCCGCTGTGTACCATACGTCAATCGTCAAGTTCAGGTTCCTCCTTAGGGTCCCTCGTCAGTCGGGCGTCTCTGTGTCACTTGTGCACCCTTCGGGTCTCGCGGACGGACTCGCAGTCGAGGTGCCGACAGGGCGGCGAAAGTCGACCTTAAGTGGGGCTTGGCGTACGAGAACACGTGAGGTTTCCTGTGCAGTGACCGTGCTGACTCTGCGAGCAATCCGGACCTGCGACTCGACCCTCTAGACTGTGCGGCCCGCGACCTCCGGGGTCGTGGAGGGATCCTCGTGTGTCCCTTGCCGCCCCTGGTCCGGGTCGACCTCGACCCCGTTGGGCGATCGAGACGGGTCCCGGCGCCGGGGGTCCGGAAGTGGTGCCGTAGGTGCCGTCGCAGGAGGACACTGGGTGCGGGGCCTTCTCGGGCACACCGGTCACCCTTAACCGTGTACCCCCTCCTGGAAGGTTGAAAGTGGGTCAAAAAGTTGGACTACTCTTCGTCGAGGTCTCTGTCCCTAGGACACAAACAAGCCGACTGTGAACTCAAACAGCGGACCTTGCACACACGCCTCCGAAACACGTCGACCGACGGAGAATTTGTTCTCCGGACGCAAGGGGTCCGTCCCTGGGCGGGGGGAGGTCGGGACCGCAACGACTCGCCGCGTCTCGGAAGGACCCGGGGGCGCACGGTGGAGTCCCCAGGTCCCCCGTGTGTGTGTACACAACCGTGTCAGGGGTCCCGGGACGAACACTCGCTCCGAACAGGGGAAGTGACTCCGGAAGTCCCTCCTCCGGTCCCACAGCGGTCCGTCTCTCCGACTCAGTGTCCTGCCTCGCCCCCCGGGCCCTCCCGTCCCCCGTCTTCCTCGGTGCTCAGGACCGCAGACCTTGGACCTACTCCGGTCTCGACGGAGACCAAGGTCCCAGTCGACGGACACACCACACAGAAAAATGTTGATAAAGGACTGAACAATTACTGTGCTTCCTCCCCCCGGAGGATGGCGGACGGACGACGTCGGAGGGTCCCACGTAGACGGTTTCGGCTCGACACAGGGTCGGCTCGTCCCTGGGTCCAGGACGAGGGCTCGTCACCACAGAACCCGGGGGACCTTCGAAGGAGTCACGGACTCCAGAGGGGAGACGGGTGTCGCCCGACCTCGACTCCCGAGATCTATGGCGTCCCGACAATCACCACCCTCCTCCATGAACCAGGCGGTAGTAAAACCTTTTTATTTGGTGGTCGTACGTTCATGAACTTTTTACAAGGATACCACGAAAACTTTACGTAAACTCGACATAATTATTTTCGAAACTGAAGTAGGGTCGTCCGACAGATTTCGTCTTTAGGCAAAGTCCACTCGGAGTCCGATGTCAGTTCCAGGGCCGACCGTACCCACAGGACGTCTCTGGTGCCGGGGCCAGTGCCGACTGACCCAGGTAGTGAGTGGGGGGACCCCTCCTCTCCGGTCGGGCCGGGTCCCGGTTCACGTAGGGGTCCAGTCGTCTCTCTCTCCCTCGAGAGGTTCGGGGTCCTTCTGTCCTCTGCCCCGTCCACTAGTTAAGGGACGACCTCTGGGGTCCGGGGACGACTAGACTGTCCTGGGGAGAGGGAGGGAGGACGGTGGACGACCGTCTCCGCCTCTGGAGTCGCGGGACGTGTCTCCTCGAGCACTCTTCGACCCAAGAGGGCAGTCGGTCCAAGACACGTCCCGGTTGTCCTTCCGTCCCCGGGCTGGGTATGGTCCCGGGGGCGTCATGGAAGAGGCTCACACCTCTTCCGCGCCTGGTGCCCACGGGGGCCGGAGGACGTCAGAGGGACCGGTCCGCGTGGACTCACCAGTCGGAGTAGTGTCCCGGCGCCCCGGAGGGAGGGACCACGGGAGCACCTGGTCCCTGGGACGTTCCACCCCCGACCTTGCGCCGAGCCCGGGTCTGTCTCCGGAAGTCTTCGCCCACCTTCACCCCGGTCGACAAACCGACCATCGGACTGGGACCCCTCCGCGAGAGCGGTCGAGGGACGGACGACACCCGGCCCGACGTGAGGGGACCCGGCGGGTCGGGTGCAGGGGTCCGGGGGAGGTTGTGGTCCCGAAGGACAGTGCACCTGCCACCGAAACCTCACCGGACCCGATACCCTCCCCCACTAAGGGTACCGGAGTGTCTCCTCCGTTGTTCTTGTCTAGTCTTCCCCCACTCCGCGTCTCCCACTGCACACTCCGTCGTCCATATGTTCCTCTGGGGGGTTCCGGGCCCGGCTCCCCTCCTGTCTCGCTCGTTTCACTCCTGTGGCGGCGCGCGAGGTGGCGGTCGAGAGGTCAGGGGTGGCACCACTCGAAGCTGACGGCACGACTCGTCTCACTTCGTGAGTCTGCACTTTGTGAATTAAGATGTTGTCAGCTCGATTCGCATACTGGGGACGACTTCCCGAGGCTTTACGACGTCGCGGTCTGGCGTCCCTCGGGTCTCCCGCCCCACCGGTCCTGGGACGAGGATTCCAAGGCCCAGTTTGATCCTAGTGTACGAAACCTGGTCCCGGACGAGAGTCTGGTCCTAAAGATTCGGGGTTGGTGCTTCGTCTTGCTAGGAGAGAGCCCGGGGTACACCCGTGTGGGGACTCTGTGGTACTGCCACCCCGCCCCCTGTTCAGACTACGAGGACCACTAAGAGTCAGTCAGAAAGGGCCCCTTTCCCCCTCTCCCCTCTCAGGACTTTCGGCTCCCTATTCACTCCCTCCCTGGCCGGTTGCCTGAGACCCCGGTTTCAGAAGGGATGGGAGTGTGGGAAAGTCAGGGGTCAGCGAGGGTCCAGAATGAGACCTACCCCTTCTTGTCGTCGACGTCCTCCCGTCTCGGGCCGTCTCTTCGGGTCTCACGCGTGCCTGATGGAGACGTGTCCGCCTCGGCCACTGCGGTTTCGCAGCGTTGCTCGTCGGGGGGTCCTTCCGAGGTCTGACCTGGGGTCTGGGGTCCCGTTGTGGGGAGGGGTCGCCCGGAAGGGCGACCCGTCCCGAGGAGGTACTCCGGGGTGGGTGGTGGTGACAGAGGGAGGACCGAGCGTCAGGGACTGGGGGTCGCCTTGGGAAGTGCCTCCTGAGTCAAGAGGGCGTAGGGTCCAGATGTGACCGTGCCTACCCTCGGAGGAGGGGTCCACGGACACAGATGTGTCGACATTCTGTCCACACACAAGTGTGGTGTTAAGAGGTCCGACCTTATGACCTCACCGATCGGGTAGGGAAGAGGTCCCATAGAAGGGTTGGGTCCCTATTTTGGACCCAGAGGGTGTAACGCCCATTTAAGAAATGGTCGACTCGGTGTTCCCTTCGGGTTAAATCCTGGAGGACCACCGAGTCTGTCATCTCAGACGGACGTTACGTCTTCTGGTCCCAAGTTAGGGACCCAGTCCTTCTACCTTTCCTGACCGTGGAGGGAGGTCAAGAGTGAGGACCTTTTGGCGTACCTGCCTCCTCGGGCCACCCGATACGGGTACCCCGCCGTCTCGCGGCCTGTGCTGACTCGCTGAAGTGAGTGCGGTGGCTGTTGGGACCGCCGAGAGTCCCCGGGCCGTTCGAGTCGTGGGGGCGGACGAGTGTCTCGGACGCTCCGGTGCTCTCCACCAAAGAGCCGTAGAGACCCGTGTCCTTGTTCGTCCCGAAGACTTAAGAGCGGTCGCAGTGGGTGACGACGGGTGGGACGGGTGGGAGCCGACGACGTACTCTGAGGCCCTCCAAGGCACCTCTCGGAGTGGCGGGCGTCCTGCGACCACCCGGATAAGACCGAGATGGTGTCCGTAGAAAATTTTATGACAGAAAAATTTTTTCGTTAATTCCGCACTCCCGTTTCGGTACGCAAACTGAGTATGTACACCAGGTGCATAAACTGAGACCGCCCTGCACTTCTCGCCGAAGTCCCAGGCGCAAAAAGGGTGACTGAGAGGCTTCTCAATTTAGAGCCAGAGGTCTTTGGGGAGTCAGCCGGACACCCCTGCGGAGGACGCGCGGCCGGGGCAGGGGCCTCCCGCCGGCCCCTTCGTCGTCCCCTCTCCCGAAGGTCCAGCCCCCACTCAGGGTGGCGCCTGGGGCTCCTTCCCGGCCGTCCGCCCGCTGGTGCTCCTCTCAGGCGGACGAACCAAAATTTTCTTGTGACTGGCGGGTGAAGGACTTATCAAGTGGGGTTTGAAGTGTTGAAAACGTCCGCGGAGCCGCCACGGTCTTCGTGAGCCCGAGCCTCTTCTCACCTTTGATAAAAACCGTAGGTCTTCCCGCCGACGCCCGGCGGCTCGCGTCAGCCGCGGACCTAGCGCCTGACGGAAAAGCCTCAAACTTTGAGATTAGTCCCCGCGTAGGCTTGTCCGGAGCCCGCTGAGCCGCCGTCCCGCCCGCCCTAGGGGTCCCCTCGCGCCCCCACCCGCGCGCCACGGTTGACCTCGCGGCCCAGGGTCACCGGGGCGGCGCCGCGGGGTCGACCTCTGCTCCCGCCCCTGCCCGGGGCGCGCGTGTGGGCGAGCCTTGGGCCGAGGCGGGCGCGGAAGGGCGTGAGACTCGCGCGGGGAGGGCCTTGCGCCGCGTCCCCTCGGGCTCTCTCGGCGCGCGGGTGGCCCCGGGCCCGGCCTCCGAGAGACGCGGGGCGGCCTGCGCCCAGTCTCTCCCCCGCGGTCCTCCCGGAGGGCCTCGGCCCTGCCCCCATGCCGCCGGGCCCGTCCTCCCCCTTCGCGGCTCAGCCTCCTCTCCCCCTCCCCTTTCCTTGCGCCCTCTCCCCCCGCGGCCCGAGGCCCTCGTCCCCCGGGCTCGCCCCGCCCCTTCTCGGCCGCTCGTAGTCCCGGCCGCCCCGACCCCCGAAAGGGGCCGCCGAGGCTGCTGAGGGGGCCGGGCGGCCCTGAGGCTCGAGGTTTGTTTCCGCCGAGGCCTCCGCCGCGCGAGACGCGAGTCCAGGCGGGGGGCAGGCCGGTGCCTCCTGTTTCCGGGGCGGCGTGCTAGGGGCCGGCGGGCCGCGCGGGTCTAAGGGCCTCGGGACGGGGGCCGCGGGGCGCGGGGCGGCGTGCTGGGCCAGGGGCCGGAGGGCCGCGCGGGTCCAAGGGCCCCGGGACGGGGGCGCGGGGCGGCGTGAGTGTCCTATCTCCAGACGCCGCGGTGCCGCCCGTGCCGGAGGTCGTCGTCTACGTACGTCGCGTGGCACCACGCCTTCGTGTCCGTCGCCGACCCTGTGGGCAACGAGCCGGACCCCCGCTGGAGCCGGTCGCGGGGGGTCGTGCTCGTGTCTTGCTCACGGTCGTCCGTCCCCGCGCGCCGCGCGTGCCGGTACTGGGTGCCGCGCGCCCCGCGAACCCGCGCGCCTGGCTGTCGCTTCCGGGCCGCGCAGGTGGCGGCCGAGGCCTGACGCGGGCGGGCGGCGGGTCCGCGCCGGGTGCAGGGTCGACACGCGGCGCCCGCCCCCCGCGGTCGACACGTGTACGCGCGCCGAGGCGGGAAGGGCGGGGGTGGAGGGGCTCCCGGCCCCGCCCCGCTCCTGGAGGACGGGCCTCGCGCCGCGGGCCCGCCGGGGCCGACGCCTCCTGTCCAACCCGGGGGCCCCAGGTCAGGGTCCAGGCGCGAGTGCCAGACCCCGGAGCGGATCGCCGGCAACGATGTGCACACGTTACCTTCGAAAACAACAAAGTCTTTTGTGAGAATCTCCTGAAGCGTTCAACGTCCGTCCTAAGGTTCGCGAAAGAGAGAGAGAGGGGAGACACGGAAAGAGAGCGGGGGACGGAGGTGGCGCAGAGAGAGGCAGAGACAAAGACAGACCGACAGAGAGCCTCTGGACGGAGGTCTGTTCGGCGACCCCTAGTCTCGGTCCCCAGCCCGAGGGACGGACCCGGGTGCTCCGGACAATTCGCGGGCGTGGAGGAGCGTACAGGCGGAGGCGCGGTCGGGGCCGGGACAGGACTCCTGGGGTCCCGTGCACTCTTCGGATCTTCTGCAAACCCATCTCCAGACACACGTCCCAACCGGGTCCACCTGCGAGTCACAGGAAATCAAAGGAGGGAACACCGGTGCCCACCTCCTTGGGTGACCCGGAGGGGTCCCCCGGAACGACCTGTGTCGCCCCCTGGACCCGACTCGGTGAGATAAGATTGTGAACTGAGGACTCCCAGGTCAATGTCGACTTCTCCAGGTCAGGTGCCAGTGGTGCCAGTGGTGCAGGGTCGCAGCCTCTCCTCGGACCTAGACAAGGCTGGGGGTCACAGAGCCACCGGCCAGACTGGTGACCGTCTCTCCAGCAGAGGGGTCCGACGACACCCCTACCCCACCACCTGCGAACGGACGCAGTCGTCTGACGGCGGGGAGGCACCAGGGGTCCCGGACCGAGACCCCGTCGACTCGACCCCCGACCGGGCCGAGGGGGCTTCGACCGCAAGACCTTGGTGACCCTCGTCGGAAGGGTCAGAGGTCCCCGAGCCTGTGCGGTCGGTCCGCCGGACGCACGAGTGTCAGTGCTCAGGGGGCCCCGAAGTATGAGGAAGGGTTTGCGACAGACTAACGGGACGTGCTTAAAGTTTGAATCCAGTCTTTGGGGTTTGGAGTGACAGGGACAAAAGAAGACTTAGAGACTACTCTAGGAGATTTTACAAAGCAGTCTGGGAGGTCGGGTCGTCAGCGGGGACTCCCGGAGTGGGTGACCACACTCAACTTTTAGGGGCACCTAAGGTCAACAAGGAACACAGACCCAGTTAAAGACGAGAAGCAGGAGGAATGGTTATTGGTGGTCGTCAGGGCCGGGACGGGGAACGGGACCTGGGGGTGATCCTGGGGTGGACCCGGACGGCCGGGGGAGGGACGACACCCGTCTCTTACACGACGACGAAACTGGGACGGCGGCGAGGGGTTCGGTTTTCAGAGGTCCGGGGAATCCAAAGTCACCCATTTCCGACGAAAGGTTGGTAGGGCCCCTCGTCCGCAGGCGTCGTCGTGTCCGGGAGGTGGAGAGGCAGGCCAAGTCGTGGTGACACCGAGTTTGCACAGGTAGTCCGACCCGACAGTGGGGGTCACCAAACGAGTTGTACTCAGGTTCACAACACGACTTCCACAAAACATCCACTCAAACTGTCACCACTCGGACCCGTTTCTCCTCGAGGGAGACACTACACCCCCTCGGAGTAGGTGAGTCGACTTCCAGAAATCTTTGGTGACCCCAAAGGACCTCTTCTCTAACACGGAGTGCCGGAGTCGTAGGCGACGGGGGACTCAAGGGTCGGAGGACCGGACGGAGACTTTGCACGACGTCGTCACGGGTGCGACGTCCTCCCCAAGACACTTGAGATGGGAGCGGGCAGGAGGGGACGTCAGAAGGGAGGGTCGGAGGGGAGGAGGGTCAAGTCGTCCCTGTGAATGGATGACCCGAGAGACGAAGACGTGGAGGACCCGGCACACAGGGCGCAGGCGGGAGATCTCCGGGTCCCTCCGGAGTGTGGAGCCCCTAGAACGGAAAGAGGGCCAAGTGACACCGGTAGTTTCGGAGGACCCAAAAGACAACGGGTTCGGGTGCACTGACGTAAAGAGAGACGACTGGTGGAGGGCTCGGAGCAATAGACGGACACTGGGACCATAGACGGACGTCATTTGTAAGGAAGGACCACGCTGACACGACGGACGAATCTGTACGTAAGTCTCTGGTCCTAGGGGCACCTTAAGAGCCACGAGACTCACCGTGGGGCTCGAGACGTCGTAGTGCGCCGACACGGGTGGGCGGGTGGCAGACCCGTGGACGAGTCCCGGCCCGGACGTGCACTGACGACAGGCGTATGAACTCATAGATTCGAGCCACTGTAGGGCTTCTCTATACTCATAGGGCAAACGTTTACGTTTTGGACTACGAGTCACTTCTCGTATCGAACAGGTCCGGGGTAGTGAGTCCTGCCCGTCCCTCCCCTGCCGTACGACTGAACCGTAGTGGGAATGGTCCGGGACTGGAACTTGGAGTGGATGACTCGACCGACCACCACCCGGGGAGGACGACCAGTGGTCCGGGCCGACCACGGGGCGACCAGGGGCGACCGGAAGAGACCTCTGAGTGATCCCGGTACCCCCGGTGGGAGGACCCCTGCGGCCCGTGGGGGCGTCGGTGCCGGGGTTCGACCGTCTCCACTGACTACCGGTCAAAGAGGGGTGAGTCACCGGTGGGAGGTGGGGGGGTCCCCGGGTCCGACACAACTCCTCTGTGGGTTCACGGACCCCCGGGAGTCCCTGTCAGGTGAAGGACGATCAAGGTCCCGTTTGGACGGAAGAGAGACGGGTAGCGGGGAGTCCTCAGACACTCCTTCCCTCGTACCCCGAACCTTGTCTCTCTGACCGGTCGCCGGAGGGTTTGAGGGACTGAGACCACTGACAGAGCGGGAGAGTCTCGGGACCCGAGGGTAGACAGTACCCTCCTCCGGCAGAGTTTGAGTGTCCGTCACGACTCCCGGGGCGTTCTCCACACCCCCGGCGGGGGGGCGGGTCCCTGCTCACAGGAGGACCGCCCCTCCGAAGGGTCCAGACCTCTGGCCCCCCGGTAAGGGTCTGCCACTCAGTCGGGACCTCTTGGACCGACACGGACTCTGGCGGGGGGAGGGGTCCCGGAGCGGCCGTAGAAGGACGGGCCGCGGTCGGGTGAACGACCGTCGGCCGCTCCTCCCGCACCTCTACGAGGCCCCTGCACGAGGCCCCTCTACGAGGACCCTCCACGAGGTCCCGTAGTACCCACCGAGCCACCGGTCGTCTTCCGACTGGGGTGTCAGGACCTCCGGTCTCCAGTTCCAAGCGAGGAGGGGTGGGGAGACGTCCGGGACCACGACGATCACCCGACGTGCGCGGCCGGCCGGCGCCGGGCAGAGGTCCCCCCGAAGGGGGCCAGACAGGAGTATGGGCAGAGGGACAGGAACGTCCCTGTACGGATGAATCCCGGGCCCTGTGCGGGGGACTGCGACCGGTGTAGACGTCGTCCGGACAAAGGTCTCGTCCAGTGCGGGACTCGAGGCCCGTCCTGACCCACGACCTGTCTGTCGGTCCGTCCCACCACTACTCGGGCCCCGGGACCGGGGGACGGGACGGGGTCCGACGGGGGTGACTTCCTTCCCTTCGTGGTCCTGACCCCGGACGAAGTGTCACTCGCGGGACGCCCCTACTTCCCCCGCCCCAGTACGGTCCAATCCACGCCGAGACAGAGTCCGTACCGAGACGCGAGGTCTTTGTAGACGTCTATTCGGACTCGGAAGTCTCCCGTCCCGACAGACACCTCCTGGGCTCCTGGACGTACGAACACAGAGTGGGGTCTGTTCCTGAAGCCGGTGTGACCCGGGGCAGGGGCGGAGTCCCGGCGACCTTTGAGGGTGGGGTCCTCGCGCGCGAGTCGGGACGCGCGCGCACCACAGGGAAATAATAGGACTTGATCTTCTGACGAAGAGTCGTTTTGCCGGACGCCCGTCGAACGGCGACCAACGTCGGGAGGGCCGACTGTGTGCGGGCACACGTGACGTTCGGTGAGACGACGGACAGGGCGGACAGGGTGAACGGCTCTTCGGCGACAGGAATGCAGTCCATCTCGGAGAAAAGAATGTAAATTTTTCTTTTCCTCAACAAGTCAGTGATTCAGTACAGACTGGGGCACCTGGCGTCGTACGGTCCGAAGGAACAAGTGGCAGAGAGCCTCAAACGAGTTTGAGTGCAACCAACTCAGTCTTGTCTACTGATTTATGTGGGCGAATCTCAGTAAAATCGGACTCTACCTGCGTCGGGGTCACCCGAGCCGGGACCCCGAGACCGGCGGGGAAGTCTCGACCCGGGCGTACCGATACCCCCACCACCATCCGGCCGGCGTCCGGACCGGGACCTCGGGTCCAAGGGACCTCGGCACAGACGTCCCGAGGACACAAGAGGACCTTAGGAGTGGCGGGGGTCGGGACGGCCGTGACCCGCGTCCGGAGGTCGTCCTCGAGATGGTAAACCCCCGGGGAGGGGTTCCCAAAGTTGTGGGTCTGCCGACACAGTGTCCTGGCGTGGGTCTGCCTGACAGCGTTCGACGGTGGGAGGGTGGGGCGGAGGTTCTGGCCGAGAGAACGTTTCCGGGGACCTCCGGACGTAGGAGGGGAGGGGCACTTCAACGAGTGCGAGACAGAGAGCCCCACCCCGGGCACACAAAGAGGGTCCTGGGGGCACGTACGAGAGGGTTGGGGCCGGACTCAAGACGTGGAAGAGTGGACGGAGGGGTGGACCGCAGTCGGGTAAAGTGTCCGACGGGAAGCCTCGGTGGTCCCAGTTCCTGGCGCGAACGGCGGGAGGTACCGAAACTCGGGGCTCCGCTACCGAGTGTCCGTTGACAGGTCCTCTGGTCCCTCCGCCCCTGGGAGGCGAATGTCACAGACTCACGCCTGGCGGGCGAGATCGAGTACCAGACGACCGACGTTCGGGTAAGGGACGGACCCCCGGCCTGCCGTCCGGGCCCAGGTCTCTCAGTGCCGGTCTCTCCCCGAGACTCCAGGACCCGAGGGACGGTGGTACTTCTGCCACGTGCGTGCACACGTTTCCGGGCTCTGTCTGCGGGCTTTCTTTGTCCTTTGTCCTGTAGCAGTAGAAGGCGTCCGCTCGAGTCGGACACCAAGGTGGCGCGAGGAGCTAAGACCCGAGAGGGTCGTGTCTGAGGTCTCCCGTCACAGGCGTCAGTGACTGACGGGGTCCCCGTCCACTCGGAGGTGGGGGAGGGGACGTGACTGACCTCGAGACCCGACGACTCCTTACAAGGTCTTCCTTACAGTGCACACCCGCGTCCCGTCTCCTCCACCCTCTCGAGAACGACGGACCCCACGGGTCTGGGCCTGCGGACGCCTCGGGATTCGTCCTACAGGTGGTCGTAAGGGGCTCAGTCGGCCGGAAGTCCAGAGGAACTCTTTTAGAATCGCCTCGGGTCGTCCCAGTCACAGACGACACTCCTCGGCCCGACTCTCATCTTGAAGAAAGCCAGTCAAGTCAAGTCAAGTCAACGAGTCAGCACAGGCTGAGACGCTGGGGTACTTGGCGTCGTACGGTCCGGAGGGACAGGTCGTCGTTGAGGGCCTCAAATGGGTTTGAGTGCAGGTAACTCAGCCACTACGGCAGGTTAGTAGAGTAGGAGACAGTTGGGGAAGAAGAGGACGGAAAGGGTCGTAGTCCCAGAAAAGGTTCCTCAGTCTCGAAGGGACCACAGGGAAGTTGTGACGAAAGGACCCGAGGGCTCGACCCCGTACGAGGACGGGAGGACGACTTCCGGGACGTGTACTGTACTCCGACCCGGTTGGCCCTGCTGTCTCGGACCTCGTCTCTTTCAAAGTGGTGCCCCGACTCGGTCTCCCGGCCCGCCGAGAAGAGTCCTCTGGGTCTGAGGGGTCACCCGAACTCCTCAGAATCCCCGTCCTACACGCCGTCCCGACGTTCCACACACGGAAGGAAACTCCTCCCGCACCCTCTACTCCCGTTCACGGGTCCTGGGACCCGAGTCGGACGTCAGGCAGGAGGCCCCGCCCCCGGAGGCAGGGATGTCGTCGCGGTCCGTAGGCCCACACTCAGGACCCCCGTGTCCTGAGACGGGGGCGGGGGTTCCGACGTGGAAACAAAGGACCGGCGGGGAGGGAAGGGACTAACCGATGACGACCTTAGACGTGACCCCTCCTTTCTCTTCCAGATCCTCCGATTTAGGAAAAAGGTCCTTCTTTACCCCCTTGCGTCTTTCCAAAGCATGGGCTCTCCCGGGGTGTCCCAGGACTGGCAAAAGTGAGGACCCAACAGTCGACCCCCGGAACGTTATACTGACTAATCGTTCTCCTTTAGCTCGCAAATGGGTGCCCCCGTGGAGGACAGGTGTCGCCTCCGCGGATCCGCCTCTCGTGGAGTTTCTCCTCGGACCTCAAGTCCTTCTTCTTGGCAGAGGGCGACCCGCAGGGACCCCGAGTCTGTCGTCCCCCAGGCGGGCCTTACGGTCTCTAAGCTCAAGCTAGAGACCCAGCCCTTCTAAGGGAACCTCCTCCCGTACCGATGGGTGGGGTCATAAGAACGGACCTCTGAGGGTACCTGTCTTCTCGGACCGCCCGATGTCAGGTGTCCCGGCGTCTCAGTCTGTCCTGACTCGCTGATTGTGAAAGTCGTAGAAGTCAATTCCGACTCTTTCACACACCTCCGGTCAACGTCCTTCCCCTAAGTCTTACTAATTGTCTATGTCTATGTCAGCACGTCTGAAGTCAGAGGCGACTAAACCATAGTCGGAAGAGAGGACTGAGCCTGTCCTCTGAGGGAATGTTTGTCTCTAAAGGGAACACCTACTTTTTCGTAAAGACGACATAGTCATTTGTCACAACGTCTGTCGGCCGGGAACATGGCGCCACCACTCGGGGGTCCCTCGGGCCTTACTCCTGTGAGGGTCCCACCCCACTCCCACAACGAAACGACCCGATCGAACGGCTCCGGAACGGCCCTCACTCAGAGAGTCTACCGAGAGTCCCTCTCGAGACTTCTCCGCTCCCTCCTCGACCCTAGGTACCCTCGAAAACGTTGTTTCTGGTCCACCAACCTCGTACCCTTTTATGATAATGAATGTCTTTTGGTTCGTAGAGTCCAACCACTTCAATCGGGGAAAGACACTTACCCTTCTCCGCTCTCAGCCGAGTGACTGCGGCGAGGGAACTACACGTCGAGTCGATGGACGGCCCGGTCACAGGACCCGAGAGAGTGGGACTCGGGGAGACGGGGCCCCACCGACGCCGGGGAGACAGACGTGAGGCTGAGGGGGGTCCTGGGGGAAAGACCCCGTCGACACCACCGACCCACCGACGTCGTAACGACCAGATGAGCAATCGCGATCCGTGAGTCAGCACAGACTGAGACGCCGGGGTACCTGACATCGGGGGGTCCGGGGGGCAGGTGCCCTAAGAGGCGTTCTCGTGCCCTCGTCCACCAGGACGGAGGAGGTCCCCCAGGAGGACGAAGCCGTCCACCCACGGAATGGTGACCGCGGTGGACGTCCCCGACTATGCGTCGTCGCACAAAGCGAGTGTCGGGACGTTCGGGTCAGACCGCGGTCCCCCACTCGACGGTTCCTGTTTCGAGTGCAACGGCCTCGCTGACGTCCAGAAGCGAGTCTTGGACCTTTGGGAGTGGAAGTCGTCCTCACCTGCACTTTGAGACTCCATTTCACAGGTCTCTACTCTCGCCGCCGGTGTTCGGGCCGACCTTCGTCGTCCCTGGTGTTACCACTGCTCAGACTGGAGGTCGTCTCGGGCTCAGAGTGAACTTCGACCAAAATGATGAAATCCATGATCTACCGTTTGGATCGTCGCCGGCACCCTCCTACGTCTGACCTTTTCGTACTCTGCCCGACCGTCGGGAGAGGGAGCCTTTTCGGGGCTGCGGAGGGGCAGGAGTCGTAACGAGGAGGAGGAGACAGAGAGGAGAACCCTTAATTTGGCGGGAGAGGTCCACCCCGCTCTTAACGAGGCACTTGAGCCAAGGACGAAAAGGCAAGAAAGGTGACTTATTTCGGACGCGACACAACTAGAGCTGAACCAAAATAGACGAGGTCGGACTTACCCTTTCCTTGCAGAGGACGGTTCCGTCCCTCGGCGCCGGACCGACCCCGGACTCGTCCCAGGGGTGTCTAGTTAAGCCATCGTGCACCTCCTGGGGTCGGACTCCGTCCTAGTCTGAGACCCCCTCTGCGTCGGAGTCCACCCACTCCTCCTCGATTCTGTGGATCGGGCAGGCACCTAGTTCGTACTCTGTCCGGCTCTAAGTCTAGGTCTGAGTCCTCTGCGCGAGAGTAACACCTTTCTCTTTCCCTAAGAGGGGGAACAAGACGTCCTTTCTTTTTTAAGTTTTTGCACGGTACTCGATTAGAAAGAGCTCGAAAATAGTCTATTCGGCTTTCATAAATTCTTGTAAAAGCTTGGTTGTGAAGTGACCTAAGGGTCTTTATGAAAACATAAAACCGTTATGTCGTTTGCTATTCTGCACTAAGGGTCGTGTTCACTTGACGTCTCAAGGCCGAGGAGATCGGGACCTCTGCGTTCCGCCCTCGTCCTTCAGACGAACGAAGGGCAATTCGTCGGCCAGACCGGGGCAGTCACGCCGTCGTCCATCTTGTGTTCCGCCCGCTCCTTCCCTCTAGAGTCCCTCTGCGCACCCCCAGACGTGGTCGTCCGTTCCCTCGTCGGACACTCATAGCCACACTTCTTTTTGAGTGCAGAATACCGCTCTGCTCCTTTTCATTCGCACTCTTCAGAGACGGGAGACCGGAGGAGAGGACGTGACCCGTAGCAGACCTGGTGGTGTAACCGTCCTTGTGGGCGGGTCGATTTCTCGTCGGAGGGTGGTCGTAGTCGTTCTGCTGAGAAATAGCTGTCGTGAACAACCATTAGAGTCTTCTCCAGTGTACTGGGTGACGTTACTACGGCAAACGTAGACTGACTCTTGACAACGAAACTACACGTCAGGACACAGAGTCTTGAGCACGTATTGACACGGAACTAAAGACCACCCACCTGGTCAAGAGTCCCGAAAGGCTCTGCGAGGAGTCCAGTATTAGGAACTTAGACCGAGTTTATTTCGAAAGGTAAAAAAAGAATCTAGCTGACTAATTAACAAGTAGTTCAAATTGAAGAATAAAAGGCCTAGGAGGACTACTATTAGATAATGGAAGAACGAAGAAATATTAGTTCTCGGATGAAGACAATTTGACTTTTCCTTTTAGTTGACCTAACAGTAAATAGGGTTTAGAAAAGGGTACAGGTTCGAGTTGAGTTTTTAAAAAGGAATGAGTTTTTTAGTAAAACTCCGTTGAACTCCTCATAAATATAGCCCCGAAGGGAACACCGAGTCTGTCATTTCGCGAACGGACGTTACGCTCTCTGGGCCCAAGGTAAGGACCCAGCCCTTCTAGGGGACCTCCTCCTTTACCGTGGGGTGAGGTCGTGAGAACGGACCTTTTAGGGCACCTGCCTCCTCGGACCACCCGACGGCAGGCACTCCTCATAAATATAATGTGTCCTTCTCTTTCGTGTGCGTCTACGCCCTTTCCCTTCTTCAGTCTTCTTTTACTTCTTGACTCCACCTCTAGTCTCAGACCTCTACGGAGATCTCTATCTCTCCTCTGACGTCGCAAACCGACCTGCACTCGGTCCCGAGGAACCCTGGTCGACTCTCCAGGACCGTGTCCTACGACGCGACCCGTGCCTTTTCCTCGGGGGTTCTCGACCCTACACGACCGAGGTAGCATAGTCCGCCCGGACGGACTCGACGTAACTAGGACCTCCCTCGACTAGAAGTACAAAGATGTAAGGCAAGTCGAACCTGTCACTGGTCATTGAAGACCCCGTAAGACCACTTTCACTTTCAGCGAGTCAGCACAGACTGAGAAACGCTGAGGTCCCTGATATGTCGTGCACGAGAGGTCCGGTCTCATGACCTCACCCCCCGGAAAGGGAAGAGGTCCCCTAGAAGGGTTGGGTCCCCAGATTGAGCCCAGAGGCCGTTGTGGCCGTCTAAGAAATGGTCGACTCGGCGTTCCCTTCGGGCTCCTGTGACTTCACCCATCGGATAGGGAAGAGGTCCCCTAGAAGGGTTCGGTCCTAACTTGGCGCCAGAGGACGTGACGTCCGTCTAAGAAAGGGTCGACTCGGTGGTCCCTTCGGGTCCTTACGACCTCACCCATCGGAAAAGGAAGTCCCTAGAAGGGTTGGGTCCCTGCCTTGGGTCCGGAGCGCGTGGCGTCCGCCTAAGAAAGGGTCGACTCGGTGACCCTTCGGACTCTTATGACCTCACCCCTCGGACAGCGACGAGGTCGCCTAGAAGGGCTGGGCCCATTACCCGCCTTCCACGTTAGAGGGTCAATGTCCCACTCACCCACGACCCTGCTGGTGTCTCGGCCCTCGTCTCGAGTTCGACGACATCCCGGACTCCGTACCCGGGGCACTCGGGAGTAGGGTCTCCTTCCTTTCCCGACAACGAAGAAAGCCCGGGAAAGAGACACACCGCAGACACTGCCCGGCCGAGTGCCGCGTCCACGGGGAGGCAGAGCGACGCGCGGAACGCGCCCGTGTCGCCACGCACAGCTAACGCAGGGCCGTCTCGACCCCACCCTCCCCGCTGGTGTGTCTTCCTCTGGTCCGACGATTAGACCAGTGAGCCTCTCTTGCACACGCTACCAAAAACACTCCTTTGAAGGTCTAGATTTCGACACGTGTGCACTTTCCTCTTTCCTGTCTCTCGGTGCAAAGAAAAGGAACTACGTGGAAAATTGAGCGAAGCCCGGGCCCCGAGGGGGCAACGAGACGACGCGACTTTCCAGGCGTCGCGGTCTCGACTCACACCTCCCTCACCTGGCAGGGTCCCGGGACTGTCGTTACCCGGAGGATGGCGTCTCCCTGCCCCTGGCCCCTGGTCCGGGGTCCCTCGGCTCTCCGGGGACGAGTGATTCCGAAGACGGACCTTCTCCGCCCTCCGACGAGACCCGAGGTCTCCCCTCGACGGCTACCGCAGCACCCTCGCGTCTCGCAGGCGAAGTGGGTCCGGCGGAGTGACGGGCCCCGCCCCCGCGCACCCCTCACACCCACTAGGGCTCCCGCGCACCCCTAACACCCCACTGGGGCCCCCCGTACACCACTCACACCCCACTGGTGACCCCGTGCACCCCTCCTCACACCCCACTGGGACCCCGTCTGCACCACACACCACTGGGGCCCCCCGTGCACCACTCCTCACACCCCACTGGGGCCACTCCTCACACCCCACTGGGGTCCCCCGAGTACCACCACTCACACCCCACTGGGGACCCCGTGCACCACTCCTCACACCCCACTGGGGACCCCGTGCACCACTCCTCACACCCCACTGGGGNCGTACACCACTCACACCCCACTGGTGACCCCGTGCACCCCTCCTCACACCCCACTGGGACCCCGTCTGCACCACTCACACACCACTGGGGCCCCCCGTGCACCACTCCTCACACCCCACTGGGGCCACTCCTCACACCCCACTGGGGTCCCCGTGCACCACTCCACACACCCCACTGGGGTCCCCCGAGTACCACCACTCACACCCCACTGGGGACCCCGTGCACCACTCCTCACACCCCACTGGGGACCCCGTGCACCACTCCTCACACCCCACTGGGGACCCCGTGCACCACTCCTCACACCCCACTGGGGCCCCCGTGTGCCACCACTCACACCCCACTGGGGACCCCGTGCACCACTCCTCACACCCCACTGGGGACCCCGTGTACGACACCTTACCCCCACTGGGTCCCCATACACCACACCTTACACCCCACTGGGGCCCCCGTGGACCTCTCCTCACACCCCACTGGGATGCCCCGTGCACCACTCCTCACACCCCACGGGGGTCTCGGAGAAGAGGGTTTGTGGGACCTTAGGAGTGAGACGGACAAATGAAAGGCTTTTTGGCGAGGTGCCAGGACCCACTCTTTTCACATCAGCGTCGGCCGGGACAACCATGCATGGACCGTTCTAGGTAGTCCTCCCTCCCAAGTCTGGTCTCCGGGCCCTGGACACACCCGACGACGGGGTAGAGGGGTGAGAGTGGTCTCCCCGGGACCGAAGACTGGACGGAGGGACGGGGGTTGAGACCGAAGGGTCCCGGTCACCAAGGGGTCGAAACCAAGCGACGAGCCCCGACTCCCGCTCTCTTCCCGATCCGTCTGTGGGAGTGGAGGGGTCCGCGCCCCTCGACCGCCCCGGTGACCTCGGTGATTGTACGTGGGTACACTGGGTCGGAACAACGGCGAGTCGACGAAGCATTGGAGAAACAGTAAACAAAAGACGTGACAACTGCGGTAGTGTTCGTAAGACAATCACGCCTTAACATGGGCAGTAAAGACCATTGTGGTAGCACAAGGTCTTTCACGGAAATAGAGTAGACGAGGTTGGAGGGAGACGTGATCCTGGAACCCCCAACCAAAGTGAGTGAAGTCACGTAAAAGTCAACGAGACCATAAAATCCTCCCTGTAGACCTTAATGACGCAGTTCCTAAAACATTCTAAGGACTGGAACGATTGGACGAGAGGTAGTGCAAATGTGACTAAGAGTCCCGTTCTACGAAGGCTGGTGGTCCGACTTTCTAGGGTCAGTGCTGTCGTCGAGGAGCTACAGGGCGGTAGACAACTTGAAGGTGCTAGGACTTCTGCGCGGCAAAGTGTCCACGCGGGGTACCAGACTTCTCTGCCCCACCGCCCTGGGATTTAGGAGGGGGTCCTGGGGTGTGGGGTAGGCGGGACCACGTCGACTGGGTCACGGTCCACTTTTTATGCCCGTTGTGGACGACCTCGTGCCCGAGTCTCCGCACCTTAGAGCCTCGTTCTCCTTCCGCCCCCTCGGCGGGCCGCGGCTCCCCGCTCCCCACCGGGACACCGTCGACCCTCTCGACCCTCGGAGACGTGGGGTCCGGACCCCTCTAGACACTACCCACGGCTGGAGTCCTGCACCTACGTACGACGCACTACCGGCACAGGTAGTCCTCCCCGCAGACGCAGACACTCCTACAGGGACGAGACCCCCCTACGGACGTAGCCTGCACTGGAGTCCTCCTCTGTCATCCCCACTGCCGTTCTCCACAGTGCACCGAAGGACTGTTCGAGTCCCCGTCACGGAGGTCCTTGTCAGAGTAGACACGAGTGCCTGGAGCCCCATCTGCCCAGTCGGACGTCGTTACAGCAGCGTCCTCGCCGGCACCGACCCCTCTTTCTGTGGGACGGGGTCTGGGGTACGCGAAGGTCTGAGTCACTTCCACGTGTGCGTCGATCTCTGGGAAGCACGATGTTTACACCATTGTGGAAAAAATAAATCTCATTCTACACAATTGTAGGTCGTACTGTTTTAAACATGTTTCAAGTGTTAAATTTTTACTTATAGTGACGTTGAACACTAAGGTGTGTAAATATCGTTTTAATTTCACAGTTGTTTGGGTACGGCACATCATGTTTTTATTTAGTTTGAAGTCAAGGTGTCTCTCGTGCTATTTATAAATATGTTTTAAGACAGAATTATTTACTAATGAATTTAATTGAATCTTTACTTATACTTGTTATTCAATATTATTTATTTGAGACTACTGAGTGTTATTAAGGTATACTTTCCAGTCGTAAGATTATACACTGTGAAAACACTAGGGATATATTATCAGTGTCTATTGAAACTAAACTATAATACATGGTTGCAATCTACTCGTCGTCTAAACACGAATTTTGGGGAAAGGTAACATGTATCCACTCTTGTTAATCTTAGGGTTTGACTATGATGGATAGTGCGATGCCTTTCGTAGTGATATTGACCGTTCCTTCGACGTCTGTCGCTGCCCCGCCCCTCTACGTACACGGCTATGCTTGTTGCCCCCGGACACCCCTCCGACCCCGGGGCCTGCCCTATACACCGGCGTCCACCGCTCCGCGTGGACCGAAGTCGAGAGTTTTTCCGTTAAGACTCGTCCCATCGATGTTGCTTAGTGCGTTGTCTTTCTCCCGGGGCGTCCCTTCCGCGACGCCGCGGACTCAGTAGTGTGTTAGAAGAGGGTCGATTCATCATTTCAGGAGGACCTTTTGACATTCGAAAACATGTCACTCGTCATATTTCACGGCGACCCTACATGTACATAATATGTGTATATATATGGCTCCAACTCATAACATAGTCTCGTAAACGCCACTCCGGGGACATTACAGCATCGTAGTAGTCCGGTCGCCCCTCCGGAGGAGTCTAAGGAGGTCCCAGTCGCAGTGCTCCGATGACTGTGCCCTTAACGTGTGGAGGCATGCCTATGTACCCTGTTCCACTCACGTTTATCAGCTGACCGTGTAACACCCCGTTACTGGGACATTCAGGACAAGACGATTTTTATAAAAAAAAAATTAAAAATGTTTTGGGTAGAAAAAAAAAAAGTATTGTTTTAAAATTTCATGAAAACATGAAGGACGTATTGTAGTTCTGTACCTTCCCTCTTACGATAGTGTACATTTAGTTCAGTTGTCGTTAGCTTTTGTGCTGTCCGGCAGGGCCCCTGCGCACTCCTCTCCCCTCGCGCCGCCGCCTCTCGCCAGAATGCGTCGCGCCTCACGCCCAGCAGCTCTCTTGTCAGTCAGAGGTCCCACCTTTGCTCAGACTCTACTAGATCACATTTCGTTCTTTCACGACTTCCCGTAAATCAATGAGGGTGGTAGACTGCCGTAAGCAAGGATCTCGTCCAGTGGTGGCTCGCCTGTTCCGATGCGCTTGGACGCGAGGCGCCCGGAGCCCTCCCGCCGGGCACGTCGCGCGCGGCGCGGAGACTCGTCCTGCGCCCGAAGGAGCTTCGGTCGCGGCCCGCCCCGCGAACAGGCTCGGCGCAAGGGCGGGTCCGGCCGGGCGTCGAGCCGGGCCAGTGCGCTCCTGACCGTGCGGCAGACGGAAATAGGGGGTGCCCTTTGAGTGCTGTCGCTGTTGTCCTTACCATTGACCTATTCCACCTTCCCCTTTCTCTCAGAGTTTCCTAGAAACTCGCGTTTCCTTTTGTGTGCCTAAGACAACCCGTTGTCTGCCAAGTCTCCCGCTCCTCGGGAGCCCCTCCCTCCTCTTCCAACGAGGTTTCGCCGGGCTCTCTCCTCCTCCTTAGAAGCCCAGCAGGTGGAGATGAGACGGGGACAGAATCGACTTCCAGGGTGGCAGTGTGGTACATTGCGAGTCCTCAATTAAATTTTCACGACAAATTCGACGAAACTTAGAAGACGGTTCAAAGGTACCGAACTACAACAGAATGTTATTTAATGAATAGAGTAAAGAATGTCAATTAGGTATACGGTAAAGGAACCTTACGTTTTTTGGAGTAAATAACGGGGGTGGTATGTGGTAGGAGGATTTTGTTTGTTTGTTTTTTTAGTGTATTATAAAGGTTCGTAACAAGTTTTTATTTCGTAAAAAAACGTTGGTTAAGAACGATACTTTGTTATACGTGTGTTTTACATAAAGAATTTAAGGCATTCTAGGAGGTTGTACTCCGTTTTGCTATTGTAGATTTTTCACCGACGCCCCGGTGGTTTACTAGTAAGTCTCGACAAAAACACACACACACACACACAGGTAAAGTCAAGTTTTATGATTTGTAAATTAGTGATTTCGTAATTTTTCTTACATGTGAGATAAATAAAACTAGCCGAATGGAGAAGTCTTTATATATATGGGGGTTTACACGTATGTAGTCGTCGATATTTGTAATGTACCGTACAGTGTGATACAGTCGAATATACTTTTGCATGTTTTTACACTTACATAAGGTTTTGATAAGACGTCCATGATAGAAATTTCGTTCTGTCTTTTAGTAGTACTTCAGAACATTCGTATTGTGACAAAGTTTGTCTTTATTTATCTCTTGTGAAAGACCATTTAATGTCGTCGTTTCTTGTTCTCCGTAGCAAAAATTCGTTCTAAGGTGGTGATGTCGTCGACAAGTCTGGACTTAAGGAGAGTGTCGGACGAAATATAAAAGGTCATCTCGAAATAAAAGACCCGAGACTATTGCCAGAACTAAACATATGTACAGGCAGTTTCATCAGTGCATACGTAGTTTTAAAACAAGTAACTAACCTAGGATGCTCTATAATTTATCATCAAGTATACGTTGAAAATAAAAGAATTATCCTATAAGTGTAGTCGTATTTTATCATAGGGTCGGATTGCGGTGACAGGAATAGAATGAATTTTCCGGAAAGTCTCGTCGAATTGGAATCCCCTAAATGGCTAGTCGGGGTGGTCTCGCCAAGTGCAATACCGAACCCCCTCCATTGGTGTTCGTAGGTTCCAGACTCTTGGTGCTCCTGTCTCGTCTGTCTGTCGATCCGATCCTACTCGTGACGCGCGCCGGGGCCCCCGGAGGCGGGCCGCGGCCAGTGAATGGTACACGCCGTCGACCTACAACCGCTCCGACACCTAGTCTCTGACCGACTCCAACCGCTCGAGCACGTCCTCGCTGAGCAAGACGACGAGCTAGTGGAACAAGAGGAGGAGTTACCAGAACTCCGACCTGAGGTACCACCACTAGACCTTTGTGTGTCTGGAGCCCGTACATTGTGCTCGGCGGGGGTCGCGCCCCGGAGCCCGCGGTGCGCCCCCGCGTCGGAGACGCGAGTTTAGGTCTCCAAAGGGACACTTCCGGACCTGCGACTTCCCCAGTGAAGCACGCGAAACTCAGGAGTGTGAGCTCGTGAACCGTTGACCTGGGATTGTCGACCAGAGAGACTTTTCCTTGACCACGTACTTCCGCCCGATCCAAGGGTCCGACAGAGTCGAAAGTGCGTCAAAAATTTTCCAGAAGAACGGTGACACGTGTCTGCTAGCACACTCCTGACCGGAACACGGTGGGTCCGTAAAGACGACCGCACTGTCCTGCTAGATAGACCTAATCATAGAATCCTACACCCCGATTGTGTAGGAGAAGAAGTCAAGCCAAGTCAGTGAGTCAACACAGGCTGAGAAACACTGGGGTACTTAACGTCCTGCGGTCCGGAGGGACAGGTAGTGGTTGAGGGCCTCAAGTGAGTCTGAGTGCAGGTAGCTCAACCACTACGGTAGGTCGGTAGAGTAGGAGACAGTAGGGGAAGAGGAGGACGGGGGTTAGGGAGAGTCCTAGGCTCAGAAAAGGTTACTCCGTTGAGAAGCGTACTCCACCGGTTTCATGACCTCAAAGTCGAAATCGTAGTAAGGAAGGTTTCTTTAGGGTCCCGACTAGAGGGAATCTTACCTGACCAACCTAGAGGAACGTCACGTTCCGACTTCGATTATGACGTGTTTCTTCAGAACTTTATAACCAAATAAACACTCAGTGATAGGAGAGGTCTTTTTTTTTTTTTCGACGAAATAACTGATACGGTTTCTAAAACTGACACACCTAGTGTTGTTTGACCTTTTAAGAAGTTCTCTTCCCTTATGGTCTGGTGGACTGGACGGAGGACTCTTTAGACATACGTCCAGTTCTTCGTTATCAATCTTGGTCTGTACCTTGTTGTCTGACCAAGGTTTAACCCTTTCCTCATGCAGTTCCGACATATAACAGTGGGACGAATAAATTGACTATACGTCTCATGTAGTACTCTTTGTGACCCGACCTACTTCGTGTTCGACCTTAGTTCTAACGGCCCTCTTTATCGTTATTGGAGTCTATCGTCTACTGTGGTGGGAATACCGTCTTTCACTTCTTGATTTCTCGGAGAACTACTTTCACTTTCTCCTCTCACTTTTTCGACCGAATTTTGAGTTGTAAGTCTTTTGATTCTAGTACCGTAGACCAGGGTTATGAAGTACTGTTTGTCTATTCCTTTGTTACCTTTGTCACCCTCTGAAATAAAAACTCCGAGGTTTTAGTGATGTCTACCACTGACGTCGGTACTATAATTTTCTACGAACGAGGAACCTTCTTTTCGATACTGGTTGGATCTGTCTTATAATTTTTCGTCTCTGTAACGAAACGGTTGTTTCCAGGTAGATCAGTTCCGATACCAAAAAGGTCCTCAGTACATACCTACACTCTCAACCTGATCTTTCTTTCGACTCACGACTTCCTAACTACGGAAACTTGACACCACAACCTCTTCTGAGAACTCTCGGGGAACCTGACGTTCCTCTAGGTTGGCCAGGTAGGATTTCTTTTAGTCAGGACTTACAAGTAACCTTCCTGACTACGACTTCGACTTTGACGTTATGAAACCGGCGGACTACACTTCTTGACTGAGTAATCTTTTCTGGGACTACGACCCTTTCTAACTTCCGTCTTCCTTTTCCCCTGCTGTCTCCTACTCTACCGACCTACCGTAGTGACTGAGTTACCTGCACTCAGACTCGTTTGAGACCCTCAATCACTACCTGTCTTTCCGGACCGCACGACGTCAGGCACCCTAGGGTTTCTCAACCTGTACTGACTCGCTGTCCTGACTGGGAGAAGCGTCAGTGGTCCGTCCCCAGGAATCGCCGGACATACCACAGTGACGGAGGGATGGAGTCTCTTCCCAGACCGTACCGAAGGACTGGCGAGAGGGAAGGAGATTGGAGGGTCTCTCTCGCATTGGTAACGACACCTCGGAGGACCGGAGGCGGACGGCGGTCTGCTGGTCAGGAGTGACGTGTCGTCCGACCTCTCGACGGACGAGACGTTTCTCTCGACTCCCTGGGAGTCGCTGTCCTGGTTTGTCCCTCGAGGACCTCCGGTGTCGTACACACGACCCGAGACACCCAGGGGTTCGACCGGAGTCTCCGCTACGTACCTTTGTCCTGACAGACGGCATGCGGTCCGAGTGTCGGACCGCGGAGGTTTACCGTTGGTGGCTAACGGGACTTAATAGACTTAGAGACGAGTAGTCGAGATTTGAGACTAAAGAGTCCATCCTACAGGGACGAGTGTAGGTTCCTAGGGTTCGTCAACCCCAGACTCCCTCAGGGACCGAAGTCGAAAGGGTCCAAACGGTCCGTTCTAGACCGAGAAACACCTAAATTCTCGTTATTGTGAACAGTCATCCGTGCAGAGATCCACTCTCATAAAGGGCACCTTCCTGTGAGCAACAGGACCCGAAGACTGGGTCGTTCCAAGTCTCCTTTTCGGTCGAGGGGTCCTTGACGAGTCTCCACCTTGCCCCCCGCCCGTCTCACGACGGTCCCCCAGTCGTAGGGGGCACCGACCGGGGAGCCCCACCTCCCCGACTGGCGTGACGGTGCCCCGAGGGTCATCGTCCCTCCTCGGCACCCGTGACCCGCGGACCGCCCATGACCCGCGGACCGTCGTACGTCGGGCCCTCTCCGGTTCCGACGACACTACCTCCTTACCGGGCCGAGAGGCACGCCCCGTGGGCCCCGAGCCCCTCCCCGACCTCCGTCGGACAGGACGCCCAGTCCTCGGGGCACGAGAGTCGAGTTCCAGGAGTCGGACCCCTGTCCCGGGGACGATAACCCTCGCAGGAGCAGATGGACACACTGCTCGTCGTCCGAAGGACGTCGCCTCCCTGCTCCCGGACTCCTGTCACACACGCACACACGTGCTGGAGAGCGGGCCCGAGTCCTATCTCGACTCTGCACAATCTCTGCAGGTGTCTCGACTCGTTAGTGACTAAACTACTTTGTTTTGCATATGTATTGAGATGTGAACTTAAAAAAAAAAAAACGGTTCGGTGGTTCGAAATCCCGAGAATCAAGGGACTGGTCCCTGACTTGGACACGGGGAACGGAACCTTTACGACTCAGGACCGTGACCTGGGGGTCCCTTCGCGGACAGGACTCGTGAAGACTACCTCTCTGGTGACTCCGTCCCTGGGACCAGAGGGCGTCGGAGACGTCCTCATTTTACGTCCGGTCTGACTGCAAGTACGGAAACTTCGTCGTCTTGGTCTCGGACGAAAACGTGACTTTCGAGTGTACCTCGGGTGTCCATTGTGTCCATTCCCACTCCGAGCCCACCAGACCCAGGGTCCAACCCCCACCCCACCGTCCGCGGTGCTGGAAACGGAGCATTGGTAGTGACCCACAGGTCACACCAGTCCCCTGGGGCGGCTCGAGACGGAAGTGCAGGCCAGTGTCGTGTCGCCGTTCCGGGGGAGGGAAGGACCCACAGTGACCGCGACACCCCCGCCGCCCCGCAACCCCCGTGGTCTTTCGGTCCACCACCCCAGAGGTTGGAAGGGTGGGACCTCTCCGACACGGGGGCCCCCCGTTCCTGGTCGTCGCCGGACAGGGACCTACGCATCCCTCCCAGGGTCTTTCCGACACTCGCAGGGCCTCCCCTGCCGACCCCTCCCCGGTAGACTGGTACCCCTCCCCCCCAGATACGTCCTGTCCCGGGGGTCACAGTGGAGACTGGTGTGACCCTCCCCTGTCGACCCCTCCCCCCTGGACTGGTGTCCCTCCCCCCAGGTTCGTCCTGGCCCTGGGGGTCACAGTGGACACTGGTGTGGCCCCCACAGGGCGGGGCCTCGGAACACTCCGTGTCAGGACACCAGTCGACTCGACCCGCGGGACCTGGACGTCGAGACGTCGGAGTCGAGTCGGCAACGTCCGGTGTGCACACCGGACTACACGCGTGCAGGACACACCGGCGACGCCCGTGTACTCCCCCCAGTCCTGCTCCGTGGACCCGAGTCCGGAGGCCGTCCCCGAGCCACCTCTGGCCTGGACCGGGAGGGTCGTCGGAGCGGCCCTCAGACGCACCTGTGTCCGCCCGGCCCTCGGGTCCCCACCCGCCGGGTCGAAACCGGAGGTCCCCTACTCGAGGGGGGACGTCCCTGTCCTCTGGGAGTCCTGGGTGACGACCCTTGGCGCGGAGTGACTCTGAGGCTGTGCTCACTTGTGATCAGGTGGTCCCCGGAACGCCACTGTCGCTTCAAACGGTGACTTTAACGGAGTTACTTTCTGGTTCTTTTCCCACTTTCTCATTCCTCTGACCCGACCCTGATCCCCTACGTGCGGGAGACCCCCGGACCTCCGAGCTAACCCCCGGAGTCTTTGACAATGGACTCAAGACTCGAACTAGTATAGTCGGAGGTAGACGCTCAACCTGAGCAAGTCGAGGAACTAAAGGAGCAGGTCGACGAACTAAAGGAGTAGTAAGAGATACGGACGTCCCTGCCCTCCCAGTCTCTGCACCCGGCCCCCGGCGGCACCCCTCCTACCCCCCAGTCTCTACAGCCCGGGTCTCGGTGGTACCCCTCCTGTCCTCCCAGTCTCTGTACCCGGCCCCCGGCGACGCCCCTCCTGCCCTCCCAGTCTCTGCACCCGGCCCCCGGTGGTACCCCTCCTGCCCTCCCAGTCTCTGCACCCGACCCCCGGTGGTACCCCTCCTGCCCCCAATCTCTGCACCCGGCCCCCGGTGGTACCCCTCCTGCCCTCCCAGTCTCTGTACCCGGCCCCCGGCGACGCCCCTCCTACCCCCCAGTCTCTGTACCCGGCCCCCGGCGGTACCCCTCCTGCCCCCCAGTCTCTGCGACCCGGGCCCCGGTGGTACCCCTCCTGCCCTCCCAGTCTCTGTACCCGGGGCCCGGCGGTACCCCTCCTGACCCCGTGGCAGTGAGGAGGTCTGCCCCTCGGGTCAAACGACCCTTTTGTCTGAGAACTTACTTTTACTTTGCCAGCACCCAACACCCAGAAGAGCAGGGGTGACGGTAGGAGTGTCACTACCGTGGATGTTTGTCCCCTTCGTCGACCCCCAGTGTCTGGGAGTGTTTGCCTTTCAAAAGTAGAAGTCGCTTTTGACTCTGCCAAGTGGTCTCGGACGCTCACGCGGGGAGACTTGCGCCGCCAGTGGGACACAGGACCCGCACCCACAGGGGCCGAGACCGGCACTGGACAGACGAGACGCACACCAGACGGAGAGACAGGGGGGTGGGGGAAGAGGGGCCTGAGAGTCTTCCTCGGTCCGCCGACGACATAGACTTTTCTTCTGTCGTCCCGCGTTGGGGGGGTTCGACCCCAAGACGTCTACTCTGAGGTGTGTGTGTGTGTGTGTGTGTGTGTGTGCTGGCTTCGGGACTGAACGACCCACGACTCGCCCGCGAGAACACCCTCCGCGTCCCTGGCCGAGGTCCACCACCAGAGTCTTCGAGGGCCTTATGGCGGGGACTGACCACCCGTGTGGGGAGTAGACTTCCCGGTCGAACACCCGGAAACACCCCGTCTCAAGCCCCTCCGGTCCTCCCGTGACACCCGTGGTCGAGGACTCCCCCGGGCCCACCCGACGTCCCTCCTTCCAGTCTCACGGATCCCCTCGCAGTCTCCGGTCCAGAGGGTCGGTCGACGACGACACTCCGAAGCGGCCCCAGTCTTTCCGGGACCGGGAGCACCACGAACGGGACCAGAGGACACCAACCCTCAGGGGTCCCCTCTCGTCTTTAGGACGTCCGTCTCCACGTCCTGCCGGTGAGGGTAGTGAGCGGGCTGTTGACCCCCTCTGACCCCCGGTGACAGGTCGAGACGTCTCTCTCCCCAGGTCAGACGGGGTTTGCCTCCCGGAGACTGTTGGGTCTTTGGGACGCGTGCGACGTGGACCGTGGTCGCGGGTCCTTAGCTCTTTTCTCGCTCTCCCCCAAGCCCAGAAACGACGACAGACATCACTTTACTTCCTTTTTTTCTGAGTTCTCTCATTTTGTCGGAGGAGACCTCCTCAGGTAAAGAAGATCCTGTAGTACAAAGGAACACTTACACTAGTCCGCCCTGCACAGCAACGCGAGTCGAACTAAAGGGAAATTAATGGGAAGGAAGGGTTGACAAAGAGGGTGCCTAGACAGAGTCCACCCTTTCAGTCGGAGTGTCCACTCCACCAGAGCTCGCGGGGGGAGGGAGCCGGCGTGAGGGTGGCACTGGGCCCCTGGGGCACAGGTGCCGGGAGTAGTCGGGGAATCCAGACGTTCCGCGAAGAGACGTCGGAGAATGTCCCAGGTCTCCCAGTCGTTGCTTTGCACGGAAAGGTGGTTTGCGAGGGCTTTTCGTCGGGTTCCTGTGTTGTCTGCTACGACGGTCATGTCTTTGCTCCAGATGCGAAAGAGTCGCCACCTGGCGACAAAGGGGGAGACTTAGACACTGGTCCGGAAATACCTTTAGGGAGTTTTAGTCCTCGATCCCAGTCGACTCAGTCACATACGTTTTCGTCGGTGAACCCTCCAGAGGTAGTTCCGGTACCGGTCACAATAAGAAGACGTCGACTTCCAGTCCATGTCGAGTTCCATTCTTACGTATCTTTGTTAGTTCCATTCACGTATTTTTAGGACTGAACATTTCGTTGGTTTAGTACTCAATTAAATGGTACGTTACTCCTAAACGGTCCTGGAAGGAAATGCAAGGAATTTCCCGAAGGGACCGCCGAGTCCACCATTTCTTGGGAGGACGTTACGTTCTCTGACACCAAGTTAGGGGCCCAGCCCTTCTAGGGGGACCTCTTACCGTACCGATGGGTGAAGTCATAAGGACGGACCTCTTAAGGTACCTGTCTCCTCGGACCACCCGATGTCAGGTACCCCAACTTTTCCCAGCCTGTACTCGTTCGTTGATTGTCAAAGTGAAGGAGATTCAGGGATGGGTAGGTCCGCGTCGCTCATGTAGAGTACACTTTGGACGCCTTTGCAGTGTTGGGACGGACCTAGAAACCCGACACTTCGAGTCTAAAAGAGTCACCCAAAGACAAGTCTGAAAACCTGTTCGAGAGGTCCAACATGAAGAACAAAAAATCGAAACCTGTTAAATTTCAGAAGAGAAGAGGTCCACACGAAACGTCGAAGTCGACTTCTGGTCGGCACACTTCTCGCCCGATAGTGTAAAAAGATTCTTAGTGTCTCTTAGGCGGAGATAAGGGACTGGGGACTCCGGGTCGACGGAAACGTCTAAATCACTAGAAGAAAGCCTAAGTGTGACCGACTTCCGTGACGCCGTCCGAGACTACGAACGACGCCCCGTGCAGAGGGGTTCCGGGGAATCCATCGTCGAGACTGGGAGAGCCATTCCTACGTACCCATTTCTACTTCGTCAGAAGAGAGTGTCCCTTTTATTTTGCAGACTAAAAATGAACGTACATTGTGCGCTCACAGTCACTCGTCTGCACTGACGCACAGTCCTTCCAGGGACTACGACCCCAGACATGTACTCCGACCACCTCGAGCAGGGTCCCTTGGTGGGAGACACTGGGAGTCTCGACGAACTAGTTCTCTGGTCCCAAACCTATTAAGCACTATTCTTCCCACTTTTCGCGCGATACGTAGACGGACATAGGTTAGGCTCTAAGTACAAAGGGAACTCAGCACTCACACACTCACACTAACAGTCACCTTGTTAGGTGAAGCCCCGACCGTCAGACTTCTAGTGTTGTGACAATGTTCTGGGTCCCTTGCCGCCCTTCTGATCGTGCGGAGTCTAAAGGTAACTTGAACGGACTAACCGAACAGTCCTATGAGATAGTTACCATGAAGTATATGTCGCTTCGGACACTCTATGAGGTCGTACAGTCGTGAAAACAGAACCCCGAGTCAAACCATCGAGTCAGTACAGGCTGAGAAACTCTGGGGTACCTGACGTCGTGCGGTCCGGAGGGACAGGTAGTGGTTGAGGACCTCAAATGAGTTTGAGTACAGGTAACTCAGCCACTACGGTAGATTGGTAGAGTAGGAGACAGGAGGGGAAGAGGAGGAAAGGGTCGTAGTCTCAGAAAAGGTCACTCAGTCAAGAAGTGTAGTCCACCGGTTTCCTAACCTCAAAGTCGAAGTCGTAGTCAGGAAGGTTGCTTATAAGTCCTGACTAAAGTAAATCCTACCTGGCCAACCTAGAGCAACGTCAGGTTCCCTGAGAGTTCTCAGAAGAGGTTGTGGTGTCAGGTTTTCGTTGTTAAGAAGCCACGAGTCGAAAGAAAGATCAGGTTGAGAGTGTAGGTATGTGCTGATGACCTTTTTGGTATCGAAACTGATCTACCTGGAAACAGACGTTTTATTACAGAGACGACAGATCCAACCAGTATCGAAAAGAAGGTTCTTCGTTTACAGAAAATTAAAGTGCGACGTCAGCGGTAGACGTCTCTAAGACCTCGGGTTCCTTTCTCAGAACCCCGGTCTAAGACCGTTTTCCCTTGATCTTCTTAAAACTATTTCAATACTCTACTCTTACACCAGAGAGACCTTATATCCACTTTAGAATCCTCGGACAAAGTGACAAAACTTGAAAGTAGTTTCTCGTAGGTAGTCAATAGTGCAAAAGAAGCTGAAAGTACCTTTTGGTCGCAGATGTGTCCCCTGTCTCTAGTACACTGGGCATCTGCAGGACTTCAGACCTCCGCAAAGACTCGACGGGACTACTCTCCCAATCGTCAGACCCCAAATTCCGACCGAAAGGTTTGTGCTGTCTGTCTGGGCCTTAGGCTTAGGTATAGACGATGAATGGTCAGGCCACTACTGATGAGAGGAATTAGGGAGTTTTGGGGTTTACGAACGTAGTGTTTACCAGGGACAGTCTGTGTCACCGAGATTCTTTAGTTGACATACAGTCTACGGACTGGAAGTCACTCTGAACGGTCTGTCCCCGGTTTCTTTTCGCGGTCTACGGCGGCAGGCTCGCCGGGTGGTCGTGGTCCGGAGACGTCCGTGCACTCTGAACGGTCTGTCCCCGGTTTCCTTTCGCGGTCTCCGGCGGCAGGCTCGCCGGGTCGTCGCGGTCCGGAGACGTCCGTGTAGAGACGAGACCGACGTTTCGTCTCGTTTGACCCAAACAGGACGACTGGGCCAGTACCCTCGATTTTTTTATCGATTTTCCTTTTTATAACGTAGACGAGATCACGTCACCCGAAGTTATGAAACTTAATTTTTTAATTGTTTTCTGTGTGGAGAAGGAGTGTTCAGGATTTTAACAGTGGATTTCGAAAGAGAACACTGCAATTTATCAACAGTTTTTACATATATAAAGATGTTTTAACATACAACGTCTCATAGAAGTCATATAAAGGTAGTTTGGGAACTCAGTTCACAAATTAAATACTTTTGTTAGATGACACATTTAATTCACCGTTTAGTCCAAAGTAATAGTTTTGTTAAACGGGTAGTCTAGTTGGAAGGTTACCTCCAGTAGAAGTGAAATTTGGGTTATTTTTGTGATCGGACCCGGGGGTACCTCTGTCGGGAGCACGGAGACTCAAAGCCAGATCCTCCAATCATCCGCACACCTGCCACCTGTCACCTACCTTCACTCCCCGCCCGCACACCTACGTGACGCGTCGTGTCCGACGGAGGGAGAGAGGCGAACTCGAGTCGGGACGAGGGGGAAGGGGACGGGAGACGGAGGGCCTACGCGGGAGTCCTCGGGTCGTAAGTCCTCGCGAAGGGAAGTCCACTCAGGACAGAATCGACTGTCGCCCCTGACGCCGCCCCCCTTGCCGTCCGGGTACCGGCGACCCAAGAGTCAGACAGTCTAAGACCTCTCAGTCCCCCTTAAACTCCCAGACCATCCCTTCAAGGGTTCCGGGAGGTACCCTCACACGGGGGTCCAGTGGGGGGCTCTCGGGTCCAGCGGGGAGTCTCGGGTCCAGTGGGGACTCTCCGGGTCCATCGGGGAGTCTCGGGTCCAGTGGAGAGTCTCGGGTCCAGTGGGAGTCTCGGGTCCAGTGGGGACTCTCCGGGTCCAGTTGGGACTCTCCGGGTCCAGTGGGGAGTCTCGGGGTCCAGTGGGGAGTCTCGGGTCCAGCGGGGAGTCTCGGGGTCCAGTGGGGAGTCTCGGGTCCAGCGGGGACTTTCCGGTCCCGCGGGGAGTCTCGGGTCTAACGGGGAGTCTCGGGGTCCAGCGGGGAGTCTCGGGTTCAGTGGGAGTCTCGGGTCCAGTGGGGACTCTCCGGGTCCAGTTGGGACTCTCCGGGTCCAGCGGGGAGTCTCGGGTCCAGTGGAGAGTCTCGGGTCCAGTGGGGAGTCTCGGGTCCAGTGGAGAGTCTCGGGTCCAGTGGGGAGTCTCGGGTCCAACGGGGCGTCTCGGGGTCCAACGGGGAGTCTCGGGGTCCAGTGGGGACTCTCCGGGTCCAGTGGGGACTCTCCGGGTCCAATGGGGAGTCTCGGAGTCCAATGAGGAGTCTCGGGGTCCAGCGGGGAGTCTCGGGTCCAGTGGGGAGTCTCGGGTCCAGTGGGGACTCTTGGGGTCCCGTACTCTCGAGTCGAAGCTTCGGGGGAGGGCCTCCCCTCTCTCCCGGTCCAGGGGAGTCGGGAGGACCCATCTCGCCCCGGGACCGGCCGCCACTCGGCCGAGACCAAGGGAGGGTTCAGCGGATGGAATCGAAGGGGGAAGTGGGGAGACTCGAAGGAAAAGGAAGATCCATTACCTCTTACAGTCCGAGCCCGACAACTACTCTATTTACCTAGCCACGTGTTGTGGGGGCCTGTCTCGACGTCCGTCCCCTCCCCCAGGAAGGGAGTCGAGTCGCGGGGGCTGTCGTCCGTGCTCCCCTCCCCCGTCAAGAAAGCAAAGGGAGGGAGGACTGTCGCTCGCAATCTGCGAGTCAGCACAGGCTGCGACGCTGGGGTACCTGACATCGGGCGGTCCGAGTCACCCGTAAGAGGTCCGTCCCTACGATCTCACCCAACGGTCCTGGAGGAGGTGGAAGAGAGGACTTGCGAACTGGTTTTGGTACGGTTTGTTGTCCTTTTGGTTTCGGGGACGGTGTGTCGAGGGCCCTTCCTCCGAGTGTCCGGGCGTCACTTACACGCCCCCCAGGGTCTCCTCTGGGGTTATTGACACGCCCCGAGGTCGATGAGTCTGTTGTGCCCCAGTGAGTCTTGTTACTGCCCGAAACCCCCTGCTCCGGCCTCGTCCGAGAAGAGATTTGAAGTTTTCCTTTCTCCCTTGTGACCTAAAATCTTGGCCTTTCTCCGAGACCCTGGAAGTCTGCACGGGGAAGGGCAAGTTTACTTGCGGACCCCCCCTTACGGACCTGACTCCTGTCTCGACGACCGGGCTCGGTCGGACCCCGAAACCCGCCCAGACCGGTGCCTCACTGGAACCTGTTCCGCATGGGAGACCTACGAGTTCTCTTCTCACTCTCCAACAGAGAAGGAGTGTGTGGCGCCCCCGGTACGGAAGTTGACGCCTCCCGTCCACACCGACTGTACCCGTCACTGGTGACTGAGGATCGGGGGGTTTCTTAGAGGACTCAGGACGGGAACCCAGTCTGTGTGTCCCTACTCCGGTAAATAGACGTCTCACTGCACGAGTCGAGACCCAAGTCATTCTTTACGGAGATCAGGACCGTCTTTTCCGCGGGGCTGTCCACACCTCTCTCGCCTGACAGTCCGGCCCGAGCCGTGCCTGACCCGAACCCCTCTGGGCCCAAACTGGACAGAGACGTCGAAGTAGAGGTCCACTGGACCCGAGGGTTCCAGGAACAGACGCCCGTTCACACACTGTCTTGGATGTCGTCCTTCTGTGCGAGGCTTTAGACCTCAGTGCCTCGACTCGAGCCTACGTCTCTACTCGGCTACCGCTGGGGTCTCCCGCTGGGGCAAGTGGACCCGACCCGGACCTCAACCCGCAGGTCGGTCTACTTCGGACCCGAGGAGCGGGTGCACCGTGGGTGGGAAAGACCAAGGGTCGACGCGAACCGGCTGTGCCTTCCTCCTAAGGCTCCCAGTCTGCAGGGTGTCCTCCCTGCGGTCGGCCCCGGAGGGGTTCGAGGCCGGCGGCAGGGCCGCCCTCCGAGGAGGACGCCACACGTCTGAACGAGTGGGGCGAGGAGCGACACAGACGGGACGAGGTAGATAGCCTCAGTCTTCGCCCACGCCCGAGTGCAGTCAAACGTCTTCTTAAAGACGAAATCGATTTCCCAGCAAACGTCCACTCTACAGCACGATTTGTAAAGCCTTTCTCGAGTCACCTACACCGAAAGGAACCCCGTTACACGGGGAGCTACCGACTCACTCTGCCCTACAACCACTGGAACCTCAGAGATCTGGCCGAGGCAGTCCGACCACCCGACCAGACTTCCGAGGACAGGTCGACCAGGACGCAGAGCTCGGGCGTCGGCGGAACTTGTCTGCACCCGGAGTACCCTGGTTCTGAAGCCCACTCCGTAGTACCGGGACCGACGGAAGGACCACCCACTGCCCCGGGTACAACTCCTGGCAACAGAGACGCGGGGAACTCGGTAGGAGTCTTGGCTTTTACTTACAGGTCACTCACGGCCGTCGAAGGTCTACCGCCGATCCCGAGGGTCGGGGTAGTCCGGTCGTACTCCGTCCCGACCTAGGACCAGACGGACCTGGGGTCGGGTCCTTCACCTCCTCCTCCCCGGCCCGAGGTGACGGTGGGACAGGACCCCCGGCCCGAGGACACTACGCGGGTCCGGAGATCGGGTCGCACTGGCACGGAGGCCCCTGTGTCTCAGTCCCTCCGTGGAACGGGTCTCGGACCTACGTGCTGAAGGTGTCTTTTGGACGAGACGGGCTCGGGACGAGGGGTCTCAGGGGGGTTCCCCAGACCTTCCCCTCCGAGAGTGCCCAGTGAAACACCTGAGGGCTAGCGTCAGCGCGACTCGAGACGAGTGGTTACTCGTGTCTTGGAGTCACGGGCCCTAGTGTGTGTTCGTGACGGGCCACCGGCTCCTGGCCGAGAGGGCCCCTGTGCGTACCAGTTGGGGGAACGCGGACCCGGTGACCCGACACCAGTCGTGTAGGCAGACACACAAACAACGTCTCTGCAGGAACAAATTGCGTACACGACCAGGTAATTGTGACCTGAGAACCGGTCGTCGGGATTCTGCCCCGAATTCTGCCTCCGGACAGTACCGGAGGAGCACGGGTCCTGGGGTCCACCGTGGTGTCGGGACGGACCACGGAGAATTTGGTACTACAGAGGTTCTCCTGTTCTGTGTTTGACCCTTTTGTGTCGCGGGTCCCTGGCGCGCCCTTCTCCCGGGACTAGTCCCTGGGGGACATCCTCCTCCGGTTCTGCCCCGGGGCGCCCTTTGACTGGTCCCCCGAGGGGGGCGGGGGCGGGCACGGGTGCGGGTGCGGGTGTGGGGTCCCCGGACCTTCACGGACCCCCAGTCTTGTGTCGGAACTCACAAGACGTCCGCTTGGGTGGCGACACCTTAGACCCCCGGCGTTCCTGTCTGGCCCTGACCTGACCACGGGACCGCACACGGGCCCGAAGGGCGGACGTGGAGACACGGGGACGTCCCCTCGTAGACCTCCTCCCGACACACCTGCCTGTCTGTCCGCGTTCCGACCCGGGGTCTCCTGTCACCCCTCCCCCGCCCGACGTACACCGGCCCACTGGGGACTGAGCCGAGGGACCCTCCGGCGGGGGGCACCTGACCAAGACCTGTCCGTCCTCACTGGCCTCGGGGGGACGTGCTCCCCGACCCCGTCCTCCTACCCCTTCCGGCCCGCCCCCGCGACAATGGTAACGACCGGGCGACGGCCTACCAGTCGTAGACGAGAGGGCTGTCAAAGCGGAAGAAGTACCGCCTGCACCGGGCGCCCGTAGGGCTGTTCGACCCCCGCTCTGTCCTCTACCGCACTCAGTGCGCGACCCCTGGGGTCGCCGTCCCTCTCGTCGGGCTCCGGGACGGACCGTCTCCCCTGTGGTCGACCCTGCGCCCGTCCGTGCCACCCCTGGTCCCTCGAGCCCGACCGAGCCTCTGGTCCCGGTGCCGTACCGGCCCGGCTCCAGACCGGCGGCCCGAGACCCCTCGGGGAAGTCCGACGCAGGCGGAAACTCCCAAAGGCCTTGAGAATGCCTCCTTGGGGGAAGAAATTTTTGAAGGAATGCCTTTCTGAGTTTGGACGTGTTCCCAACCAACGTTTTGCATGGCTTCACTTTCTCCCTCGCTCCTCGGAGTCCGAGTACGACTGAGTCGTCCAGGGGAGGGGCGTCAGTGACCCTCTTTAGGTCCCAGCCGGAGGGTCGGCGCGCCACACTTGTGGACACCTGAGGACCTGGGAGCCCCAGACCGCGGACCGACAGAGGAATGCGCGTGCGGGTCCAGGGGACGCACGAGACGTGGGACCCGACCCGGGGCCCAGACTCGACACAGAGACGCCCTGCGGAGAGGGGTAAAGAATGAAAGACCCGGGTAGACTCCCGGTGGGGTGGGTCCCCGCCTCGTGCCCCAGCGATCCGGTGTGCAGACGGAGCCGAGTCACTCGAGGCCTCCGGAGGAGACTGCGGAAGAGATTGTGAAAGGGCTGTACGAAAGCCGTCCACAAACCATCCCCCCTGTCCAGAAGTATGTTATTCCTTCAAGGGTCAACACCCAAGCTCCCCTGCGAACAGAGACTGCTGACATGTCCCAAGAGGGGGTCCTCCGACCCACTGGCGGGGCGGACGGCGAAGAGGACCTTGGAGCTACCCGGGGTCTGAGCGAGTCCTTCGAAGATCTAGGTGTCCCCTTCCCCAACGCCCTGCTTGTCCAACGAAGGACAAGCGTGGGGACCCTGGTAGTCGGGGTCCGGGTAACTAGCCTCCGGTCGCACAGGGGTCCGTCCCCGAGGCCCTACGAGTACCTAGCTTTCGACACACGACTCCCACTGGCAGGTGAAGTTGGGAGGGTGGACTTGTGGCTCGCCAGTCTCCCTCGCTACCTGTCTCGCTCCCACCTGTCTTTCCTCCGCCGGGTCGGTGTGCCTTCGGTCCCTCCCGGCGTCACAGAGGTCCGCAGGCAGTCGTCCGCCGACCACGGGTCGTCGTCCTACTGGACGTTCGCCAGAGTGTGTTCCCGAGGACCTGGGTGCGTCTCGTAGTCTTAATCGAAAGTCAGACGTCGCCAAAGAGGGTCAAAGGTCAATTGACTTCGCGGCCGGCCTTCACTGTTCGATTGCCGCGGGACGTCGGCCTCGACCCGTGATTTAATCCTCTGTCTCCGGGTCTCTACCTGCGCAAGACACGTGTGTTCGGGCGAGACACGACGGGGGTAAGGCTAGGACACCGACGTAGGGTCGCGCCGAGTTTAAACCTTCACGGGACCCATCCGTCGGAGTCGAACCCACAACCCACCGGCCCAGGGGTCGCTCCCGCGTCACGGTAGATCGCCGGTGAGCGCGGTTGGAGTGGCCCACGGTCCCAGGGTCGACCAGGTCCCTAGAGTCCCGGTTCGGGTACGTCACCCCGGACGACCCCGCTGAGACCCCCAGAGTCACGCTACCCCCACCTCAGGACCGCCCCCCTTTGGGTCGTCGGGAATTCCTCTGTAGCGACTACTTTCGGTGTGAGGAGGACCTCCCCGGGTCTTTCCAGGTCCTAGGTCTAAGGTCGTCGTTCCTCAATTGACCAGAGACGGGGTCCCGGGCCTGAACCCGGGGTCTGACCGACGCCGAGGTGGTCCTTGAGGTCCCTCCCGAGACCCGTTTGCGACGGTCTCGAAGTCTCCCCTGCCTCCCCTATCCCCGGGCCGTAAAATAGTCCTGAGTGGGGGTGACACGACGTCAGGTGTCCCAGCGTTTCTTGTTCTGTGTCGACTCGTCGCCTTGTCGTTGGGGGTCGGGCGGGGTGGGGGCGGGTGGTCTCCTTGAGGGAAGTCCTCCTACAGCGGTACTTTTATCGAGTCATGTATTGTAAACGTCCCACCCCGCCACCAATCTCTCTGTGTCCCGTCACCCCACCATAACGAAGCTCCAAACGAGTGCCGGGTCTCACCGACCCTTAACCCTTGGCACCCGGGACCGGACCACGCTCCGGGGCGGAGTCAGAGACAGGGCCCTTTCCGCCCAAACGTCAAGACCATGGAGCAAACACGGTGGCAAACACTGAAGTGGTAACGACGATTTCGGGGGCACTCCTGTGTCGTGTGTCGAGGGTGCGATCGCGGCGGAAGTGCTCCATTGAGACCCGGCGCGGTGGACACGTGAACCCCGTACCCTCACGCCGAGCCGTCCGTCCGTGCTCCGTGGCCGCAATCGTTCCCGCGTACAGTACGGGCGCCTCGTCGACCGAAACTTAACCGAAGGACCCTGGAGTCCCGACCATACCCCCGTGTCCGACAGGAGACTGGGGGTCTCTTAGGGACGGAGGGGAGTGAACAACTAGACGAGGGTAAAGTCACACATCCCGACAGGAACGCCGGGAAAGAGTCAGGTGTTGCGTCTCGACCTCAAAAAGGGGGTTTTATAAGAACTCAAAGAGGGTTTGGTAAACCACGGTTTACACACGGGACTCGGAACCTCTCTTCCGTCACAACCTTGGCGTCCGAGACGTGGGTCTGTGGACCCGGAGCCCCGTCAACCCCACAGGGCCAGTGCCCACAATTAGTCGTCCCCCGACGCTCGTTCTGCCCTCTCACCGTCCGAGACGTTAGTGTCACAAAGGGCCGAGCCACGGGGAGGGGGGGCACGCAGAACTACCGCAGTGCCCCCTTAGTCGACAAACACTCCCAGACCCTCGGACCCGTCGTCGATATTGTCCTAACGACCCCGGAAGAGAGGTTCCTGCCCCTTAACTCCCCGAACGTGTGTGAGGACCTCTCCTAACGGCAAGACTGGGTGACAAACGGGCCTCAACGGCACCTCGGACTCCCGTCCACACCTCAGTCTCGCGGGTGTCCCTACCGGAAGCCTCCTAGTCCACTCGAAAGGGACCGTCGCACCCCTGGCGCGACGAGTGCTTCCCCGAGGTCGCGAGAAGGGAACCCGGTCACAGGGCGACCGCACCGGCTCTCACTACGAACAAATGCTTCCGCACCGACCACGGGGACACCCCTCCCCCGAGTCCCTAGTCTTCGAGTCCCTAGTCAGGTCATATTTAGTAACGACGCCCACCAGCACAGGGGTCTCCTGCGACTACGGGACTCAGGTCTTGACTGTCCTGGGTCACCCTTTGACCGGACACTCCGTGGGAACTTAGTTCCACTGTACCACGACCTCCCGACCCCCCCCAACAGGACACTGGAGTGCTCCCTTTTCTCCCCACAAACCTGGGCCTGTGTCTCCTTCCCACACACCGTCTCCCGTCTCTGCTCCGCCACGGGGTTTGACGGGAGGGGGGTGGCGTCGGACGGGCCCAACGCTTGAGACTGGAGACTGGAGACTGTGGCTCTGCTGTTTGACAACGGAATTGTGGCCTTGTGTCATCCAGCACCACACACAGTCCGTCACATCCTTTGGCTGTGGTAGTATAGACAAGTGGTCAGGACCCGAGGAGTAGCCGTAGCGGGTAAGACGATACGGTAAAGACAAAAGTCTATACTTTTGAGAAGCGACAAGACACTCACGCCAAAAAAGAACGGTACTCAAGTCCCCGTGACCGTGTAGACCCTCTCGTCCACTCTCACGTCCCCCGGGGGTTGTGACTCCTGCATCCCGTCTCCACGACGTCCTCCCCGGACCCGAGGACCGTCCCCCACTGTTTACACCGACCCGCACAGGAGTGGGTCGACCCGGGGACCGACGGGTGCTCCCGACGAGTCCCACGGAAGGGTCTAACCCCTGGGTCGTCCGTCCACGACTCCCGTCGTCTCCCACTCGGGCCTCCTGAGTCCCGGTGCCTCGAAGTCGTTCCCGTGACCCCAAGCCTACCCCGGACGTCCCGTAGGACCCACGACGAGTCGGGGCTCGGCAGGGTCCACCCTCGGGGGTGGGTACGCGACGCGTGTACACCCGGACGTGACTGAGTTGGTTCGTGACCCCTCGGAGCCGAGAACGCAGCACGACTGGCTCGTAGTCGGCACCCGGGTCGTCGGAGTGTGCAGGTCCTGGGACCCGGACGTTTACCTCACCGCCGCCCACCTACCTACACGTGTGCGAAGACCTCCTCTTTCAGACTTTCGTGGTTCGCACCACCGTAGAGGGGTCCTCGACGGGGGTCGGGTACACCAGAGCCCGGGTCCTCCGGCCGCGACACTGGGTCGACGATTGTAAGTGCCCGGGACACCCTAAGCGCCAAACCTTGTCTACAACCTAGACTCAAAAAGGGAAAAATCACGAAAGAGTGTTCATGACTTTACACCTCCAACCTCATTTTCTCAAGTATGTAGACTCCTCTAACGTCCCCGTCGCCAGTCGTGTTCCACCCACCTGTCCCCTACCCGGCTCCACGGGCCACACTCCGGACGGGGTCTCTTGTCCCGGACAACCGAAGGAAGAGAGGAGGGTTCCTCCGTCTGACTAATGTCGTACTTTGCCCCCGGACCGACCAAGGGGGTCTCCTCATGGCGTTAGTGTCACTCAGTCGTGTCCCCAGACGAGGTCCCTCTGCTAGAGGTGCGGGCGTCGTAGAAAGGAGGCCTCCGGACCCTGGGAGGCGGGAGGAGTGGAGGACGTCTAGAGTCTCTTAGGTCTTACCTCCGTAGAGGAGAGCATTCACTCGACGGTACTAAGGTTACAGGAAAGGAGTTTATCTTTAGATGGTCGGTCTGACCTCCGGGACGGTGCGGGAGGCAAGAGAGGTGGGGCGGCGGTCCTCCGTCACCCTCGGCTCCAAACCTCTTCCGCCCTTCCCCACACACTACCGGGACCCCTCTCCGTTCACAGGTCCCCGACCTGTTCTCGGGTCATCCTCGCCCACGTCCCGACCTGACACCGGTCTGGCCACACGGCCCCGACGCCACGACACTTCAGACCCAAATGGAGGTCGGCCAGAGCTCGGCCCTTGGGACCCCGACGAAGTCACAGGGTACAGGTGTGTACCCCATACCCCCTCACACCGGTACCAGAGTTGGACTCTCCCTCGGGTGCAGGTGCGAGGACCCGTCTATCGCTGGGTAGGCGACTCCGGTCCGCGAGGAGGGCACCCTACCGAGCCGTCCTTCTCCAGACGGGAGAAGTGAGGGAGAGGGACCCCAGGTAGGGTACCGTGGTCCGAAGAAAGCATGGACGGGACGTCGTCGGAACCGGAACCAGAACGTCTATATGTCTGTCTGTCTGACTCTACGACCACCAGGTGCCTGTTTCGCGGGTCTATCAGGAACCGACAGGTCGAAAGAGGAATGACCGTGGAGACTTTACCTTGATACGTCTGGAGTCCCTCGACACCGACGAACAACTGTATTTAAAACCAATTTTTTTTTTTTTGGGGGTTTTGTCTTTGATGCCGAAAAGGTGTAGTGTCTTTCCGTCCACGTATTTCCGAGAGAAGAGGAACCTGAGTGTTCGTAGGGTGCACCTGACGTAAAGGGTCGTAGGGTACGTCTGATGTAAAGGGTCGTAGGGAACGTGATCCACTACGATACCTGGTCCAAGGTGGGTACCCCATTTTTCCTTCATTAGGCACAAGGGGCTGAGGGTCCCCCTAGGAGGTGTAAGAGTAGCAGAACCCGACACCTTACTTCTGGTGGGAACTTCTTCCACGACTTCCACTGACTCTGGAAGAGACGACAGGGGAGTAGAACAAGACAGGACACTCGTTCTTTCCTTGGAGGTCAGAAACCTCACTAAGAATTCCGACGCATAGGTCGAGTGTAAATGTAATTTCCTTTTCCAACTAATGTTTTTATTGAGTATCTTCAGTGAGTGATACCACTGTAAAAATGTCAAGAGAACCCTTTGTAGTTCGTGTTATTTATAGGATTTTTTCCGCTAGAGAAGTAAATATTTCCTTACATTCCCTTGACTTTTGTTTATTCAATCCAGTACACCAGGTCCACCCTTCTCCAAATTCTCCCAGACCCTCCATTAAAAAATTTTTTAATAAATCTACTTCGGGTCACTCTCTGCTGAATGAAGATTCTAGTGAATGCATAAATAAACAATCCTAATCTCGAAATTAAAACCTCTTAGAAGGATGAGATGCATTTCACCTTACTCTGACTTCACTCTCGTGTCACACCGGTCGTGTGAGCGTGTGTCTCGTCGAGGTGTCAGTGTCTTTGGGGGAGGGGTCGGGGAGGGAGGGCCGGAGACAGAGAGGACGTATCCTCCGAGGTGTCAAAGGTATCAGGACTGTGGGGGTGAGTCCGACCCCCCGGAAAGGTTAGTCGACTCGGTAGCAGGGGTGGGGGGCCTCCGGCCACTCTGGGACGGTCCCACAGGAGAGAGGTCGGGAAGGGGACTGTGGAGACTGGGACTAGGACCTTAGACTGGGCGTTGGTAAGGTCCGTGGAGCAGTGTACAGACCACTCTAGGACCACGGCACCAGTCAGACACAGAGTTCTAGACCGGGCAGTTCAGGGACACTGACGGGACACGGAAATTAAGAAAGGTAACGGGCCGAAGAAAGGAAGTCTATTTCGAGTGTAGGTCGACGAGGAAGGTTCTTACGGGAGGGAACGAGGACTCTCCGATGTGAATGAGGGTCCAGAACGACGAGTAGAGTCGACGTCGACAACTGAGTCGGTCAGGATTACTACCTCACTCGTGAAGGATCTCGAAATGTCTCCGAGACGACTCCTCTTTCCCCCATCCTCCTCCAGGGGGCGCAGCAATATACCTTCTTTACTTACCTTTACTGAAGCGTCGTCTACCCCCGTACCGTTAGTCCCCCGCACAGCCACACCAGTGAAGGGACTTCTCCTCTCGTCCCGCTCACCCTCAGGACCCTGGGCCTTCGGTCCCGTCCACGGGGGAGAGGAGATGCCGGGAAGGAGTGGGGTGACCCACCAGTACCGGAAGCTCCCTCTTCCGTGGTTTGTCCCTAAAGGCGGAAGCAGAGGAGAAGACCGAGATTTTCGACGACACGATAACACCGTACACCCGACATATTTGTCGGACTTGGAGTTCGGTGATGGATACAGAAAGACCCTACGAACAGGTGTGGGTCCGGAGTTTTCAGACTCCTTGGTGGTCACCGAAGGTCTGTCAGCCGGCCCGGGTTCCTGAAGTGTCCCCCTCCGTAGTCCTGGGAGACGATTCGGGCACAAACACGGAGTCGACACACGGTCGGTCCTTACGCCAAGAGTGTGGTGGTCCCTTGTTGTAAAGTAGATATGTTATTTTGTCTACTTTTGGACGAGTTGTCGACTTTCGACGTCCGGTTGTACGCTGTCCTGTGCTAAGTCGGAAGTTTTCCCTCCACTGGACCACGTCCGATATTACACCTCCCTGGACCCCCGACACGACTACCTCTATTTCCTGGTACCCTGTCTGTCGGACACTAAGGGGGATCCACTCCTGGTCTCAGGCTGGGTGATCTGCCGTCACGGTCCCCGGCACCCCGACCCTCTCGCACAGGTCACCCGTGTCCCAAAGGGAGACCTCCACTCCCGAGACCCCCACTTGCACGGGCGTGTTGTCACTCTGAGATGAATAGCGAGCGCTTGCCCCGTGAATTCTCACCCATCCTGCCATTTACACTACAACAAATGGTGTTAAAATTTTCACCTCCAGTCGAGAGGGTCCCAGGACAAGTGGGAGATTGGGGGACGTGGGACAGGGGGTTCTGTGTAAATATGGGTCTTCTCGCGGGCGGTGGACGGTGGACCCCCAAGGGCAGTGAGAGGTGCGTCGTACCTGCAGGGAAGGGAGGAGTCTCGCCCATCCCCATCACCCAGTCTGGCGACTCACTCGCCGTGTCTCTTTGCTTCGTAGATTTAGAGGCGCGCCGGAGCGGGTGGTGTTAGTTAGTCCCGGGGCGGGTGGCACCTCCCCGGAGACTATGCCTCCGAGGCGGGGACATCGGGGCGGGTGGTGCTAGTCCCGGGGCGGGTGGCACCTCCCCGGAGACTGTGGCTCCGAGGCGGGGACACCGGGGCGGGTGGTGCTGGTCCCCGGGCGGGTGGCACCTCCCCGGAGACTGTGGCTCCGAGGCGGGGACACCGGGGCGGGTGGTGCTGGTCCCCGGGCGGGTGGCACCTCCCCGGAGACTATGACTCCGAGGCGGGTGTCACCGAGGCGGAGGGCCGAGACAGAATGACACCTCGGCGGCCCTGGTGTCGAGGCGGGGGTCACGATCTACCCCACCTGACTGTCAAGGACGGGACCTGAGTCCCAGAGGAGGACCGTGGGGGAGCCGCGGGACCCACTCGACAGACGTCTGGGCTCCCACGTAGTGTCCCTAAGACCTGCCTCTCTAAGTGTCAGTGCCCAGACAGAAGTGACCTGGACGGGGTTCTAAGGGAGGGCGAGGTTCTGTCCCACGGAAACTTAGTTTCGGGGCAGGACCCGTCTTTGGCACGCCTTCTCACAGCCAATCCCCTTGTCTCTGCCCCTTCCGATCTCTGGTCCTCTCGGAGCCGCAGAAATACGCTAACGACCCAGGCCCGTGGACTCACAGTTCGGCCTCCCATTCTTCCACAGCCCCCACGCGCCTCCCCGGGTCCCAGGGCGGACCATCCTCGCGGACTCAGGCTCCGGGCCCAGGCGGGGTGTCCGGGGTTCCCCCGTGAGTCACTGGTCGGACACCCCCCACGTGCGACGACCCACCGAGGGGTGCTTCCAGTGGGCTAAGAGCCCGTTGTCAGGTCAGTCGCCGAACCTTTGCCGTGCTCCTCGTCAATGTAAGTACAGACTCATTGACGAGTAAGTAAGGCCATGGGCTCTCATACGCGCACTCAATTCAGCGAGTCAGCACAGGTTGAGAAACGGTGGGGTACCTGATATCGGGCGGTCCGAGGAGACAGGTACCCTAGGAGGTCCGTCCTTGTGACTTCACCCAACGGTACGGGAAGAGGTCCATGGGGTCACGAATACAGTAGTCTGTTCACCTCGAACGGGAGTAGACACAGACTCATACCGGATAGACACTGGGAATAGGTATCTAGTACATCCGTCCTAATTTTTTTTAAAAAAAATTACAAAAACTAACGGTCTATGACTTCCTTCGTCCGTGAAAACCCCCCGTAAGACCGTGAAAAACCTCCCGTATAACCGTGAAGGACAGTTGTACACTTTTGATCGTAAAGACGGAGACCCTGACACAGGACTTCTGCCGGACCGTGGTCCTACGTGTCTACAGTCGTCTCCCTCAAGAGAACTCATTGTGGGGCAGATCTCACCTCAAACCCCCGCGTCCGGTTCAGGAGGGCGACCCTTCCCCCACCGAGACTCGCCTCACTCTGCAAACAGGGCGGTTCACGTGCGACACCGGTCGGACCGGACCCACAGGCCCACGTCCCGACCGGGGTGGGGTGCGTGTGTCGTCACCTCGTTACCCTAGACAAAGATGGGTTTCCTCCTTCGGGCACACACGACACCCGACCCCCGGAGACGCAGAAACCTACGTTCGGAGAGACCAGTACCCGCGAAAGACTGCCCTCTACGCCCCTAGGGGGTGGGGCGAGACCCCTCCCAGTCCCTTTCTGTGAGTAGACAGAGAAAACCCGGGACTCAAAGATGGACTCGTCCTTGAAGAAATGTTATTTTTGGTTTGGAGGATTTCTTGCAATTCCGAGTAACGGTGTACAGCAGGGAAAACCGAATAAGACACAAACTACACCAAAACGTCTACCTCCGCTCCACGGCCCCAAACTCCAATCTCCCGAGTACTCCGGGGCACCCAAATACAGTATGCACTCCACGACACAGAGGGTGCACCGAGGGTCTTTCGACCCCCACCGACTCTGTACAGACGGAGTCAGTAAGTAGGACTTCGGGTGCCCCCGGTGAACGGAGAAGAAGACTCAGCCACATTAACATATATGTCTATAAAATTTTAATTCGTTTATTATTAGGCACCCCCCCCACTAACCAAAAAAACCTCCAAAAGACTACATAGACTACTCCGAGGACATTGGTGCACGGTGGAACAGGAACTCACTCTGGACAAACGGTAGAAGTCGGTTTTGCTTATTAATTTGGGTGTCTATGAGAACACTCACACACACGCACACATTTTACTGTCGGACAAAGACACCTAGGGTTAGTTTCCGTAACCCTTCGGAGAGGCATATGGGACGTTTTACGCGGACGCAAACGACGAAGGAGGGGCGCGGAGCCGTGCGACACTCGACCACACCCAAGAGTCAGGAGAGAGGGGGTCCGACCGTGCGTCCCCCCGTCCACGTGAGTGGACGCCACCCACTCCTTCGACGGCGACTGCACGGGGCTCGGCAGCGTCGGTCCGCACCCCGTCCTGTACGGGAGGCAGAACTGTCTGAAGGTCCTCTTGACCCTCGGCAACTCCATCGGCAGGAAGACGGAGAACCGGCGGTCGCCTGTGGGCCTGCGCGACGCCACGCTCCGCATGAACGGCCACTACACCGGGACCGGTAGTGTGGGCCCGTGGCCCGTGGACCCCCGTCTCCCCCGTGCACTGACAGAGCGGGGGCCCACGGGCCACCGGGGCGTCGGTTCAGTTTCATTGGACTGTGCTTCCTTTTGGGTCGTAGAAAAAGAGGCCAAGGTCACCCTAATTTTGTTTTGTTCTGGTGAGTTTCCGTGGTGGATCACCTCGGCACTCCATGAAGTGGGAGGCCCTTTGTGACCAGGTCCCTTCCGCGTTCTTCGAAGGGACCTCGTCTCGTAGGACCGAACCCCTCCCTACGGGTATGGCGCGCTCCTTTTCTTGAGGAAACAACCTCGTCGACCCCACGTCCACAGACAGACTCTCCGTGGCGAAACTCTGTCCCAGAGTCGGAGGTCGTCCTCTACACGTTGTTACCCTTTAACTGAAACCCCAATAAAAAATTTCTAATATAATATTTGGGCACAAGAAGAGTCTTCGACCTCTTGTGGATAAACAAACCGGCACAAAAGATCTGGTGTCCTAAGGGGCGGTCGGTCTGTCCCCACACTCCTCGTCTCCACCAAATCAATGTTCCATGAGGTCCCCGTGAAAAAATAAAAACATTATTTACCCTTCGAGTGGTTGACCTCGATTTCAAGTCATTGTCCGATTAGTTCGTCACGAAGACTTCGGAGAGACAGTGTCCAATACCGTTTCGTGGCTCCTGAATGTCGGTTTGGTGTCCGTGCAAGAATAAAATTAAAAAAACAAGCAAAAGTAGTTTTGAAAAGAGGTTTCTGTAACTCACTCTAATTTTAAAGTCCTTTCACCGTAACCATTCGACGTCAGGTACCCTAGCGATCCTCAGGCTGTCCTGACTCGCTGAAGGGAAAGTGAAAAGTGAAAGTGCGTAACCTCTTCCTTTACCGTTCGGTGAGGTCACAAGAACGACCTCTTAGGGTCCCTGTCCCCTCGGACCACACGACGGCAGATACCCCAGTGTGTCTCAGTCTGTGCTGACTTCGCTGAATCGTCGTCGTCGTCGTAACCCAAACATAGTGTCCAAAAACTCCGAGTGACCCTTCTCCAAGTCCTGGTAACGGACGTCCCTCTCCCAACCCCCCCCCCCGCGACCGGAAGATGGGGGCTACCAGAGGTAGGAGGAATCGTTCTTCGTCTCCTGGCCGTCGCCTTACGGAACGTATTCGCCCTCTGAGTCGGCATACGACCCACAACACCAATTATTGAAGTATGCGAGAGTACTTAGACTGTTCCATACATTTGTGCGAGTCATACATACGTTTATGTGGGTCATTTAATTGAGAGGGTCGCTCCCATCTCCCTGAAAGGCACATTGACCAACATATGGGGTCTACCTACCTGTAAGCCGACAGTGGAGCAGACAGTGAACCTCCCACGAAGACCGGCTGACACCCAGACGCACCAAGACGAGATCTTCGACGCTGGAGCGGGATCAGGTCGGTACGCCTCGGACTGGACGGGGTCGGGCGGGGGACGGGGCGGGGCCGGGGACTGGGGCGGGGCCGGGGACTGGGGCGGGGTGGGACGGGGTCGGGCGGGGAACGGGGCGGGTCCGGGGCGGGTCCGGGGCGGGGGCCGGGGCCGGGGCGGGGCGGGGCGGGACCGGGGCCGAGCGCGTGGACTACCCGAGGACCAGGAGGAACAGGAGAAACGAGACACGATAGGACTACGGCGAGAAGAACCGAGACCCCGTAGGACTTTCCGATTCCTCTGTCCACTGAAATCTTCGACAGGGCGTGGAAATGGGAGCTCGAGGAAAGTGGCAACTACCACGAAACTGGGTTAAAGGACGTCTTTGACCGTGAAGAACCGTACTTCTGTTTCAGGACCCCCTCCCGGGTAAGCCCGCGTCCTCGGGGAACCCCGGAAGTCTGTGACGTCCAGGGGGTCTTCCCGTGGGTCTCGGACGCCAGGGCTCAGGGCCCTCTCCGCCCTGACCGAACGTCACCACCCCACAAGAGCCGTGTCTCCCCGATGTCACGCCTCTGTGTGTCCGGGGAGAAGGAAGGACGTCGGCACGGACGTCTGCGTAGTGTCTCGGGGGGTTGGACCCTCCCCACACGCGGACGGAAGGCCGGGCAAATGGACTGCATGATGAAGGGAACCGTGGAAGCCTTCTGCGTCACGTTTGACTGGTTCGACTAAAATAAATTAAAACGTCAAACCTCTTGATTGTCGAGGGTAATAGACTTCCTTTTAAAGGTCGACCTTACAGATATACTAAAAGAAAGGACAAGTCGCCATCCATTATGCTCTTATAAACCACACTTTAATATATCCTACTGTCCCTTAGACACTCCTTGGTCCCTTGGCCCGGGATCCGCCAGAGACCTCGGCGGGTCCCCCGGTCGCCGCCCCGGGCCCCCCCCCCCCCNCCCCCCCCCCCCCAGACCCGCCCACACGGCGAGACTGGGAGAAGGACTGAAACAACCCCGACGAAGGGGTCTCGTGCGACCAGGAGTCGGGGACCGGGGTAGTGAAGACAGAGGGATCGCCACAGGGTGTGAACACGTCGACGGACCGAGGAGAGGCCCTTCGGCGTGGAGGGTCGTCTCCAGCTAGACCTCGGGTCTGGACGTGGGACGCCGACTCGCCACGACCGGCAGGACGGACGGAGGGAGAACAACGACGGAAGGGAGGAGGTGGGACTTGAAGTCCCCCTCCACACCGAGTGCCGGGGGTGGGCGGGTCGGCCCCGACCCTCACTTCTCTTTGACCTTGTCTCGGTTTCCTCTCGTTCACCACGGAGGCCCTCGAGTCAGACCTGGACTGAGACTAAGGCTCCTTTTGAACCGAGACTGTGCCCGACCAGACCTTAGGACCGTAGCACAGGTCCCGTCCTCTCAGGCGTCGGCCGAGAGGGTCCGAGAGGGTCCGAACCGTTCAAAGAGGGTCCGAGACGGTCCGAGTCGTTCCGGTCGGAGACCCATCCTTCGCCGCGACGACACAGGCTCACTACCAGGACGTACGACCGAGAACGGGAACTCTTCGACACGTGCACCGGCGGACGCACATCTCGAAACACCGGGTAACTCTCGGAGACGTACCCCGGTCACGGGGGGTCTTCCGACGGTCAGGACTAGACACGACCATGACCCCTCGGATCTTCCCCCGAGAGGAGGGACGACCTCAGACGCGAAGGAGTCCGACCAAGGGAGCGGAGGGACCCTGTCCCCCTGTGCAGGTGGAGCCCCGTCCCTCCTGCACCCCGAGATCGAACCAGAGGGACTCGAGTCCCCTGGTTCACTGCGTAGAGCCGGGACACGACGCGGCCAGGGGTCCCTCCTGTCCAACACAGGAATAACACTTTCTCGTCTCGATTCCACGGACCCTTGGTCCTGGTCTGGACCGCCCCACCCACAGGGACACGGGACACGAGTTCGGGGCTCCCAGTTTCGTCGGGACCTCCTCTCACGTCGCCAAGGGTCTTTACGAGAGCCGTGTATGCCCTCCCAGACCCCTACCCAAGGACGCCGCGGCAGAACCACCTCTCGGACCTCGGGCTCCCCACGGCGACGGGTCCACCCTCCCAGGGCCCCTTAGTCCTGGAGGGCAACGCGTACGAGACCCGGTGTCCTGAAGACAGGACCCACCCCCCTCACCGCAGCCCCTCCGGCCCCCTCGGGCAGCCCCTCCTGGCGGGTCTCCGCAACGACACGGCAACGCAGACCTGTGCGGCCTTCCTCGGTCGGACCCCGTCCCAGGCCCTTTCTGACGCCGCCGACCTTTGTCGCGCAAACGCCCTCTCGACTTCTTTCCCGACAACTCCGACTCCAAACCTCTGGTCTGCGGACCCTGTGCCGGACTCACGGAGGCAGGCGCCTCGCTCCAGAGAGACGGCTACAGTCTCCCCTGTCTCAAAGACTGATACCCAACACAAAAAAAAACTATCCTGTAGTCTCTACCAGCCGCTTCCGTTACCGTGGAGCGAGGCCATGAGAGCGGACCTTTTAGGGTACCTGCCTCTTCGGACCACCCGACGTCGGGTACCCCAACGCTTCTCAGTCTGTGCTGACTCGCTGAAGTGAAAGTGCGTAACCTCTTCCTTTACCGTTGGGTGAGATCATAAGAACGGACCTCTTAGAGTCCCTGCCCCCTCGGACCACCCAACGGCAGGACCCCAGCGTGTCTCAGCCTGTGTTGACTTCACTAAGTCGTCGTCGTCGTCGTCGTCTCTACCAGTTATAACAACTAATGTCACTCGAATTCTTGCGAAGTCTTCACGACCTCTCTGTCGTTTAGTGTGGTGGTGGGGTTGGCGTCGTTTTCGCGTCCGTTCAGTGTCGGACACAACCCGCCCTCCCGCCCGGACGGAAAGGGGCTCCCTCGCAGAGCCCGGCAGGGCCCCGTCAGACAGGTGCTAGTCGGCCCTGTAACCGCCACCGGAGAGTCGGTTCAGGACGAAGACTGTCGATTCATGAGTCTCGGATAAAGGAAGTCGTCTCTGTCTTTGCTTGGAGGGCGACGAGTCCCACGAGACTCCTACCGCCCCCCGTGTAAAGGACCAAGGACCCCGTCGCAGGCTCTGTGTCGGGGCCCCTCTCCACTACAGGCCTTCGTCTACCTGGACGAAGACCACCCCCGCAGACCCCCCCGGGCTCTCGGTCAGGAAGAGGAGGGACCTCGGGTCCCTCCCCGTGTGCGGGGAGGAACACCACACGAAACGCCTGGAACGCACAAAGTGTTAACCTTCCAACGTCGGTGAGATTGTTCAGATATCCGAGGCCAAACGGTTATCGTGGAGAGTGAGGTACAGAGACACAGTACAAATTTTGGAGAACGTTATAACAATGTAGACAACACGACTGGACACTGGAGACTATAACGCTAGTGTTTTATTGACGTCGAGCGACTTCCGAGCCTACTGCCACTCACACAAACGGCGCAAGCTCCGACTTCCGGACCTACTGCCACTCACACAAACGGCGCAAGCTCAGTCACCGGGTCTAGGTGGCTTAGGTGGTATAGAGACTCCACGGACACTGTCCGACCTTAGAACCGTCTAAATCTTATTCCGACACTCCCAGACGAGGGACCCTCCTTAAAGGGACGCCAAACGTTCATCCCTTGTGGTGGAGTGTACGGGTCCTGTACTGTCAGCGAGTCCGCACAGGTTGAGGCACTGGGGTACCTGATATGTCAGGCACCTGCAGAGGTCCGGTCTTATGACCTCGTCCATCGGAAAGGGAAGAGGTCCCCTAGAAGGGTTGGGTCCCTAGCTTGGGTCCAGAGGGCGTAACGTCCGTCTAAGAATGGTCGACTCGGGGGTCCCTACGGGGCTTTCCGCACAAAGACACACGTGAACACTGGAGACTCTCAGCGACCCGGAGACAGGGAGAGACCGCGGGTCACACGGGTCCTGGACAGTACGTCCGGGGAGGAGTCGGTCACCGAACTCGAGTGAGACTGAACGTGAGTGCCTCGCATAAAGAGTCTACTTGTTACGACACCTTGTACGGCGGGGCGTCCCGACACACATCGAGTGTTCGTGCGACTTTTGGTTCAGTTTAAATGAAGAGTCGAGACACCTGATTAGGACCGTGACAATTGAGGTCGGGATCTCTCCCCGAAGTTCAGTTCGAAATTAATGTAAAATGGGTGTTCAAATGCGATATGATTGTATGTGGGACAAGATTTTACACTCACGTATGTGCAAATTTTAATTTAACTTATTTAAATGCAGTACGGTTTGGTTTTTCTGTTTCTCATCCTTTTGTCTGCCCACCCGCACTTTGCCGGCCCTTTCCAGTGAAAGCCAAACGTCCGCAACGAGCCGTGACCCTCGACGCCGGAACCCTCCTGACTCTATGTAGGTTGTCCTCTGGTCCTCGTCGGGTCTTACGCGAACCGAATCTGCGAATTGAACTCGAACTCGAACTAGAGTAAATTAAAGTCAAAGGGATTTCGTCCCTACGATGACGTCCCTCGGGGAGACCTCCATAAGTGGGACGAGACGTGAGTGCCATGTCGTCGACCGAGACCCGCCGGACCATTTTGGCCGTTCTACTGGGCCGCTCTGAGGAGACCTGGGACTGCACACACCGTCACCGGGGCCCTTGTAACCCACACAAACCTCTGCGGGCCAACAGTCCTTACCCCTCCCCCACGGTGCCGTTGTTCGTCCACCCGACCGCGACGGGGGGTTGTGGGCTGTTACGTGCCCCGCCAGGGTCCCGTTTCCTCCCAGTCTGGGGTCTGTAGGTGTCACGGTCCGCCTGTCGGGGTCTGTCTCTGAGTCCACAAAGGCAGCTCGTTCACACTTCTCAGACCGGCGGTAGGCCAAAAGAATCACCCCGAAGGATTGGGGACGCAGGGGTCTGGGCGCGACAAATTTCCTACGAGGACTTACCTGCCCTCCACCTGTGTCTCCGTACGCCGAACGTCGTCCTGGAATTGCTCCTCTCTCGAAGGGACCGCTCGACGCAGGGACTCGGTTCGGGTCGGTCGGTCGACCCCCGCCGGGGTCGGGCGGGGGGTGCCGGGTTGGACCGACCAACCGCCGGCTGCCCGGGGCCCCACTGGGGGCCGAGAGGACTGAGGAGGGAGGGACAGAGAGGAGACAGGAAAGGACAGTCACAAAGTACCCCCTTTGACTTCCCGAGTAGGCGACGGGTCAGATACTGGACTAGAATCTGTTTCCGTCCGACTGTCGACACAGCAACGGACAAAGAGACAATCTCCGTCGAGACGTGGGAAGCACCCTCTGAGACACAATGTTCCCAGAGGCAAGTGTGGCCGAGAGCAGGACGGGGCCGAACGACTAGGACTGACGTGAACTGCTCCGTAAGAACGAGACCCGGAGTCCCAAATGTGGGAAGAAACGCGTCTGGAACCTAACTTTCCGAGGCAGGGACGCGAGGATTGGAGGATTGCGTCCCGGACGACATCTTGACGACGCCAGTACCAAATCGACGGTCCAGTATAGACTGAGAAACCCTGGGGTGCTTGACGTCGGAAGGTCCGAGGAGGCAGGTACCCTAAGAGGTCCGTTCTTATGACGTCACCCACCGGTAAAGGAAGAGGTCCCCTAGAAGGACTGGGTCCCTAGTTTGGACCCAGAGGACGTAACGTCCGTCTGAGAAATGGGCCGGTGGACCCTCCGAGGACCACATCCTGCCTCCAAGTATTCGACAAAGCCCCCACGCTCGGCCGGACCTCGGGGGGAGCAGAGTCTGCTGCCTTAGAGGTGCGACGGGAATCTTCAGGGACGGGAGTCCCTGGCCGCCCGGACCTAAACACTCCAGTTCACAAAGACACACGAGTCGAGACGACTAGGGACGAATATTATTGGTTTGTCGAAACACCGAGATTAGAGTTATAAATCCTCTAGTCGAGAGTCACCCTAATCGTTCGAACGGAGAGTCACCGACAAGAGTCCCTCGAATATTATAGGACCGAGAGGAAGAGTAGGAAACAGCCAAATCTTCCCGCACGGGGACGTACTGAACCTTTTCCTAAGGACTCTACCTCGACCACCGTGGTAACGGCCCTCTGCCCCCGCAGGCTCCCCGGACACCCGGTCTCTCGACCACAAGACTCACTCCCACGGAACCGACCCCGGTCGGACGAAACACCAGCTCCCAGAGATCTGGGAGTCAAGGGGCCACCCGGGTGGACTCGTACACACTTCGGACTCAACTCTCCCGAGGTTCCCTCCCCCGAACCCCCTCCCAGAACTCGGGTTCGTGCATGGAAGCCACCCTTCGCATCAACGGTCACTACACGGGCCTCGGCAGCGTCGGTCCACACCCCGTGGACGTTAGTGTCTGTGTGTGCCCCAGTGACCCTTCCGTCGTCAGAGGACTTGTTCATCGAAGGAATAAGTAGATCAAAGATTCCGAGAGCCCACGACTCGGAGGGAACCACTTCCTCCGTCCCGTCTCGACCTCCCGGGGGCCCGCGTGCCTCGTCGGGGTAGGGGTAGAGGAGGTCCGAGCCGGCCTGGAGGGGGGACGTGTGCCGCCGCGAGGGCCCCCGGCCCCAGAGCCCCTTCGTGAACCAGGGGTCTATAAGTCGGACGTCAGAGGGGACGAGGTGTGCGGGGTGCACGGGCGGGGCGGAGAAGAAGTTCGAGCCACCCGGTCCGCGTCGACCGCTCAACGACGCGGAAGACGCGTGCTACACTCCTAAAAGTGTGCTTGTCCGTGCGTGTGACCGGGCTCCGACCAGACACAGATTTGAGTTTTGTTGCGCAATGTTCCCGGGCCGGTGTGACTGGGGAGGGTCGGGACGGGGATTAGCTGGTACCCCGGACCACGTCCGTGGGGGCACGATCCGGTCCCTCATCCTGGTCCCCAGAAAGTCTGGGAGGCACCCGTGAGCCCCTCGAGACGAAACTATGGCTCCAGAGAACCAGGCGTCCAGTTCAGTTGACTCTATTACTCTCCCCAGGCCTGCGAATCCCCCGGGCACAAATTTGGAAGGACCCTCGAGGGACGTCAGAGAGACGGTGTAGTCTCGACGCGAGCACCGTCTTCGACACACACTTCTCTCAAGGGACTCAGGACGGAGACGCCTAACGGAACTTAGGTGGTCGCGCCCTTGGTCGTCAGGACGTTTCTGCGAAACCGAGGTCGATGAAGTCGACGCGAACATCGGTGGTCCTCCCACTCTTACTTCCTGTTTTCTCCTTTTGTGCAGACAAGAAAAATGCTTTACAGTCGAGAGTTCTTCGTTCCCACTTTACTCTCGTCCCAATGACGGGCCCTCCCTGAGAACCTCCCCCGGGACACGGTTGTAGGCGTGAGTCACTCGGAGACTTAAGGACCGTCCCTGTGTCTAGTGTTTATATTATGTCAGTATTCACATTTACGAAAGATCCACTAAAGTCGAACGAGAGGTGAGACTTTCGGTGGACCCATAACCGACAACCCGGTTCCGGTCGTTTAGTGAACGAGTGTCTGTCTGAAAGAGTTCCAGTCACTCGCACTTTCCCGCGCACACTACCCGGGTGTATCTGGGCCCGACTCGGGTCCCCACACTTACAGTATAGAACTGTGAATCTGCAGGTCAGACAACAACTACAATCCTTGACGGATTAAGAGTAAATCAGGGCTCCTTTCCTGGTGTCAGTGGCTGGAGTTCGTATCCCGACCACACAGGAGACTTCCTACTTTCAAATTAAATGGTGAACGTGAGACCCCTTTCCGTTTGTGACTCTTCAACAGCTGCACTCATTCGCCTCAGTCCCACATTTTTGACCTCAGCCTCCGGCTTCCTACGACAGGAAAGTAGTTTTTGTTGTGGGCCTAGTCTGACACCTGGACTGACAGCGGTTTCATCGTCGACAAGTACTTGAAGTTCAGACTAGAGTTCTGATAAGCCAGTTATTGCACTCACTGACTTAAATTGATCGACTGAAGGGTTTACCGTGGAGTACACCTCTCTGGGGGGGTTGGGGTCTCCCTCCTTTAAAACTTCGTTATTTTTAGTAGGATTCTTTTCGTTGAGAGGTGTGTGCAGACACAAAACTTTTACATAGTTCTTTGTCTTTGCAAAGGGTGGTCGGTTAGTACGTGAGCACCGGAGCGAAACACCCGTTTCTTTGGGAAGTTGAGAAGGATTAAAGTCGAGGGTCACGTTTAAATAAATTTTATATAAGTCAATTTGTGCTCATCTTTAAAAATTACTGAAGAAAACCATCTCCGTTCTCCTCCAACTGTGTGGGACAAGGCCAAATTAACTCCGCAGTGCTGGTTCTGACACGTTTACTTTTGTTCTAGAAATGATTAATATTTTCTCTCTTCTCCTAAAACCTCATCAAAAACACGCAAATTTGGTAAATACTTTCACAGTAAACTTCTTTTTCTACGTAAATTTTGTGGGAGACAGTGGTACTTTTGTTTCTTTTACAACGGAACCCAGTAAAAGTCTCGAAAGTGTCACAGTTCTTTCTTTTTTTGTAAAGGTCTTTCGTCGGACCGAAAGACCTTTCCAAACAACAAAATAGAAGTCTCAAAGTTCAATCCATCTACTCTAGGTCATGGACCGGACGACGAACAACCGACACGGTTACACCTCTTCGATTCGGGAGGCGCCAGTGTGGGAGTGGACCCCCTTCTTCTGCCCGGCCACCCCCGACGCTTAAACGCGAGTACCAACGGGTAGGGTCTTTGTCGGGCGGGCCCGAGAGGTGTCCCACCACCGAACCGTAAAAGAAGAAATCCCTCACGAAGACTTGACGTCCTCCGTCAGGCCCTACCCATGAGTACTAAGAGATTGTCGCGACACCTCGAGTAAAAGCACAATGACGAACTCTGAAATTCCGAAAATGTTTGAGACTCCAAACGTATGTCTGAAGGAACGAAATTATGTAGGATCACAAATTTTTATGCGACAAAAGACTTCAACCACTTACTCCTTCGCCGGAGACGAAGAGTCGCCTAGTCGAGGCCGTCGTCGAGTCCGACGACGTGTTAGTTGCGTGCCTTCGAGCTACCCGAAGACCCCTCCCCGCGTAGAGGCACTTCCCTCCGGCACACCCTGGTGGGCGTAGGGACTCCCACCTCAGCCGTCCGGCGTGCACGGTGTGTCGAACCGAAACCTTTCCCGTCGCCTCGTACCGACCCAAAGGTACCTTTGAGGGGTGCTCCGACCACGAGGTCGTGGGCCCACTCCGGTGGGGTCGGTCGCCAGGAGGAACGCAGACCGGCCAACAGTGACTGCGAGGGGGTCTAGACAAAATGTCCGGACACCAATCTCGACATTGAAAGACTATTTATTTTATGATCGAAGAAGTAAAAAAAAGAGAGGTCAGGTTTCCATGGTACCCATTTTTGTGAGACTCTGTCCTCCATCACTTGGGCATTAGAATCTTAGAGACAGACAAGGGTCGCTTTTATAAGTACTAGGATACGGAATGGACACTGGAACTTAACGGAACCCTAAATTAGGTATAGTTCTCTTTCATTGAGCCCCATCAAGTACGATGACAGACCGACTTATTCAACCAGGACACGTCTGTAAATTCTTCCACCTACCTTTTTGGTATTATGTTAGAAATTTGGTACAAATACAAAACGTTTTAAGTCCGTTCAGACTTTTTTTTTAAGTCCTGGTGAGTGTTTGAGGACCTAAAGGATCTTGATCGGAGAGAGTCGTCCCTGTCTTTTCCAAAGCCACCGAAAACACTCAGATTCCGCATACCGGGCTCACGAGACTGAAGGAGAGCTGGTAGACGGGGGTCTCCCCGGTGACGTCGAGTGTGAAGGGGCCCAGAGCTCGGGGTGGCCGTGTCCTCTCCAGGAGAGGTGCGCAGTGTCGGACATAGTCCTCTTCGGAGACTAGGGTGTAGTGTTTGCCCCGTCTCCGGCGGAGGAGTGGAGCGGAGACTACGTAGGAGACGTCCTGTACAGTGGGGAACGACAGTAAAAGGAGGACAAATGTCTTGGCCCTGGGACTACGTCCCACATCGCCCCTATCTGCACCAAATTAGACAACTGACTTCGGCACGATACAGTGAATTAATGGGGCTACCTGTAGAAATTTCGCAGAGGAGACACAGGGCAGTAGGAGAAACAAAACATAAACAACGAGTAGGAGAGAGAGAAAACATTTCTTTAAGCTCCCGAACTATTCATCAAGACAACTCACTCTGTAAATTTCGTCCCGTAGAAGAAACGCTGTCCTCCCGGAGACAGCCACTGCCCGGGACTCAGACACGTCGACGGGTGGGACCCGAGTCCTTCCCTCGACAGAGTAGCCGGGGAACTGCCCCCGTCGCCTACCGGTCCGTCCACAGGTCGCACCGGAGTCTACGAACAAGAGTCACTAGTTCAAGTGGCCTGCACTGTACCCACTCCTGGGTCTCGGCCAGTCAGAGAGACGTCGGGGACTGGCCCCCTCCGCGGTCGTGACCACCCGCCGTCCTCGGTGTGCTCCGGCACACCAGTCGGACGGGTCGGAGACGACACCGTGGAGGGGTCCCGGCCAGGCACACCGGTCGGACGGGTCGCAGACGACGTCGTGGAGGGGTCCCGGCCAGGTACACCGGTCGGACGGGTCGGAGACGACGCGACGGAGGGGTCCCGGCCAGGCGTCCCTGTCGCAAGAGTCGTATGAGTCCACAGAGTAGAACTATTTTGACCAATGAATAAAAAAATTTAGAATATTGATTTCCGATTTCAGGACGGACGTCCAGACTGGACAGGAACCCGGAGTGGAGCGGTCACTCGACGGGACACTCCAGTTGGATGTCTGTCCGGAACCGAGACGGCCGTCGTCGTTTCGGCCGTCTCTTTGCGAGTGACCTGGGTACCCTACTGTCCCGGTTTCCAGTCTGAGTCCAAGGTCCTCTGAAATCTTTTTAAAACACCGTACGAAGACACTGTCGGGAAAAGTAATTTTTTTTTTTAATAGATAAATAAAATTAACCTCCGATTAATGAAATGTTATAGCACCACCAAAAACGGTAAGTAACCCACATGTACACAGGGGGTAACATTTTCGGACAAAACCGGGGAAAGAGAGTGTGAGTAGGATGGTCCCCGTAAACAATTCATTTTGTGTTTTATGAGAGTCAAAATTTATGAGAGTTAAAATTTACTTTAGTCCTTTTACGTTTTAATCCGGAGTAGATATTATCATTTGATTAACCTTACTAACTGTAGTTGAGACATTTTCTGGACAGGGTAAATATACTTTTCAAGTTGAGTTTTTGTAAATACACTTTTACGTTTTTGTAGAAGAAAACTGAATTTCTCTATACCAAGATTTTTACATAGAGAATTAAAACTTAAAAACCCGTATATTTACCCTTTGTTATTTCTTTACGTCTCCTCATGTTTTATTTCCACGAAGTTTGTCTTCCGACTGCGTCTGACTGAAACTTTAGAAGAGGGGTTTGTCTTTCTTTGGTCCAGTGAATCTGCGTTGTCCGTAGAGAAGGTGGGTCAAAGGACCCGAATAAAGGACTTTGACCCCCTTCCGTTCCCAGAATACTTAGCTACAAATCAAACGTACTGTCGGTCAGTAAAAGAGAAAAAAACTTAAACCATACCTCCTCTGTTCAAAGCTGGAAGGAGGCGGGTCCGGGGTGGATCGGGGGCGGATCCAAGAGCGACCCTTGGAAGGGTAGGAGGGTGCGCTGGGCCGGGGCGGAGCTCCGGGGACAGAGTGGAGCAGGAAAAAGAACGGAGGACAATTTTCTGTGTCCTCGTGACGTCTGTATGGTGTGTGGCGCCCGCACCCCTGTTTCGAGCCTACGGTTCCGATGAAGGACCCGCCCCCCGAGCCGCTCCAGCCCCCAGGGCCGGGGACATTACGATGGACGTGCCGGGGACGACCGGACGTCTCCCCCGCCCCCCCGCGGAAAGGGAGGGTCCGGACCCCCTCCGCAAACGTCTGACCCGAAGGTCGACGCGGACAGGTGTCCTGCGTGGGGTTGAAAGGGGTGGGGGCCAAGAGGCGGGAAGGGCTCAGTGCACTCCTGGAAATAGGACGTGTGAACCGGAAGGTCGCAGGACTTACAGATGTGTAAAGCTCGGGACTATAATCGTCTGAACCCCTCTTTCGGAACGAAAGTACGTACTGAACACTTGGTTTTAGTGGAAAAAGAAAACGAAGGTTCGTGAAAAGAAAAATCTAATGTGAGTCTGTGTTTGTTTAGTTACTTTTTCTTAGTATTTTACACCATGGGAAGTGTGTTAAAAAGTTTTTGTAAGTAAAACTACTAAGTCTATCGCAAAACCTTACCCAATCTGGAGTCCAATGATTCTCGTTTCACACCAGAACGTCTAGTTTAAATTTCGACGCCGATGTCCCCGGGGGTCCGACGACTAACGGGTGTCGGGTCACACCAGCCCCCCGTCACCCACCCGTACCCACCACCGGACATTCCGTCCAAAGTGGTCTCGACGCTACGGGCCACTGAGTAACTGGTGTCGTCTCGACGTCAGACGTTTCGGGTCGACCCACCGTGTGCATGGGACGGTGGACGACCATTTACCGCACAGGAGTGCCCAAATTTAAGACTGAATCTCCGGGTGTGCGGACGTAATCGGACCCCAGTGGGAATTGTTCACAACACTCTGGGCGGACGACGAGTAGGGGGGTGAGTCCGGGGACCTACAGGAACCTCCCACCCGCGACGGGTCCAGGACCGACAGTTGTGACCCGCATTCCCGAGACCCCGAGACCGGTGCCTACCTCGACCCGACCCGGACCGGGAGAGGACCCGGGTAGAGACCCCTGTGAGCCCTACGTGAGACCGCCAAACCCCTCGCACCCCCACCCGTCCCGGACCGGGAGAGGACCCGGGTAGAGACCCCTGTGAACCCTACGTGAGACCGCCAAACCCCTCGCACCCCCACCCGTCCCGGACCGGGAGAGGACCCGGGTAGAGACCCCTGTGAGCCCTACGTGAGACCGCCAAACCCCTCGCACCCCACCCGTCCCGGACCGGGAGAGGACCCGGGTAGAGACCCCTGTGAGCCCTACGTGAGACCGCCAAACCCCTCGCACCCCACCCGTCAGGACGTCAAGTACGACGTACGAGAGGCCGTAGGAGGTTGGTACGTAGAGACGAGAGTCCGGAGGGGTAGCCCGGCCCACGACCGAGCCTGGGGTCCGCGGTGAGACTCGGTGACGGGTGACGGGCCGCGGGGTCCAGTAGTCCCTGTCCGAGGACAGGTCCCGCCGGCTGGATGGATCGTCACGACCGCAGGGAGAGTTATTGCCCCGCACAGGAACCCCGTGACGACGCCCTCGTGTACGTGCAGGTCGTCGTCCCCTCGCCGATCCGGCCTCGACGCCGCCGGCGCCAGTCTTAACCTTAACCTGCGCCTCCTGGGTACGTTTTTTCTTGTATGTCTTTCCACTGACAACCTCTTCGGCGGCGACTGGGGTCGGTCGGCAGGGGCACAGGACCCCGACGGTGCGAGCGACACGGACACTGCCCGTACGACCCGGACCCCCGACCTGCGCCCGTCCCGGCGGACCCCCATGAGTGGAAGGCTCCAACGTGCCTCGCGATCCTGCCGGTGCGGTGAATGTGCCCCACCTTCTGCCCGTAATCCCTGAGCTCACGGGTGACCCTCCCCTGGGAGAGACCGGTGCCTCGTCCTCCCCCTACCTCCCCCACGGGAAAGGACGGGAGTACTGCAGGGTGGGTGCAGGGACGGTGAGTCCACTCCGTCGTAAACCACCGTGGAGAGTCCACTGGTGTAGGTCGACCCGAAATCGCCATTCTTCACCTGGGACCCCTTACCTGCCACCCGTTTCCAGTAGCTGGTCCTCCCCCGTCCCTCCCCCGACGGCCGAGCAGGTCCGGGCAGAAGAGTTGCGGTCCTCAGTCACCGCAACGTGAGCCCCTCCTCCGACCACCAGTGGTACGGTCCCTGTGAGGTCCGTCCGTACGTGCCCGGTACGGGTGGGGGCTCGGGTGTCCGTGGACTCCGCGTCACGGCGGATGACCCGCCCGTGTCCGAAACCACGCCTGTACGGTGCCCCGTGTACGTGCAGGCGTCATCCCCTCGCCGGTCCGAGGGACGATCCCACCACCCCTGACCGTCTCGGTCGAGGTAACAGACAGGTACCCGCCGTGTCTCGGGGAGAGCTCCCTCGTCTTCTGTCCAATGTATCGAATTTTCGTTCAGGTGAAGGATTTGACGACTGGTGTCGCTCGGAAACCCTCCTCCAAACAGATCCCGTCTCCTTTCCTGTCAGATCCTGGTCCCCGTCCCCGGGGCCCTGGTCAGTGTAGCGGGGAGGGTCGGCCTTAGAACGCGGACGAACAGTACGAGGACAGCGACGGCAGAGGGAGTAAAAGAGTATGAACAGTACGAACACCCGGAGAGTAAACGACTTCGGGAGTAGAAAAGAGTCTCTTTCACAGAAAATAAGATTTGTCCTCTTTTAATTTTTCTAAAGAACCGGGTAGAAGATGGACTCACTAGGACCCCAAAAGACGTTTGAGAGCACAACACACGGAAGAGAGAAGGACAGGTGGGGGTAGGGGGACCGGGCGCAGGTCGGAGGCCGGGCTCGGAGAACGAGTGTTGACAGACCCAAAACTTGTGAAAAGTCCAACCAAAGAGTAGAATCGGAGACCACACGGGCGGGAAGGAGATACCTTAGACGGAAAAGGGACAGAGTGCAGAAAAAAACAATTCAAAATTTACCAAAGTATCTACGACTCAAAGTGTCTTCAAAAATCTTTATCTAAGTAGTCTATAGGAATAGATTTCGGTTCTTCCACTTAGGTCTCTCCACTCGAGGTACGAATCCCAGTGTGTCCTCCGTGCGGCGCCTCTCGTCTCGTCTTTGGAGAGGAGGAGACCACGAAAAAAGTGAGGTGATCTGAGAAACATTTACAGGAGAAGAACGCTCGTCAAGGCTCGGATGTCGGGATGACACACCAGATCGGGAGTAGGCCCCCTTCAAGTTTCTGTGTCTTCCAAGAAGCGAGGAGAGCGACGTCAGATGACTGGGGACACCGGGAGACCCACAGAGTACTCACCCTCTCTTGTCTTTGGGTGAGGACACTAAGGACGTACCTCCCGTACCGGGACTCTTCCCAGGTTTTCAGTGCCTACCAGGACTGAAGGGAGGCTAATACCCTCCCCGCTCCCGTGTCTCCCCACAGTCTAGCACTTGGTGGACGCACCAGGTCTGCACCACTGGGCCTCTCGTCCAGACCTGAGTCCTTCCAAGGAAGGTGACTCCTTCTCGGGTCTTAGCGGTCTTCCACGGGTCCTTCCACTTCCTCTCCGGACTGGGTCGCCCCTACTGTCCGTCCCTGCTCCGTCCCTCTCCCCGTCCCTGCTCCGTCCCTCTCCCATCCCCTCCCTCCTCTATGCCCTCGTCCACGGTTCCTGGACCGAGGACCCGTGCGGACGTAGTCGGACCCCGGTCACGTCCCCCGGCCCAACCCCCGCGACCCGTGTCCCACCTGGACCAGGGGAGACACTGACACCGTCCAGAGGTCCACACGACTTCACCTCTGACGGACGGCAGCCGGGGGAACCTCGGAGTCGACCTCCAGTGACGGGGACCCCTCCACTCGGACCCCGTGTTACAAACGTCCCTCTCGTGTCCCCACAGGAGGTGGAGAGGTCCCGGTGCCTCCGGTGTTCGTCCGTAGGAGTGACCCTTGGAACGTCTCCTCGTTCCGGAGGGGTCCACCTGTACAGACTTCCCGTTTAACCCTCTTCGTGAGCCTCACTTCGTTCTCTCTCCCCGACTCCTTCTTTCTCTTCACCCTACTCTACTCGACTGCCCACTCCTCCGGTCCTCACTTACCAGTGGTACTCCTCACTGCGGGGGTGTCAGTGGGGGCTCTGGGCTGCGGGGTGTCAGTGGGGGCTCTGGACTGCGGGGTGTCAGTGGGAGCTCTGGACTTCGGGGGTGTCAGTGGGGCTCTGGACTTCGGGTGTCAATGGGGGCTCTGGGCTTCGGGGTGTCAGTGGGGGCTCTGGATACGGGGGTGTCAGTGGGGGCTCTGGACACGGGGGTGTCAGTGGGGCTCTGGACCCGGGGGTGTCAGTGGGGCTCTGGACACGGGGGTGTCAGTGGGGCTCTGGACACGGGGGTGTCAGTGGGGCTCTGGACACGGGGGTGTCAGTGGGGCTCTGGACACGGGGGTGTCAGTGGGGCTCTGGACACGGGGGTGTCAGTGGGGCTCTGGACACGGGGGTGTCAGTGGGGCTCTGGACACGGGGGTGTCAGTGGGGCTCTGGACACGGGGGTGTCAGTGGGGCTCTGGACACGGGGGTGTCAGTGGGGCTCTGGACACGGGGGTGTCAGTGGGGCTCTGGACACGGGGGTGTCAGTGGGGCTCTGGACACGGGGGTGTCAGTGGGGCTCTGGACACGGGGGTGTCAGTGGGGCTCTGGACACGGGGGTGTCAGTGGGGCTCTGGACACGGGGGTGTCAGTGGGGCTCTGGACACGGGGGTGTCAGTGGGGCTCTGGACACGGGGGTGTCAGTGGGGCTCTGGACACGGGGGTGTCAGTGGGGCTCTGGCGGCACCCCGTCTCGTCCCGGGTGGGAGACACGGGCTAGAACGACCAGAGTCCCGGGTCGGGCCGGGGGCGGACGGACCGAGGGACAGGCCGGGGGCGGACGGACCGAGGGACAGGGCCCCGTCTACCTCCTCTCTGAGAGGGAGGCTCGCACCCGAAGCCGCCGGTCGCGAGTGTCTCCGACGACACGAGGAGGCAAAAGGCGAGTCGTTCGATCCACGGCCCACTGGGTCTCGGTCACTCCTGCGGACCCACCCACCACACACGAGAGCTCCCCGGACAGGAGCCCCGGGAGGACCAGAATCACCGGCCCCCTACCAGGCCGACACAGGGCCCTTCACTAGACCAGAAGGTGGGCTCCCGACCCAAAGGAGGGTCGACCTCGACCACTTGACGGCAGAGGACAGGAACGAGTCAGCCGGTCGTAACGGGGAGGCGGGGCCCATGAGGATACCCGTCGTCCCGACTCCTACGAAAGACCCACCCACAGTCGGACAACTGGTCGCCCCGACGCGTGCCTGATTCAGCATCCAGGACTCGTAGACGCACACACTTCGACCCACACTAGTGTCCCTGAGACACTAGTATCCCTACTTCACTCGGACCGTTGGCCGGGAGGGTTTGGGAGGGGTGGGGTTCCGGGCTGAGACTCTGTCTCCTGTGATCCGGAGGGACAGGAAGTGGCAGAGGACCTCGAACGAGTTTGAGTACCAGTACCTCAGTTACTGTGGCAGGTTGGTAGGCTAGGAGACAGCAGGGGAAGAGGGGGACGGAAGTTAGAAAGGTTCGTAGTCCCAGAAAAGGTCACTCAACCGTGAAGTGTAGTCCACCGGTTTCATAACCTCAAAGTCGAAGTCGGAATCAGGAAGGTTACCTATAAGTCCCAACGGAAAGAAATCCTACCTGACCAAACAAAAGGAACGACAGGTTCCCTGAGAGTTCTCTCAGGTCTTGGTGTCAAGTTTTCGTAACCGTTTAGTGAAGTCATAAGAACGGAGCTCTTAGGGTACTTGTCATACTTTTACGTCTTATGCTGTCGATAAAAAAAGAAAGGTCTACCCGACCAAGTGCCTCTAGGACTTAGAGTCCCTCGGACTACTGAAAGGGGGATCGTGACTCCTACCCGAGCCTCGGGTCAATCCGAAGACACGTCCCACGAAGGATTCTTACCGGTGACAGGGACTGGTGTGTCGTAGGGCCTCACTCGCAGTCGCTGGTACTTCCGGAGACACGTCGACCTCCGACAGAATTGACGAGTGGGTGAGAGAGGTCGTCGGGACCCACGACCCAAGATAAGAGAAACCGACCAGAGCGTCTGTTTCGCCCGTGTCTCCACGGGTTCTACACGGGGGCCGGCGGAGTCTCCGGTGACGGACGACCTCCCGGTCACCCAAATTGGACCCGTCCGACTACCTGTCACCCGTCACAGGGGCCTCTCCACGGTGCTGTCGGTGGCTGTCCGCGACCGAGACCTGCGAGGAGACGGACCGAGTGCTGTTGGGGTCACGATGTCTCGTAGGGCCCAGGGGGACGGTACTCCAGACCGAGTCTACGAAGGCCAGGAGACACCCCTGTCGCAGGACCAGGACCCGACACTGTAAGACGGGTGCCTCCCAGGGTCCACCACGGACCCACAGGACCCTCACCCGGAGTCCACCGTCCCCGAGACACCTACCAAGTCGAGGGGCGTCCTACGGTGTACCCCGACACCCGTCCCGTCGCCCGAGCCCCGTCTACCCGAACAATCCCTCTGTTTGTCTGGACCCTAGGACGAGTGGTACCTGTGTGACGGTGACTCCCGAGAGGTAAGGCTGCACACGTCCTTTGAGAATGTTTATTTTGGTGCAGCACCTCAGACGATTTATAGTTATGACAGACACAAATTACCTTTGGTTGGACCTAGACTAAAAATTCCTTTAGTAAAATTTTGTACCGATAGGGTCTCGTATAAAATATTTTTGAAGTGAATAGTGTTTGGTGTTTACTCAAATATCCTTTACTTAGTGTAAATTTTTACTAAAAACAATACAATCGACGTTTCCTCTTAGTAAAAGACTTTTTTATTCCTCCTTCCTTCCTTTTTCTCTTTCTCCCTTTCCTCTCTTGTCCAAGTGAGTCCTTGAGAATGTCCTCCTCTCCCTACGCCGCTAGGCGGTGAGAGGGCGAAGTAGTCGTCGTCGGACCCCTCTAGAGACCCCACCCCCGGGTAAGAGACCGGGTCTTCTGTCCCGTTCAAAACGGGGGGACCCTCCTTCCGAGAGACTGTCAAGTACGACCCACCCTCCGGGGTGCCGTGACGTCCCGGGTGGGCTGTGACCCTCCATGGTGTCCTACTCGCTCGGCCAACGATACCTTTGGAGGAGGGAGTCTGTGGGGGACCACGACGACTAAGACACTACACACCCTCTTAACCCCTTCGGACGAAGACTCGTACCCCTCGACCGCCCCTCTCCACCCGTAGGGTCCCTCCGTCCCTTCCGGAAAGTGCCCCTCGTCCCGAGTCAGTTTGGTCAGAGAACGGACCTGTCGTCACGTGTTGGTCTCAGTCCTTGACAACCTTGTCTGTGTGATAACCCGGGGGTCTCGAAGTCCTTGGTACCCAGACTCTCGGACCCCCTGGTCCCCGGTGAGACGTCGGTCCGAGGGGGCCCCGAAGGGCCTATCAGACTCAATGTCGCGGACCTTCGAGACGACTATGTCGACACAGGGCTCTGTGTCTGACCTCTGGGCGGACGTCTGTGCACGATGGCCCCTGTCTCGTACGGACGTACCGGACCCCTGAGGGCGACCCAGTGGGGAGCCCTGCCTGAGACGCGACCCACGGCCCCGGGACCCCGACATCGGGGTGGGAGAGGTGCGGCCCGTCCCACACGTGCACACTCGCGTTGTGTAGGTGTCGGAGGTCCGGGTCCCCGAGCGAGACGTCTCCACTCCTGGAGCCCCACGGACCCGAAACTACCACGAGACAACTCCCCTTGCCGTCTGGGGTCCGGGACTGTACGAGGAGGGTAGTCGGAAGGGGTCTGAACGAGGGGTCGACGGTGCGGAGGTCCGGCTCTGCCCTCTCTTCCTCCGGTTACTCAGGTCCACGGGCCGATCGTGCACCGGTGTGACCCGACCTACGATTAAACACTCCTGGACCCCGGACGTAAACGGAGTACCGTTCCTACGAGTGAAGAGTATAGTCCCTTTCTCGCTAGCTGGATTGTTCGACAACTTTGAGTTTCCTGTAGTTTGCATTTTGTTGGCGTAGGAACGAACAGTCTCCCCTACCCCCCGACCACGCAGGAGCTCCGACCCCTCAGGTCGCACACCAACAAGAGACGAACGCATGTTACAGTCGAGGGTCTCTCCGAGGACCCCCATGACTGTGGGTTAACACTCTGAAAGAAACGACTCCGACAAGTACTTCAATAAAGGACCAGGTCTCTTCTACACGAAGTCGGTCTTTCCACGGTACCTAAGGACTCTCGGGCGTGGCTCCCGGCGGACCCCTGACCGGAAAGCACCGACGAGAGTGGAGGCACAAACTGCCCCCGACGTCTCTCCAGTGTCGGAGGGACGGAGACTCCCGGGGATCTCTTCGACGGGGGTCGAAGACCTCTGGGGAGGGGTCAGACCGGCGAGGCGACGACCACCCACCCCCAGATGGAACGTCTTCGTAGGGGTCTGGCACTAAGACACGGGGCGCAGAAGGGTCGACAGAAACCTGGTCTGGCTGGACCTCGTCTTCTGCTACTTGTGTTCAAAGAAGAGACCCTGGCCCTGTGGTCGGAAGTAGTCTACGTTCAAGTGACAGTCGGGACTTAGTGAGCGAGACCGACCTGAGACTTCTTCCGTAAAAGACACTAAAAGTACAAGCGAATACGTTGAATCGTCACGGATGGTGTGTCGTCTTTACGGAGAACCCGGTAAAAGAGGAGACCAGAGACCTGCTGCCCCGACGTCAGACCAGACACACTTCTCGTCGAACCTTCTAGTCGACTTCGACTATGAGCAAGACTCTCCGACATGTCTCGACCCTGTCAGAGGACAACTGTCTTACGAAAGGTCACACACCTCCGGGCTTTCGCACTGTTCCGGACGGTCGGTCGATAGACCCAAAATTCCCAACAAAGAAGAGGCGACCGGAATGGTGGGCTGAGTGGGACGGGAGACGATCTCGACAAACGACCATGTTCCCTCGACGGGCGGAACAGACGGAAGTCGTAGAGTCCCGGACTCCGGTGTGCTTCGACTCCGGCCACCGGTCTCTCAGTGCGCCCTCTTTGCCGTTGTCTCAAAAGACCTCCCTGAGTTCCCGGTGTCCGGAGTCTATGATACTTTACATTCTAAATTTCGTTCTAGTAGTAAAGACTGTGGTCCTTCAATCGTAGTCTCCGAGGACCTTCCAGTGAGGACTCTGTCTTTGAGCCCTTAGTTTTAAGTCTTTGAGCTCCTTAGTTTTCCCCGAAACGTCCTCTGCGCTATAAACACCCCTTTGCTGTCGTGTCGGGGGTCGTGTGACCGACTATTACGCTGGTCCGCTGTGCCGTGTCGGGGAAGGTCCGCCGCGCCGTGCACTGGTCCTTGCAATGTTACGGATAGACAACGTCTGTTCTGACGGATCCTGCACTCCCAGACCAGACGAACCTCGATGCTCTACCCGTCTCTTATTTCTCTCCCAAAGAGTTGTAGAGGTCACGGCAAGACTGGGAGGCTGTTCCGTGTCCATTACTTTTACGGAGACGAAGGTGGACTTTTTGTGTACAGTGGGTTTTTCCGTTCCCTTGACTTCGTTCATAAGTTCCGTCTGACTTTCGATTCTTTACTGTCGCTTTCTACTAGTTTTATGCGGTCGACCCTCTTGTAAAATCTTAAGTCTTTCACCCCTCTTCTCTCACTTTGATCACTCGCTCCTACTCTAGACTACTCCCAAACTACCCGACTACCTGTAAAAATAAACTACTAGAATTTGGACTAAACGTTCAGACTATACTCGTAAAATTTTATTATGGTATAATCTGTTCTCCGTCTTTTTCTATATAATCCTTTTACCTCAGGAAAATAGAGACTTTATAAAACTAGAGCCCACAACCCCAAAACTCATATTCTTCAACGCAAAGTAAGTGTACCACGACCTTAACCCAGTCTGAAATCCACGACTAACAGACAGAAAAAGGAAGACTGGAGGGGGACGTCGGGCGCCCGGGGGTCGGACGACTTCGGGAAAACCGGACCGGGTGGTCCGGGTCCGCCCGGCAAGCGTGGAGGGGCAGAGAAACGTCTGGGGCCAGGAAGTAGTCTTCCGGAAGAGAGTCAGACGTCGACCGCGGACTCCCTGTGCCACGCAGAGTAGAAACGTCACTTGGCACCACACCCGCGGTCGAAGCCGGACGGCACACACGTCGTCCAGCTCTCGTAGGACTCCACGACGTCCCCGGGAGTGACGGCTCTGGACCGGGACGAGACTGAGGGGTCTTCCCCGAACTTCCTCGGCGGGGCCTGGGGGCCTCCATCTTCTCCAGTAGAGCTCAACGAATGACGGGAGGAATGTAGTGTGAGGACCTTTGGGTTTCCACAACTGTACGAAGGTGCAAAAACTGCCAGGAATAATCACGTTACCTTTATAGGACTGATCTAAAGGTTTCTTCGACCGATTACCTAGTGTTTATGAGCGTTGTTTCCCTACTTGTTTTAGAATTTACTAAAGATGAATTGGATTCTCGACCGAGGTGAATCAAGGGACTTTCGGCCTTTGTGCGTAAAAGTTCCCACTTGTCCAGAGTGGCACACTACCCTTTCCCCTTCTTCGTCTCTGCGGAGCCGCTCTTCGTTTTTCGTTCTCCCTCGTTCCGGCTCAGCGACCCTGCTAGGACTACCCTGCTCGCCTTTCTCGGAAGGGAACCCTTTCCGGTCCTGACTGTCTTTGTTGACTGCGAACGAGTCTGAGGGGTGCCCGTGCACGACTCGGGGTGGGTGGGCTGCGGAGACGGGTGAGCGGTCGGCGGGACCCTCGGGACTGGGGTGCACCACACTCTCGACTTGACTCGCGCGGGGTGTGAGTTACCTCTTGTTTAGTTGTTTTACCTTTGGGTTGCTTGTCGACGGGGGAAGGAACCCTCTGTTTGCGGAACCTCTTCTCTTGCGCCCTTTCGATACACCGGATTTTTACAAGGTTGACTTTCAGGGTCTTCCCTGATTGCAGAGGTCACATTGTGCAGTGCCCCACCACCTGTCCCTCGCGGTCTCTGTCGTCTCCTGCCGCCCCAGGTGCCCGGCCGCTCCAAGTCCTTCTGTCCTCGGTGCTGCCCTCCGTCCTTCGCCTCCCTCCCCTGGGCACCGCCGTGGGGGTCAGGGAGCCCCTCTCCTGCTCGGAGAGTGACGAAGACGTCTGTCGGGACCAGAACCTTTGTCCGGCTCCAGTGAAAGGAAAGGAAACCACTCAAAATTTGCACCCCGTCCTTCGTCACCTTTCTACGTTCATAAGGAGGGTGTTCGGAGACCCAGGGACGGACGTGTCCCCACACGCGGGGAGGAACGGTGCCTGGTTCCCCCGATGTAAATCCCCTCTCCCCGAAGGAGAAGTAGAAAAGTCTCAGTTCGAGTCTGGCAGGTCGAGGCACTGAACACCCCCGAGACCCCCCGGACCCCGAGCAGGGACGACGGACGTCCGTTCGACGGACAGACGAGCCCGCGACCCGTGTCCTCTGACCGGTGAGTCGAAGGACGACCTGCCACTACGGCGAAGGCAGGGTCGAAAGATGGGGAAACGAAAAGTGAACCTTTTAGTACCAGACCCACGTCCTCTGCGGCGTGTGGTGAGTCGTCTCACTCCGACCTGGGTCCAGCACGGGCTCAGTGGTCCCGAGGTACACCGACAGTGGTTCTGGCAGGCAGGTGCGTGTCGAGACAGGGGACAGGGTCCGACTGGAACATCTCGCGCTGGGGATGGTGACAGAGGAAGGGTAGGTCCCGTAGTCGCAAATACTTAACTGACCTTGAAAGGTCTAGTAGACAGCTTAGGTGAGGAAGGGGTCCCCTTTGGACTCCGAGTCTGTGCACCGGCGGACGTGGGTCCCAGGGGACCAGTCGGACGGACGACTGTGGTTACACAGGGGGACATCCTAGCGTCCGAGGAATATTCTGACGTAACGTGTTTAGTTGAATCAGGCTAAGTAAGTAATCGAACAAATGAGTTTATCGACCGTAGGGGTTCACGACAACTCCCGGTCCGTCTACGACTTCGGGGTTCTCCGTGGGAGTCTTCGGAGACAGGACGCGAACCTCGTCCACTGGAACACTGTACGTTCTGTTTTGTGCTGGCGACGTCTTCTCGGTCCCACGACCCGGGCACCCCCCTGGGTTCGGGGCCACTCCCCAGTCGGGCGAGACACTTCCCGCGTGGGTCGAGGCTCCAACCCGAGGACCTCTGTCAGACCCTAACCTACCTCTCTTCCCAGTCCCTTCCAGTCGAGGCCCCGAACCGTTTCCCGCTGCGTTCCCTCTCACGGCCTCTTCAAAACGTGGCACTTCATTCGTGTGTGCCATCTGTCAATCGGCTTCTTGATTCTCTGTGCACGTAGAGTCCCAGAGAATTGGGTAGAAATCCCGAGTTCCCCTTTTTGTTTTCCGCTTTCACAATCAGAGAGTCAGCATAGGTTGAGAAACGGGGTCTGAGGAGACAGGTACCCTAAGAGGTTCGTTCTTATGATCCCACCCAACGGTACGGGAAGAGGTCCCCTAGAAGGGCTGGGTCACCAAATTGGACCCAGAGGACGTAACGTCGGTCTCAATGGTCCCTTAGGATTCCACTTTATCAGACATTTAGATACGAACTCCACATCGGCTCCAAGAAGGGGGTCGTTTCTGACGGCTCGCCGTGACGGGAGGGGCGACGACCTGTGTGTCGGCCCAGCAGGCCGGGTCGCCCCGGGCGGCCGGAGTCCCGCCACGCACCCTCGCCGAGGCGATCTCGTAGTCGGGCAGAAGGCCACCTCCTGGGCGGAGCAGTGAGAAAGGGTGGGCGAGGCCGAAACAGGCGAGTCGGAGCCGTCCTTCTCGTTCGCAGGTCCCTTGCGTCTGCCACTGCGGCGACCGAGCCCTCCTCGGGACAGCGAGACTACTGCACAGTCCCCTCAACGCAGTAGTGGGTGTCGGCCTTTTGCGAAGGAGCGTTCCGTCGGGCACCGCACAGGCGGCCGGCGGTACAACCACTCGCCCTCCGGAGACACGACGGCCCAGGACTCCCCTGGGCGCCCGACGACTCGAGTCCCGGCCCGCCGGTGCCTCCCTTGGACACACACCGCCCTGCACCTGCGAGACATTGTTGCAGGTAAAGGTCCTTCACTAGCCCCCCGGGACCCGAGGAGGTCTCACCTCAACTGGTCTTCCGCTGGGGGCCCCGAGTCGACGTCAGGACCGAAGGAGGTAGTCGTCGTGTGGACCACGGAGTGAGAAGATCAAGTCCTCGCAATCGGCGGTGTACATACGGCTGCTGGTCGCACGTCGGGGTCCGAGGGGACTCGCGGAGAGCGCGAGTGTCCCGGGAAAAGGCTAACGGACCCTGTCGGTCGAGAGACGGCGACGTGGGAGTGGTCGAGGCTCAGAGGGGGGTCCGAGGGACAAAAACCCCTTGCGTCCACCACCCCCGTGGAAACCCCCCACGGGTGGACGAGTGTAGCAAGGAGACCGTCCTGGGGGTCTCAGACTGACGAGGACCGTGGTCGAAACGAGGACTGGAACTGAAACCCTAGTGGAGGTTGTGACCGTCAGTGGTTCCGGAGGGGTGTCCAGAGACGGGGTGGGAACGGTTGGACGTTCGGTAGAAGGTGTGTCCGGCCACCTTACCCACTTTCTAAGTCCACTGTGGGGACGACGCGACTGTGGGTGGAAGAGCCTGACCTCGAGACTCAGGACCTCCGGACTGCCTCAGACTCGGGACTAAGCGACGAAGTACAAGGTCTTGGAAGGGGGCCGACGGGGAGGGACCGGGGGTCTCAGGTGTACCCAAATGTGCTTTTAGGTCTCTTGTCGTGTGTGGGAACCGGACAGCAGGCACACATTCCGAACTGATGCCCTCGACCGCCCAGATACTTTACTCTGCACACACGTACCTCGAGTAGTGGACCGAAGAATCCCGTGGTGCGGTAGACGCTGGGTGGGCTCCAGGATTGACAGGTGACGACCGTTGTTCCTGCCCACCTGGAACTACGCGGTGGGTGGGCGCAAGGATCCGTCCCACAGACACCAACTAGTAACAAGACACAGTTCTCCCTTCGATGTCTTAGTGGTGGGGGTGGGGGTCCTTATACTACGTGGAAAATTTCTGAGGTATTAGACGTACCATGTACTTCTTCGTCGGAAGTTCTAGGAGTTATCTACACTAATTATTTTTTCGATTGAACATAAATCATCTCTCTACTATAATATACATTAAAAAGAAGGGGATGTAAGAGTTAAAAAACTCGAATATCATCGGAACGAGGGTTTTTCAGTAAAAGTTTAGGGACCAGAATAATTCTCGCGTGCTACGGGGGAGAGTCGATTCTAGGCGAGTGTGTACGGACACCACCCGCTAACGTGTGGGGTCGTGTCAAATAGCGTTGGCTTCCTTCCTCGTTCTGCCGTGGTCTCCGGGGACGGGTGTCCTACTGCGGTCGTCTCCCTGCACCTCGACTACAAGGGTCCGGTCCCGTCCCAAGTGCCTCGTCCCCGGCACACCGGTGTACGGGGACTCGCACCTGCGGCTCGGCCTCGACGAGAGACGCCGGGACCCCAACTTTTACTCGTTTTAGTTCAATACCAGAACTCAGGTTCTGAGACGGGACGCGAGACACCACCGTAGAAGTCCTAGGTCTGCGGTTCCTATTAACCCTACCCCTCCCCGACTTCCAGGGGAGGTACCTAGTCGAGAGGACTGTCCATCCGATTAATCCCCCTATTGATTCGTTCGAACACTATCCTTCTAAGGTCGGCACTTGTCTCTCGTCCGAAGACTGGTGAAGAGCGGGGTCCATGATTATTACAAATGCACTTAATAGTCGGTCCGAATAAATCAGTGGTGTCTTCGTCGGGTTCCACGAGAAACTACTGTGGACGAATTGGTCTAAACTTAAAGACATGTTCAAACTTTCATTATTTCAGCTTATATAAAACTTTTATTATCTCCGAAAGGTGATGGAACATAGCTTACGACGGACTGACCAGGTTTTGTTCCTCCAAAACCACGTTGTACGTTTATAAGATAAGACTTTTTTTTTGGGTGACACTTTGAACATATGATAAATCAAAATTAGACAGATTTACCGTACTTTAATTTTTCTCCTGTCTTACATTTATATTTTCCTGATTGGATAAACAGTCACAGAATTATTATGGTGTTTTTACAAATCCTGTGTCTACGAATTTTTAAACATTTGAGAAACCAACGTCCTTATTTTATAAGGACTTACACATAATTTTATGTCATTTTGATATATGTTTCTTGTCATGACCCTGAAGGGACCACCAGGTAACTAATTCTTAAACGGAAGATCACACCCCCTGAGTCCAAGCTAGGGACCAACCCCTTGATTCTAGGTCTCCAGTTCCCCGTTACTTCGGGTGCACGACATGGATCCCTCTTTGGCGAGGGGGGGCGGGGGGGCGCCACTTCTTGCTTCTGCTACGTCGGTTTGTTTCTTCGTTTACAATTTTTTCTTGCCCAGTCACTTCGGGTAGTGTGGAAGTATAACTACTAGTCTTTCATAAACGTGAATTACAAATAAAAAAGAACGTTTCCAGTCCAATCTCTCCGTCAAGAGTACAGACAGAAGATAGTGTCATAAGAGCTTAGGGGACCCTTCCGTCGTCCCACAGAGGTAGAGAATAACACCCGTCTGTTGTCCTAACTCGTGGACTTGGTGGACCTCTGCTGATTCGTTCTGGGTACCCATGGACCCTGGACAGAGAGAAACATTTTTACGTTTTTTCTCTGTGATCTGATCTTCCCTACACTAAAAGGAACTTGACGTCGAGAACCTCCTACTCCCCAGTGCAAATCCCAGTGTACATGTCCACTTAGACGAGGACCCGTAGAGACGAGTACCCGGGGGGACCGGGTGTTTACGGGGGAAGTGGCGGAGTCTCAGCCAGAAAGGCTAATTCTTTCTTTGGACTTCTCTTACCAGGAGAGAGGACTTTAACGGTCCTTTTTACGGGAGGTTTTAGGAACAGCTACTAAAGGGTCTCCCTTGTAGATGAAATAAAGGTTAAAGCGAGTAAAACGAGGCCCCTTGATATTTAATCACTTCACAAATGACCTTATTTTGGAGTTTAAGTGTCACTTTCCGGTTGAGTTGGATTTGGAGGGACCAGTCTGGAAGGAAAGGACGTGTCTTCGTCGAAGAGGCCGTCGAACCCCGGCCCCGCCCGATCGGCGACTCACCCTTCCTTCCAGTAACGAGTCTCAGCGGGTCTCCTCGGGTCCCACTCTACTTTTACCCTGATCGAAGGGTTATTAATCCTCTCCGGTTCAAATTGGTCTACATTACGTGTTCCTTCTAAGTCCCTTAGGTTGTATGAGATACTTCCCGGTACACAGACCGGAACTTAGGACCGGATTACTGTGTCTGTTGTATGGACATAAGTACGTGTACACACAAGTGTGTGACTGTATGTCACATAAATTTATGCATAAAATTTTGACGTCATAAACTTTAATATTCCTTTCAGTAACAAAAGGAAAACAAGTGTACGTGGTTTATACGACATACAAAATATAAGAATTAAAATGTTTCTTCTAATTAGAACGTCAATTTTAATTTACATAAGTTCCTCATTAAAAATTTGTCTAACATACGACGACGACGACGATTCAGCGAAGTCAGCGCAGGCTGAGACACGCTGGGGTATCTACCGTCGGGTGGTCCGAGGGGCAGGGACCCTAAGTGGTCCGTTCTAGTGACCTCACCCAACGGTAAAGGAAGAGGTCACGTACTTTCACTTTTCACTTTCACTTCAACCAGTCAGCACAGGCTGAGGATCGCTGGGGTACCTGACATCGGATGGTCCGATGAGACAGGTACCCTAAAGGGTCCGTTCTCATGACCTCACCCACGGTAACGGAAGAGGCTTATCTAACATATCGCACCCGATAGAATCGAATCGAATCTAATGTTTAACACAAGATAAATAAATCTTTATTAATTGTAGTACCGGAAAAAGACCTGAATTTAGAAGGGGTTCACACAGTGTTATTTTTTGTATTTTTCGAGTTCCGGTCGAAACGGTAATCTTTGAGTCGGGGAAGGGGTCCTCCCCCTAGACAGGGAGTCCCGAGGACAAAGAGCCCACTCTGAGTCGCCAGTGACGGTCGACCAGACACCTGTCGGTCGCTCGCCCGGCAGGTCCACCGTCTCCTCCAACCAAACCGGAGAGCCTTCTGTCGCGTGTGTCGTCCGACTTCGACTGCGTCTTACACCCCGGGAACCCGGGTGGGGGTGTAATTGTCTTCTCCTACGACGCAGATGGTCGCCGCCGCCCCCACTCCCAGACGAGCTACTCTCTGGACCCGGTCCCCGGGACCACTTTGGGCAAGTCTGGATGTCCCGAAGGTGTGTTCTGAATGACACACTGACTCGTCTCTCCCCAACCCCTAGACCGGAGTAATTAATACAAAGTAAATCAAGACTACTTTTACCTACTACCTTGTGGTTCTTTGTCGGATTTCTAAGTTAAAGAACCCCGACTGTTCTGGTCTAAAAGACCCGTCGGAGCACCGAACAGACCGTTTAGGGACTAACACTGTCTCTTCCGCGGACCCTCCGGTCCCCGGTCCGAGGACTACTGACAGACGCTACTCCGAACTAAGTTCACACCAGGGCCTACCTTGGGTGCTGACGGTCGACCCGGTCCCGGGTGACTCCCCGTAGGTGAACCGTGGGTCCTCCCATCGGACCTACCGACCAAGGTGAGACGTGGCGGGGGGTGGGGGGCTTGGCGTCCCGGGTCTCAAGGTCAGGGGGACGGGTCCGGGAGTCTGGGAGTCGAGACGGGTCGGGGAGTCGGGGTGGTACGGGGGTGGGGGGTTCCGGAGGAGGTCCAGGGACAGACGGCCTCCGAAAGGGTGGTCCGGGGGTGAGGTAGACGGCCCTGAGGGACGGGAGAGGGACCACCCGGACCCACGGACTCCCGTCTCTCCCGCCCGGAATAGAGACCTACACCCAATGCTCGAAAACTTTACTTTCTTACTGGTCGAACCAAATACCAAAAGGTCCTTTACGGGAGAGGGCCACAAACGAAGGTGGGGCTTCGAGTCCTGAANACCACCGACACTTGTGCCCGGACCCACGGACTCCCGTCTCTCCCGCCCGGAATAGAGACCTACACCCAATGCTCGAAAACTTTACTTTCTTACTGGTCGAACCAAATACCAAAAGGTCCTTTACGGGAGAGGGCCACAAACGAAGGTGGGGCTTCGAGTCCTGAAACGTGTTGTAGGGAAAAATGACTCCCCTACACTCGTGTCTCCCGGAGTCCCGTCGTCCTCCGACGTGTGTACTACTGCCGTTGTTGGCCTTCACTCTTGTGGACACGACCGGACGTCTGCGTGGGTACGTGTCGCGCGTGCGTGTCCATGTATCCGCGTGCACGAACGTGGATATGTGCGTGTGTGTACATGTGTGGGCGTGTACGTGTCTACGTGTGTACTAGTTCGTGTTGTACAAGTGTACATGTGTGGTGTGTGCGTTCCGTGTGTACGTATGTGTGTGTGTGTGGGCGTATCTACGTGTCTACGAGTGTGTGTGCACAAGCGTACATGTGTGGGTACGTACGTGTCTACGTGTGTACGTGTGTGTACACGTGTGGGTGTGTACGTGTCCGTGTGTGTACAAGTACACATGTGTGGATGTGTACGTGTCCGTATGTACGTATGTGAGTGTGTGTGGGCGTATCTACGTGTCTACGAGTGTGTGTGTGTGCAGTGTGGGTGTGTACGTGTCCGTGTGTGTACAAGTGTACATGTGTGGGTGTGTGCGTGTCTACGTGTATGCACGTGTGGGTGTGTACGTGTGGGTGTGCAAGTGTACATGTGTGGGTGCGTGCGTGTCCGTGTGTACGTATGTGTGTATGGGGGCGTGTCTACGTGTCTACGAGTGTGTGTGTCAGTGTACATGTGTGAGTGTGTACGTGTCCGTGTGTACGAGTGTGTGTGCACAAGTGTGCATGTGTGGGTGTGGGTGTGTCTACGTGTGTACGAGTACGTGTGTGTGTGTTCGTGTGTACGTATGTGTACGAGTGTGCGTGTGAACGTGTCTACGTATGTACTAGTGTGTGTGCATATGTGTACTGTGTGTGTCCGTGTGTACGTATGTGGACGAGTGTGTATGTGTACAGGTGTGAGTCTGTGTGTGTACGAGTACGTGTGTGTGTGGGTTCCGTGTGTACGTAAGTGTTCGAGTGTGTATATGTACACTCGAGTGTGTATATGTGTACACGTACACAAGTGTACTTGTCTGTGTGTGTCCGTGTGTGTGCGAGTGTGTATGTGTACATGTACACGTGGGACGTGTGTTATGTGTGCACGAACACGTGTGTGTGTACATGTGTGTCCACGTGTCGTGGGTACGTGTCCGCGTGTGTGTGCCCTTGTGTCGTCCCTCTTGGGTCGGGAACCCGTGGGGGTAGACGTTGTAGGGAGTGGGCTCCGTAAGGTTGTCTACATTGACGACGTCACAGAAAGGAGAGGAATAAAAAGAAAACTTTAATTTCCTGGACGATATTTCGAGAGGTTTCGACCTCCGAGTCTTCTCAAGTCTCAATTGACTTCATGAGGAATAAGGTTCCTCCAGTGTTTCGGCAAACCATTTGTAATTTAATCGCGAACGTCAAAGGAAGACGAATTACAACGGTCTTTTGGGTCGTCACATGGGACTTGACACCCTGCACACACACGACGGTACCACCACTGCTGTTAGTGACTCACAGCTGTCACTCGACCCTCGGTCTGCGCGGGTAAAGTGTCTACTCCTGAACTGCGGAGACTACCCTCTCCGTCGCGAGGCACGAAACAAAAGTGTCTCAGACGACGATGTAGACTCGGAAGGAAACTATTGGATTCGGACCAAAAAGTACGACGTCGGAAGGAGCATTGGACGGAGGTCTGGACCGTCTACCACCTCTTGTGGGTGTGTGGGGTCTGACGTAGCGTCCGGGACGGTCTCCCCGAGGTCCGCGAAGACGTTCTCACCGAGGGCACTGTTTCCCTTCCCGTGTCGTCGTGGAAAGACAGAAGGAAAGGAGCGAAGCGGACAAAAACCAACTGAACGCGCACTCGTGCCAATTTCCACTAATTTTGTATTAGGGTTTGGGTTGGTGACCCAGAGAGGGAATCATTGGACCCGGATTATCGTCGGTAGTCTTTCTCTTCCTTGTCCTCCCTCCGAGAATCTTGTACACTCAAGAATGCCGGTCAGTCAAGACCAACATTCGCGTTTGTCAGGGTACTGCGGTCAGGTGCCCCGGTCGCTGGGGGTCTGTCCGGGAGGCCCCGACTGACACCGGCCCTGTCAGACGAGGCCTTTGTCTCTCTCGTCGGGGCCGGAAGGAGGCCCTGGACGTCGACGCGTCCCGCCGAAACGAGATAATCTGCACACACACAAGTAAACACACTCACACACTCATACACACACGGACACACATTGACCTCAGCAGGACTCCGGGAGAATGACGTCGTCGCGAGGGGAGGTAAAGGGTACACTTTGTGAGATTCAACCGGGAGGAATACCACTTTGTGTTGCGTGGACGTTGTTCGACGCAAAGAATCCTATAAAAATCTTCCTACGGCGGCGTGTCTGAAGTAGTGGGAAGATGTGTGCGTCCCTGTGTCTGCCACCCCCTCCGGGAGGCCCCTACTGTCTTCTGGGGCCCTTGCCAGAGGGTGTCGGTGACGGTCCGGGGTGGACCCTCGAATCGGAGTGCCCGACCTGTGGGCAAATCAAGGGGAACACCCAGCACTCTTTTGACGTACTCGAGATTTCGACTTTGGAAGGCTTCTTTCTTCTTTCAGTCTCGAACCTACAGGTGCGTCAATTCGTGTTTGGAAATTAAGAAGTAGGTTTCGGTCTGGGTCATGTCCCAATGATTAAAACTTTTCCGTCGTACTTCACACCTTTTCCGTTAACCCGGTGAATGACTCGGCGGCTGGTGGGTCGGAGTCAAAGGTGTGGACGTTCCACCCGGGTTACGAGGGGGAAGAGTGTCCCACATTTGGTGGGGTGGCAGCACTCCCCCGGACAAGGTGGTAGGTGCCACGACGATACCCGCCCCTCGGGACGTTTAGAGTCCCGCGTGGCCCGAGTGCCCCAGGACCACCCAGAACAGACACCAAACTACACTGGGGTCCCCGGACTCCGGTCGAGGCATGTCTGGGAGTACGTATGTCACCCCGTGAGTCGACCGAGACGACAACGTCTTATTTTACTAAAAGCTTGACTTTCTTCCCACAGGCTCCCCACGAGGGACAGAGGAGGTTGCACTCTCGACTTCGGAGTTCTGCTGGAGACGACTCCCCTCGATCGACAGGTCCCCCAGGGCACGGAGGAAGGTGTGTCTGTGTGTGGGAGACACGTCCACTACCAAGCTCAGGTGCCGTCCTCACTAAGTGTTTCGAGGGACCTTTGTGACGACCCCTGGTTCCCCCACCCTCCACGATCTTTACTCCAAGGGACCTTTGTGACGACCCCTGGTTCCCCCACCCTCCACGATCTTTACTCCAAGGGACCTTTGTGACGACCCCTGGTTCCCCCGCCCTCCACGATCTTTACTCCTGGCAAAGAGTCTTGAGCCGGACGCCACTTCCACTCACTTGAAGGACATGGGCCTTGTTGCCCTCGATCCCCGGGCTCCGAGACGAACCAGGGCGGGTCATTGAAGGGTTGTGGACGTGCTGTAGGTGTCGACTACTCCTTTAGGAGCTTTCAAGATCGTTGTTCATGGGAAATCTCTTTTCAGCATAGAACCGAGTTCAAATCTTAAGATTAGAAGTTAAATTTATTTGCATTGGTCCAAAATTTTTTGTTACAATACACTACATGTACTAATTTTAAGGATACAGATTCCACTTTTATGGGCTCCCTCCACGGAGTCTTCCTGTCTTGTGTACTCCTGCAAAACTTCCCGTCTCTGGTTCTCCTTCCGAGTGGGTGTGGGGGCTCCTGACTCAGGTTCAAGTCCCAGTCGTCCGGGGGTGGGGACTCCTGACTCAGGTTCATGTCCCAGTCGTCCTTTCCCCCGGTTCCCGCTGTCAAGGAAGAGGACGGTCCTGCACGTATGTGGTGTCTCCAGGACCCAGACCTTCTGTTTCTGAGTGCGTTGTTCCCCCAGATTACACAGGGGGGTTGAGGTTCACATTTGTCCTCGGTCAAACCCCCGGGTAATGATCTCTGTTAACGAAGACCAAACTTAGTCGAAACTAAGTCAAATTTGACCAGTGTCTCGACGATTGTGTGAGTGTAGTACGGGCACAGACGTGACTAGAACGTGACCCCTCATCCTTTTTCTTGAAGGACGACCCTCCTACACCAAAGAAATTTTGTTTTGTTTTGTTTTGTGACTCCTACTACACTACACTAAATACTCCAGAGAAGACACCGATACGAGTCCACTAGAGTCGGTCCCTTTCAAAATCCCTTCTCTGAGGGGAAGTCGTAGTCTCGACTGAATGTAATCCACCTCAAGAGTGGTTTTTTTTTTTAGTGTAAACAAACCTGCTAAAATGAGGGAAAAAAGGGGAACGGCCCCCAAAGTTTCCGACAGTGTCAGTCCCCGGGAAAGTGCCTCCCGCCCCGCCACGCCCCCTGTGAGCCGGTATTCGCAGCCGGACCCTCCCGGAGGCCGGGTGGAGCGCGTCCGGTAGTGGACGGAGTGACGGACCAGTGGCTGGACGGGAGATACCGGGTACCTGGTCCCTACTCTTTCGTTATCGACGTCTCAGACTTACTATAAGTGCCTGTGTAATGTAAAATTATGTACAAGTCAAATGTATAACATGTGTTCAGCTGTTTTACTAGCCGAAGAAGAATTCTGATAGGGTACACGCGACGAGACCCATTCACAGTAGAGTGCTTCAAGTTCTCCTACCCACTGGGTTCTGGGTCTCACATAGACCGTTTTGAGCAACGGACAAACTTTAGTTCTTACAGGACAATTGTCGGTTGATTGTCTTCAGGTGCAATCTTCACTGTTCTCCTTGCAAGAGTCTTCGAAGACAAAGAATCGACTACGTCTTCTCTCTTGTTTAAAACTCCGTTGACTCTGGGTTTCCACAGACATACTGTGACTGAGTGTGTGACAATTGGTCCATTCTCCGACACGCCACTCTTAGTTGGTCTAGCGACTTTTATATGCACCTTTCTTATTCGATCATCTCCCCGTGTACGCACTTAATAAGATCTCCTTCGTCGACGTTTGGGAGTTTCCTAATTAGAGACGAAGACACGTCCCTCTCGGAGACGCCGACGTCCCTTTCGGTCTCTACCTCCTCACAGTAGGAGATTTTCTAATCGCTCTTTTTCGGTGCTGTATTAGCTTCCGCAGGAGTCGACTCTTTCTGAGTGGTAGTTCACTTTCTACAAATTTATAGTCTAATAAATATCATCTGCACCTCCACTTTGTCCCATAAAGTCTTTTGAACAGTTCAAACCTAAAGGGCCCTTTTCCCAGTCAGCTTTGCCCTAAATGAACGACGTTTCTGTTCAATGTCCACTGCCTCCGAAAATCTGTCGACCTTCGTCCTTTCCGGGGAGACCCTCCCGGTCCCTCCCCCGTTCCCTACAGGTGGGACGTGTCCTCCGACACTTCCCACCCGGGGGAGACTTCTACGACTACCACGCCTATAGTGTGGCCGGAGGTTCCTCTCTACGCCGTTCCTCCTTCACGGGTGGGACCTCCTCCTCGGCCAGACGGACCTCGAAGTCTAGTTGTGCTGGTAGATTCGGGTTTCCGGTACCCCCGTTTGGTTCCTCTCGGTCTGGGAGGCCTTCGGACGAGTCCAGAGGTCGACCTCCGGTGGTTCCTCTTCGGCGCGAGGGTCCTTCGACAGGGGTCCGACAGGGCAAATGTCGACCGGACGACCCTGACCTCTGCGGGAGGAGTCACTCTCCGTCTACCTTCAGCGGCACACGGCGCCACAATCGGTTCCAGGCTCATGCCAATTGGGGTAAAGTTAGTACTCCCCTTGTACCAAAGTTCGGTACCTTTTCCTCCAGAATTGTCTCGCCCGACCTACCAAGAACGATTACGACAGGTAAACTCCAGGATTCGATGCACAGGCGGTCCGTGACGCACCTGCCGATGTCTGGCGTGTCGGCAGTTCGTTCTCCGACGGGAGGGCCACAAATGTACGGCGGTGCTTCTCTTGAGGTCCCAGACCACCGCCCTCCCGATCAAGTCCTCCAGTGACTTGTACTCGTCCACCGGATACCGCGATCCCGGGACCTGTCCCCAGGACATTTTTTGCTGTGCCTCACTTTGTCCCGGACGTGGGGCGCCTGGCTACGGGACGAGACAGCACCCCACCCCAGGACCCCCTCCCTCGGGTTACCCCAGACTTTCGTCTTAAAAGAGACGTAGTCTTCCTTTCGGGAAAGGTTTACTTTACCTTCGGTTCGTTAAACTGCACTACTAAAAATATTTTCCGATCCATTAATTTTTGCTACTGACCTCTTAGAACCAAGAGTAGTCCAACACCTTTCGAGCAAAACGGGAACAAGAGGACTGCCTATGAGCTTACAGGCAAGGTTTATCTACTGTCGTCCAGAATTATGTACCCGACCCCGAACCGGACTGAAGAAAGTTTTGGACGGATCCTCGACTTACACTTATGCGGGTAGATGGATGAATGTAGATGTCTCTGTGTCTCTTCTCTTGGGAATCAGACCACCACACCTACGCCGACTGGTCTGGGTGCGACTTTTGGGTCTCTGTCAATGTCCACGTCTCCTCTCCCCCAGTGCGACACTCACGACCGCTTCGGAGTCGCCCCAATACCGACGGGACTACTCGCAGACATCGATCCTGGTGTCACGTGACCTCCTTAATCGATCCTAGTACCACCCCAAACTAATGAGTAGGATAAATTTATAGGTAGGATTTTTACTAGTATAATTCGTGACTGAAAATTTTTTTAGTCGAAGACTGAAAAGTGTACTGTTAGTGAAGGAATTTCAGACCCATTACGACATTTTGAGGGGAAGGTGCCCGTACGTACAGACCTCTCTTTTATGGATACAAAATCCTTTAAATTCTGCCTTTCCTACACTATACTTTTTCGATCTCCATTTGCTCTCCCTTTTCCGTCGACCTAACGGGTGTGTCCACTGGTCTTAGGAGTTCTTACAAGTGCGCACGACTCAACTCCGCGACCACGTGTGTCCACCGAACCATTTGTGTACAAAGAAACGTTTGCTGTGTGGGGAAAACAATGGTGATTCACTTGTCTAAAGTCTTTCTCTCCTAAAAGTAATTTAGAATGAACTCAAGAACACTCGACCACCGGTCGTATGAAGCTTACGAAAACAGTCGGTCGCCCGTCGGGCTGTCTGACATTCTGTCCGGTCCTCTCAGGTCACTCTTCGGGGCTCCGGGTCGCACGCAGGGGTTGTCTGTGTTGTGTTTTGACTTTAGTTTTCCAACTTACGTCTTTTCGCTACCCCTTTCACGACATGTAACTTAAAACAACCACGTTACTTGATTAAGTACAAAGGTATCTTTAAATTCCTTCGTACAGAAACGTCTTTGGTAAACTTTTCACTCTAAGTTTATAAACCCGAGAAACCAGAGTCACAGACATTTAGTATAAGGTTTAAATCCATCGAACGAAACTCTATTTTCTGAAATAGCTTGTACAGTTAGTCGTACGAAAACGTCCAGTTGTATATCGTGAATTTCCCCACTGTGTCTTCAGTTGCAAACATGACCCTGTCGTAACAACTCCATTCGACTTTTGTTATTTAACTTTTCTGTCTTAGGTGGTACTCTTTTTACTTCCGTGTGGAAGATACACTCCGCATTAATGGTCAGTGTACTGGTGAGGGTAGTGTGGAACCACAACCTGTAGACGGTGGTTTGTTTTTGTTTTTGTCGGTTCATCATTCGTACAAAGGGTTTTTTTTTTTTTTTTTTTTNGGTAGTGTGGAACCACAACCTGTAGACGGTGGTTTGTTTTTGTTTTTGTCGGTTCATCATTCGTACAAAGGGTTTTTTTTTTTTTTTTTTTTCTTGAACTTTTTTCAAAGTAACAAAGGTCAAATCGACGTTACAGACGTGCCCCAAATTCGACGGACCTCGGTTCGACGTCTACGTCCCCCAGTGTACCGTTACCGCGGAGGTATCGTGTCTCGTCGCGAGTCTTGTTCGCAGGTGCCAACCGGACGGCGGGCGGGTGGACCGGGGACCCCTGTAGACGCGCGACACGCACAGCGTACGAGTCTGCCGTTCCGTCTATGTCTGGGCCCATCTCCACTCGGCCTCCTCCCCGAGCCCCCTCGCTGACAGGGCGGCGCGCGGCACGAATGCAATAGTCCAGAAAGAACGAGAGGAACGTACCCCCCATGAACCCGAACCCCGAGCCCTACCAGTGGAGGGGACCCATGGAAGAAAGAAGCTCCCGGAGGACCTTCCCCAGGTTCAGAAGACCGACGCCCACTTTGTGTCGAAGTCCCGGTGTCTTCTGTGACCTGTGTATCTGGCCTCCGACACAGGGTGGGGGCCGGGGGCGGGGGCGGGGCAGGGTTGGAGTGGGAATTTGAGTGTTGTGTGAGAGCAACGCTCCTACGTTTGGGTCAAAGTAAGTTTCTCGTAGAAACCAGATACGCCGTGAACAAAGAGTGGTGGACGAGATTTGGGGATCAAGTCACGCCTTTAAGATTAAGGACGTCGACGTGCCTGTCTTCCCCGTCTCTTCGCCGGCCCGTCGGTTTGGTCGATGAGTCACCTGGAACGAGTGACCCAAGTTCTGGATGTCGTGACATAGGTTGTAGCTGTCCGTCTCGAATTCGAAATGTGCGTTTCTATGACCCCTGCAGACGTTAGAGGCGACTCACAGGATGTGACGCCTTCATAGGATGTACGAAATTCAGGGCTCCGTTCCCTTCTGGTTGTGTCTGACTACGACACTCAAATTTAATGACGACGACGACGACGACGACTCAGCGAAGTCAGTACAGGCTGAGACACGCTGGGGTGTCTGCCGTCGGGTGGTCCGAGGGGGCGGGGACCCTAAGAGGTTCGTTCTTGTGACCTCACCCAACGGTAAAGGAAGAGGTTACGTACTTTCAATTTTCACTTTGACTTCAACGAGTTAGTACAGGTTGAGAATCGCTGGGGTACAAGTCAAGTCAAGTCAAGTAAAGTCAGTGAGTCAGCACAGGTTGAGAAACTTTGGGGTACTTAGCGTCGTGCGGTCCGGAGGGACAGGTAGTGGTTGAGGGCCTCAAGTGAGTGAGTGCAGGTAGCTCAGGTACTACGGTAGGTCGGTAGAGTAGGACCCAGCAGGGGAAGAGGAGGACGGGGGTTAGGGAGGGTCGTAGTCTCAGAAAAGGTTACTCAGTTGAGAAGTGTACTCCACCGGTTTCATGACCTCAAAGTCGAAATCGTAGTAAGGAAGGTTTCTTTAGGGTCCCAACTAGAGGAAGTCTTACCTGACCAACCTAGAGGAACGTCAGGTTCCCTGAGAGTTCTCAAAAGCGGTTGTGGTGTCAAGTTTTCGTAGTTAAGAAGCCGCGAGTCGGAAGAAGTGTCAGGTTGAGAGTGTAGGTATGTACTGATGACCTTTTTGGTATCGGAACTGATCTGCCTGGAATCGATCCGTCGTAATTTTTTTTAAAAAAAAATTTATCTTATAAGAAACCGATTCTCCCCGGGAAACGTCATTGGATCTTTAAGGATATCTACCGCTACAAGTCGTTTGCACAAAGGACTCACGTCCCAAAGGGAACACACTGTGAACTGCTCCCGTTTCGACGACAGAAATGCCCCCGAATTAAAATTAATTTTATTTAAGCCTCTAAGTTGATGGTACGGAATAAACCATCATTGCTAAATTGTAACATCCTTTCTTTTTCAAGAAACCTTAAATCGAACGGTGAGTCTAAGATAAGAGGACCTGTGAATTTAGTTAAACTTCTTATTTGTGTTACCGAAGTCTGCGTTGCCGGAATATTTGTCCATGGAAGGGACTGTTAAGGACGTTCACCGATTACGAAGGAGAAATAGGTGGAGAGACAAAGACATTCTACGATAGCGAAACTACCACCAGAGGGACAACACAAGTTTTTCTTAAAAGTAAAAAGTCCCTTATTTCCTCTACAGTATTGAAAGTCTTAACTTGTGACCTCTTTTTCAGTCAGATTATTGTTAAGAAAAAAGTAAATAAAAGAATCGGATTTCTTTTGACATTACTAAAATTACTAAACTTAAACTTTTAACATTGATGAAGTTTTTATGTAAGAACTGTATCCACAAAACCACTACGACATCAGTCGTTTCTAAACCCACTGATGAGTTTTTATTAAGTAAGATCCGAGGTCCCGCGAGGAGACGTATAAAACCCACAAAACCTCTTGTCTGGGGCAGGAAGGGACCCCCGAGTCCCCCATTTCTTCGGCGGTCGTTACACCCTCTGGACCCAAACTAGGGACCCAACCCTTCTAAGGGACCTCTTCCTTTACCGATGGGTGAGGTCACAAGACGGGACCTCTTAAGGTACCTGTCTCCTCGGACCACCCGACGTCAGGTGCCCCAGTGTTTCTCAGTCTGTGCTGACTCACTGAAAGTGAAAGTGAAGGGACAGGGATCGAAGTTCCTCGATCGCTTAATCGTTGTGTCTTAATTTGTACATTCGTAAATTCTCAGAGGAATATTAAGGAATGGACGTTCCTTTTGGGACGTAAGATAGTTAAATAGTGGGTCTTTTTACTTAGCCATTCGACAAGGGTGTAAAAGAATCTCTTTAGTAAACGTTGTTTTGTGTGAACAACCTTTTGTTTTAAGTAGCAAGTTTCCTCAGTCACCAAACAAAACGAGAGTAGTTACAATGAGGGTTTGGAGAGGACCCAATTGGTTTTTACAGAAGATTCGAGGTCAGTCGATTTTCAGTATAAATTTCCCTTTTCTGGTAAAAACGATTCCGCACGTGGGTCCCGTAAAAGGGAGTCGCCACGGGCGAACCACCCGACCCACCCGTCCCCGCCCCCAGGTGCTTCCCCTGCATGCCAGTAGAGAAACCTGAGCAGGAGCAGGTAGGATGCCCCGAAGTAGAACCACATCAGGTGCCCGTCCAGGGTCGTCAGGGGAAGTGAGTCGACCTTCGTGGCCGACGAGTGGTGACGGACGACCCCCCTGTACCCGAGGTCCCCGCAGTCCTAGCCCGTCGTCGGAAGGGCGCCGGCGACGAACAAGTACGAGTCCAGGTCCCAGGGCAAGAGTAGGTGGAGGTACAGTCCCAAGACGCTCTACCTTCCTGTTCGACTGGTGCACGTAGAGGGGAGTCTGGTGTCGGGAAGGCGGTCCTGTCTTAGGTTCGGAGTCTACAGAGTCCCGTCGGAGCGCACGTTTTCGAGGGGTCCACTCTCTTCGCCAGGGGAGTAGGCAGGACGAGGGACGCGACACTTTCGAACTTTGACCGACCGTCCACGTGTTCCGTAGGTAGAAAGGCGAATAGATGCCTGGTGGAGAGTGAGAGAGACCGGAGAATAGGTGATTAGATAGTAGAGAGAGAGTGAATTGATAGTATCTAGACATAGAAAAAGGGGATTATACAGAGACGAAAATCTTTATTCGGAGTGGTCTTCTTTTTGTTTACGGACTAAAGTTAAAATAGTGTCAAGTTTTTGGAGAATTCTCTAGTCTTTACCTACACACATGTTTAATATGTATATATGCATTTTTACATGTGTCTGAATTTTAAGAGGAAATCAAAGTGACTACGATTATGAGGGTCTGAACCTCTACTTCTTTTATGTTCTTAAATCTCCCTACCTCCTCTCCTTGATATTAAATGAAGGAAAAAAAACCCCCCCCCCACCTAGTTTGACTCAGGATAGTCCATGTCCGAGACCCTTATATCATCACTCGTTTTGTTTTGTTTTGGGGTGTGTGTCTTGAATGAAAGGTTGTGTCTTGGAATAGCAGACACTCTTTCTCCCAAAAGATAGAATTCCGTCACTTTACGCGTTAGTGTCATGTTGTGCGAAGGTGTCGTCACTAGCGCCGACCGGACGAATTCGCAGTCGTTTGGACGTCAAATCAGTGGGTCGAAATGTCTTCGGCTTCTCCATGTCCCACTCCCGAAAGAAAAGAAAGAAAGAAAGAAAGAAAGAAAAAAAAAAACTACGAAATTTGTCTAGTTCTTAGGGACTCTTAGGAGGAGAGCCCTTACCCCTCTCTTCCCTTCCCGTCTACCTCCTGTCTCCTTTCTTTTTAGTTTTATGGGAGCTGTTAGGAGGTAAAAAAGAGGGGGTTTCTCAGTATGAGAGAACTTGTCAAACTACAGTCTCGACCGCACTTGCGGCGACGGAGGAGTCTCCAGACCGCAGAGAAAGGAGTCCTACGGTGTCGTCTCCCTACCACGGACCGTGGTCGGAGCCGGAGGCCCGACAATGCCCCGCTTAGGGTCGCGTGCTACGAGGACTTGGGAGGAACGGTGTCCCGTGGAGACCAAAGGTCGAAAGTCTGATCGTGTCGGAAGTGGTACAGTCTGACATTAAGGGAGCCAGAATCAAATATAAATTATTTCGCTTTTTTTTTTAGCTTCCCCGATGACAGAAAACAAAAAGGGGAACGGTGTCTTAAAGGAGGTACCGTTGGACCGTAAAATCGTCGGGACTAGTGGTACCTTTACGGGGACTGTGAGGAGGTTTTAGGTCCTTATTTTTATAATTATCTCTTCTTTCGTAAACGTTCTGTATTTTAATGACTGGAAAGAGGTAAGTGTGTTTAGTGTGGATAAAGATTGTTGATGCCAGTCACACCAAACGAGTCCTCGCACGGGTCGCCGCGACCCACTGCCCCGCCGGGAAACAAGACCTCTGCTCTCGGCGGGCGAGCGGCCGCACCCGTCCTGCGCGAGCGCGGGCCCGGGGACCGGCGGACCTCCGGAGAGACCCGTCGAGGCCCGCGCCGCCCCGGCTCGCTGAGGGAGAGGACGGCCCTCGGCCAGTGCTCCTGAGCGGGGCCGGGACGAGTGGCGAAATCGTAGACGCCGCGAGACTTGATTACCTTCGACTGACATTAACGAACCGACCCGCGGGCGCCCCTTTGCCCTCAAAACGGGAACGAAACAAGGGGTCGAGACCCGACCTCCCGCGCCAGGTCGGGCGAGTGCCGCCGGAGGCGGGCGCCGCGACGAGTGGGAGGAGACTAATTCCCGGCCCCGCGTTCCGGGGAGCTCCAGGGATCAGAGGCACGACGGGAGCCCTAGCGGTCCTCCCCTCGGTCCACATCCAGGATTTTCCCCCTCCCCGCCACGAGGATTCACGCGTCGACCTGACTAGACCTTTTACACAGGGGTCCCGGGACCCGTCAGTCCGTAGGGGCCTCGTCCCGGCCCCCTGCACGCCAGACGCGCCCGCAGACGCCTCCTCCGGCGCCCCCCGCGGGCCGCCCTGGAGGCCCAGCCCCGTCGGCCCTTCCCTCCACCCCCACTCCCACCCGGCTCCGGGGCGGGGGTCCACGCGGTCCGGGGCGGGGGTCGACTCGAGGCGGGGGTCCACGCGGTCCGGGGCGGGGGTCCACGCGGTCCGGGGCGGGGTCCACGCGGTCCGGGGCGGGGTCCACGCGGTCCGGGGCGAGGGTCCGCGCGGGGCGGGCATGGGCGCGCCGCGTGTCCAGGACGCCGAACCACCTGTCCAAGACGCCGTAGAGCGCCGTCGCGCACCTGTCCAACTCCTACCGGCATCGGCGGTACACCCGGCGGAGGTGCAGCACGCACATCAGCTTCGACGAGAACGACGTGCACGACGACCGCGACGACGGCGGCGGCGTCGAGTCCAACGACGACGACGACCCGCGCATCCACGACCACCACGACGACGACCCCGACCGCAGGAACGTCATGGCGAAGCGACCCCTCTGTCGCGCGCCGCCACTGAGCCCCCGGGGCGGGTCCGGGCGCCGGCGTCTTCGCGCGGGGCGCGGCGGGCGGGCGGGACACGCGGGTGTGGACACGCAGCCAGGGGTCCCCCTGTCCCGTGGACGGTGGTCGATTAAGGGACTTTCTTAAGGCCGAAAAGGACGAAAAAGGAAGAAAGGGTAACACACCCGCCTCGGTCCTCGGGCGTCCTTCCCGTGGCTCCGAGAGATTCCTCCCCCGATCCCGTCCCCGCGAAACCTTGACTAGGGAATTTCCGGTCGGGACCAAGCCCGCGTCGGTGACTCTGCGTGCCCGTCGATGACCGGCGTGGTCGCACTGGTGTCGGGTTCCGACCGAGGACAAAACCGACGAGTGGATGAGAGTGGCCCTCTACCCCTCGGACGTCGGGTGAGTAGGGAGATCTCCGACCTGCCGGACAGGGCGGGCCGTTCCGGCTCGTCGGGAAACCCCGCAGGACAGGACACGTCTTCCGGGTCTACGTGTCCCTCCCGAGAGCACCCAGACGCGCGTGGGCGCGAGACCCTTCCCACCCGGGGCGGCGAGACGGGAGGACACGTAGGGTCGGTGGTCGAAGCGAGTCCCTAGGAAGACTCGTTGGTCGGTCGGAGGGCTGGTGGGTGAGCCCGGGTATCCCGTTCCCACCGAAGGCCTCGACAAACGTGGAGGAAATCGCGTTCCTGCCCTTCTACTGGCTGCCTACTGACTAATCCTACACGGGCCCCAGTAATTTCTGTGTCCTACGTGAAACGAATCCTCAGTCGTCGAGCGGACTGGGACGTCTCCCCCGCCCTTAATGAGGCTCCCCTCGGACCTTCCTCGGTCCTCTCGACTGACGTTCCAGACGTCCCACGGTGGGGGAGTGTCCCGTGTCCGGGGAAACGTCCCTCGAGTCGGTAGTGGGACTGTCTCCGGCTCCACGCCCCCTCGGGTCTCCCCCGAGGTCGGGACAAGTTCCGACCGACACACGTGCACTCTCGGGGTAGTTCTAGTAAGACCGTCTGTTCAGGGGAGAAGGCTTTCTCCCTCCCCTGCGACGGGGGGACAGGAGTCGTAACGGTAGGACCACGGACGTTGGACCGCGGGGTGGGTCCGCACCAGTCGTTCACTGACGTTGGAGTGTCGGTAGTGACGACCAGTAGTGTCGTGGGGGTTCTCGCCGGGGTTTCGCGGGACGAGGTTGTGCTTACTTCGTGCCTGAAAGTGGTAGCTGTGGAAGGCTGGACCCTGCCTTCTGACTCGAAAGGACTGGGGTTCCTGCACCGCACCCCTCCGAGACGTGCACATCGGCGGAGTCCCTTCGACGGCCGGAACAGAGTCGGGGTGCACACCCGCGTCCGAGTCAAGGTGTGGGAGTGTGGGCGGGTCACACTCCTTGCGGAAGGTAGGACGAGTAGTCTGAGCCAGTTCGGGCTCCTGGTCAGGAGTGCGAACACACACACAGACGGGAAGAAGGGAGGAGAGAGGGGGCACTCGTGTGGACGAGTCGCGGCGTCTGTCTCGTCCCCCGGGACCAGAGGACAGACTCGTGTCCGCCCCTCCGACCCCGACGCGCCCCCGTGGAGGTCACCCAAGACATTTGTTCGGTCCCGTCGACCGGGGAACCGTCGAGTGCTTTGAACGGTTTTCCTGAGTTCGAACACCGAAGTGCAGCAAATGTCAAAACAATATTTTTGTACTTATAATTTTTGACCCTCTTTACTTTATGGTGAGTCCTGCCCAAAAAAAAAAAAGGGAATCACTTTTCTCCCTAAAAAAAAAAAAAGACCAAGTCCTTTTCTTTATACCAGGTGTATTTATTCTTTTTTTCAAATCAAAGCGTTACTCCCCTAAAGTCAAAGATTTTGTTTCATTTGCCGTATGCACAGAGATACGTTGTCTAACGTGAGACGTTGAAGACCATTTTCCGTGACTGAAATGGTTTATAAATTTAGTTTTCTGAGGTGAAGAAGACCTAATACGGTTCGACTACCCGGGACAGGTCTTAAAATCGTCGACTACCTTGACCTGTTAAATAACTACACGGGCAGTCGAGTGTACTGGGTCTTCCTTCCGCTCGTCTTGTAAACAAAGTGTTCGTAGGAAAGGGACACCCGGTAGTTAGTACATAAGAAACGAGGTTTCCGTTTACTCTCAGACACATGAAGTTCAGAGAGTCTATTACTTCGAGAAACCAAAATCAGTAATAAAGGATAAACATCTTATAAATGTTTCGACAATCACAGTCATTAGGAATACTGGTTAGTGTGCTTCGCGGCTGAGTAACCTTTTCGGGGACTACGACCCTTTCTAACTTCCGTTTTCCTCTTCTCCCGCCGTCTTCCACTCTACCCACCTACCGTAGTGATGGAATTACCTGCACTTAGACTTGTTTGAAGTCCTCTGTCACTTCCTGTTCCATCGGACCGCACGACGTCAGGTACCCCAGCGTTTCTGAACCGATCCTGAATCGTTGACTTGGTGTCGTGTGAGTCTCGAAGACCCCGAGTGACGCATCTGTGGTCCCCCGCGGTGTCGCGAGATGGTGCGAGGGTCGGGACCCCGTCGGGGGAAGGTGAAATTGGTTCATTTTTGTACGAAAGAAAAAGAAAACTGTTTCGATAAAAGGTAGTTTCGAAAAGGGTTAGTTGGTCGTTTGCTTACGTGAGGACAGGGAACCTACGGTCGCGTAGGGACCTGAGTCCTCTGTCTTGTCGAAGGTGAGATCTCTCTCCGGGAGTGTAAATGCTGCAGTCCTCAGGTGGACTAGAGTGGGGCACGACTGTTCCAGGAGAAGTTCACGGGACGGGAGAGCACGTCCTTTTCCTTTTCGTCCAACCCCAAAGGTCACTAACTTCTACTACTTGATCCTTTTGGTGGTTGGTGGAAGGTTGAATCAGATGAGACGGACTTTCTGAGAATGCTGTACCCACACAACAGGAGGACTTAATGGTAAAAGACATCCCTCATCTAGTGATACCGGAAGGCTGGACTTAAAGACACTTTCCGTCTGTTTTACCTCGTGTCTCTCTCTATACGAAGGACTCCTAGGCGGGGGGCAAACCCGGACACGGGGGCAGTTCAGACCGACCTGAAAGGGCATTCGTTCGGCTCTGTACCTACAGCTCAGTAGTCCCCTTGTCGCCGTGGAGGGCTTCCGTCAAACGAGTGCGCCAAATCCCAAATAGTGCAGATTTGGTCCCGACCGAAGAGTCACCGGAGGGCGGACGAACGAGTGAGACCCACAGGAGACGGGTCGAGGACAGACGGGTCCGAAGTGGACGGTCACCCCAAACCCAGAGCCCTCTACCCTGTACCCTGGGTCGTGACGTCCCCCTCCGGACCTGGGGAGGAAGACGTGCTCGTGAAGACTCCTCCGATCCCCGTCCAAAGACTCAGGTCCGTGTTAGACAGGGTCCCTATACCGACTCCTACTTCGAAGACCTCCACCTCCACTCACACCCCCCCCGTCCTCTTACCCCTCCGTCCAGAAGGTCCCTCTCCGACCGGACTCCCACCCCCACCTCCGTCCCTCCGGACCGGGTCTCCTACCCTGGACCTCCGGGTCCTCCCGAGCGGGTCCCAGGGAGGGATGAGGTCACTACTCCGGACCCGTCCCTCCCGTCCGCTACCCCTCCAACCTCGAAGTCTCTGTTCTCGTCGACGACGAGTCCACGACTCGGCACAGACTGAGAACCGTCGGGGCACCGGACGTCGTGTGATCCGAGGAGACAGGAAGAGGCAGAGGGACTGAAAGGAGTTTGCGTATAGGTAACGTAGCCACTGCGGTAGGCTGGTAGAGTAGGAGACAGTAGGGGAAGAGGACGGAAGTTAGAAAGGGTCGTAGTTCCAGAAAAGGTTACTCAACCGACGAATGTAGTCCACCGGTTTCATAACCTCCGAGTCGAAGTCGTAGTCAAGCAGGTCACTTTTAAGTCTCAACTAAAGGACTTGTCTCTCACCAATTCACTACCAGTCCTCTTGCACCTTAAACCCTTATTGGGTCTTCCTCCGAGTCCTCTCCCCGGGTGTGCCCCGACTCTTACGTCCGAAAATTGTTTCGGACTCCCACCACTCCTTGACGAGTCTCTGTGTCGCCCTACCGAATCTGGACCAGTCTTCGAAAAAGACACTTCCCGGACCGTCACCACCTCCGAACCGCCGGTGCTCCAGGGACGATCTTGACGTACAGCCCGACAACAAGGCACTTTGTCGGCGGCCGCTATGCCCACTCCTTTTGACGAAGACTTGTGACTGTAAACCTAAGAAGAAAACAAAAAAAAAAATGGGGGTAGATAAAATTTCACCTTTACGGTAAGAATCGAGTGGTATTTTGTCCGGACCCCCCTCCGCCCCTCCACGGTCGGTCCCCGACGACTCCGCGTCCCGACCGTCGGACGTCCCGGACGGGGGAGGACGCAGAGGCGTGGCCCTACGGGTTACAGCCACAGGAGGAGGGGCTCCGACTGTGTTTCAGCAGAGGAGTGGCGGAGCCCGGTAGGACAGGGAAGAGAGTGTGCGGAGTTCAGGACGGAGTGGTCGACCGACCGGCGAAAGTGAGTGAACACCCAAAGGACGGAAGACCATCGAAGGTGAGTTCTGGTTCAAATTTGCAGTGGTGAAACCATTCTGAGCACGATTAGGGAGTCCGTCGTACCTGTGGAACGAAGTGACACGGACCCACGCGAGGTGACAGAAGACAAATGTGTGTCAGAGAGGGAACTTCGAACAATATTTCTTTCTTCTCCCTCCTTCACCTATCTGCATACCACCTGTCTATCACCCGGGTACCTGCCTACCTATCTCTCCCTGTCTGTCTGTCCATCTACTCTCTGCGTCTATCGGTGATGACTCTCAGACCCTCTTGCACCCACTTATCTACCTACAAACAACTGACAGGAACCGGTACCGACCACCTTACACTCCCTGCTGGGGTCTCGGACCCCGTTCTCAGGACGAAAAGGTCGGAGGTACGTGGGTCTGGGACTCGGGGTGCGGATCCGCAATACGAGGGGAGGGTGTCGCCTCCGCGGTGACAGAAACCCCCGCTACCGGGGCGGTAGCACGCGGACCCCGTGCGGAACCTCTGCCGGGAAAGCCCCCGTCGGTGTCTGCGGCCAGTGCGGTGCTTCCGACGGAAAGGAAAAGGGAATCAAGGACCTTCTGGACCGCGACTTCACAGAGAGGACACAAGAAAATTAAACCCCTAGTCGACTTCTCGTCTCGTTGTCGTCCCCAGAAAAGACCCCCCGGTTACTATACACATCCAAGGGGAGGCATCGGAACAACCGACTCGACGTGCATCAGTCGGTCGTCCGACCTTGTTAACGAGGGAGGCGAAACTCCCTTTGGTGGTGTACCCTCCTGAGCGCACAGATCATGGTGATCCGATGCTTTGCTTCTCGACTCTTTCTCGTATCGCTAGGACCAGTACTGGAGTGTCCAGGTTGGTCTTGTTGCGTTACCTTTCCTGTCCTTTAGCCCAGAGCGTCCTGTCGTCGTGTCCGGCACACGTCTTCACCGGTGGTCTGGGATATTTTGCCGTCACTTGACCCCCGGGATGTTCGCGTCTGGAATTGACACACCAAGTTCTCAAGTTCAAGAAGTCTGGGGAGTAATCGTATTTTACTTACTTCAATATTGTTTCGGACTCCAATCGTTTAATAATGATGTTTCGGGAGTTAATAATACAATATGGGATTCGGTGAGGGAAAAGAGGCGAAGGTAGAAACAAGGATACATAAATCTTAACTATGTGCGTTCCCATTAGTTAGACTCTATGTAGTTTCTTTATAATGTAAAGTAAGTGGTACGTTTAATTAACGATAATCGCATTTCTTACTAATTTTATTACATCTTTTTACACGTCGTTGAGTATACCTTAACATTTTTCCAAAACCTCGAGGGGTTCGTAAGTTAAATTTACCTAAAAAAACCACACGACACTCAAATTAATTTATAGAAAAAGTCTCTCGACGAGGCTTTAGAAGGTTTGGGAAAGAGGACCGGAGACGACCTCTTGTGGTTCTATTCTGAGGATTTAGTGGGTCGCATGTGTTGGGTGTAGGGGTAGCCATTGTAGACGGTTGATTCGGGTATATAGGATCTTGACTTTCATCTTTGCACCAATCTATCTACGCCTTTCAGTGTCTTGCGTCAGCGGGGGACACGAAGTTAATAATGGTTTAATCGAGACACTCCTGTACCCCTGATCAGACAAATCTCAAACGTGGGGAAGAACACCCAAGTTTATACGCGCTCACTTTTATTTGCCGGAAAGGGGAACTTCGCGTACAAAGGGATAAAGACCCGAGACAAAACGACCACCTGTGTCTCCGTCGGTGCTCGCTCCGGTCACTCTCTCAGTGTCTCGGTCCTGTCCTCCGCGGGGCCCGGGGTGGGACCCCAGACTCGATGACCTCCTTCCGACCACCCCGGGCACCTTCGACGCACAATCCCAGTGACCGCTGAAAAATTTTTGCGACGGGTGTCCCTGGTGCAGACCCCTCAGTCTAAATTGACCAGACCCCACGTCGGTGTCTGTACTCTTAAATCTTTAGAGGGGTTACTTACGTGGTGCGTAGGGCTGAACTCTTGTCCGTCCCTCGTGTCTTGAGAGGCCTCCTGGTGCCCGAGGCCCGTCGATGGGGCCGAGAGGACCGAAACACAGCCCCGCAGATAGTCTCCTTCGACCACCTCTACTCCTGTACAGAGTCGTCGCGGCGCCTCGTCTGCTCGGGTGCCGACAGACAGAGGTGGTGGACGGCCGCGGACCTGCTGCGAGAAGGGACCCCTACTGCCCCTTCCCCAGAGGGAGGGAGGGACGGGGGGAGGGAGAGGCTCCTGGACGAGCGGGTGTGGACGCCCATGGACCCCGGCGTCCTTTGGGCGGATCCGACGCCCGCACGAAAGGAACCACGGGTCGCTCGCTGGGGTACGAGCCAGCCGAACATCCGTTACCTATACGTATTGTTGTTGTAATAGTTGCCGTTCGCACTGCGAGTACATCTTCTCCCCCGTGGAGGATGGTAGCTTAGGAAACCCCCTATACAGGGACCAAACGTGGAACCCTCGATACCGGGCGAACGGCATTCACACCGACAGCATTCACGACATGAGTTTGCTTCAGAACCTTATAAAGAGGTCGAGAAACCGGTTCAACCTCGCTCCGCACCACCACCCGTGCGACAAAGACATCGGCATCACACCCTAGAGGTCGACGAAATGTTTCGTGTACCCGGACCTTCGTCTCTCTCTCTTGCCTGTCGAACGAAAGAGTGCCGGTGCGTACTCTGCACCAAGTAGAATTTTGCTCTTGTAGAACAAAGAATCGACACAATTCTTTGGCCTTAGAGCACGATTTTAGGGTCAAGACAAAAGAACTCTTTTCCGGTTCGCACGACATTACTATGTTGTAATTTAACCGAAGACGGTTCTACGGTTGAAAAACCTTTATTTTTCTTGTCTTTTATTTTGTGAATTGGAAACGGGGACGGGGGAAAAAAAAGAAAAGTCTCAGATTCTTTCACACCTCTTCTGTTACGTTTCACTCACACCCTTCCCTGGAGTCTAGGGACCCAGAGGAAAACACCCCGAAAGTCTGTCACAACGTTCGCAGTGCGTCCCGCTTCGCTCTCTTCTTCGAGGGAATCGTTTTATATTCCTTCACTCTCTCTATCAGAGTTCCTACACCTTCTACGATGTTTCTTTACAAAGGTCGACCTGTTACCTTACCTTGCGCAGGACTACGCGAACCGTCTATAGCGGCACATGGAAGTTACGGTAGCGGTCCTCAGTGGGGAAAAAGATGTGACGCCTTATTTTATAAATCTACCTTCTCGAGAGCCAGTGTATAAGTACTTGTAAGATAGAACGAAAAGTACATAGGTAGATAGAGTTTCCTGGAAGATCTGAAATTTTTTTTTATTAAAATCTAAATGTCCTTTAACCACGTCTCTTAAGGGAATCTGAAAAACGTGGTTTGAAGAGACATACAATTATTCAAATAGATAGTTTAGTGGTTGTGTAAATGAAACTGTAGTAATTAAATGGAATAAATGAAGAAGAGTTTAGTGGTTTTTCAACATTGTCAATCAATTTACAGATAATAAACCCCGTAAAATCGTCCGTCACCCCACCCAGTATTTACTTCTTTCGAATCCGGAACGGGAAGTTCCAGTGGACCTGACACTAGAACAAAGTCCTCGGGTTCCCGAGAGTCTCAGGACCCCTTACCTCCTGTGGGCCCCGGTACTCTCGGGCAAGTCAAAATTCCCTCTTCCACCTCAAACAGTTTCTAGGTCCTGCCCCGTCCTTTGTGTGGTCCTTGTAACTTGCTATTCCTTGTTCTTTCCGGTCGCGGAGAGACCCACGTCGTCCTCCGTCCCACCCGGCCGGGTCCGACCCTGACGGGTAAGCGGACCCTGTTTCCTGCACCCGTACCTTCCGTACTGGGGACTCGGGACTCCTCCGCCCTCGTCGAGACTCCCTCCCACGGACGTCGTCTCCGTAGCTCCTCCCTGCAAACCACTGCTCTACCTCGTCCGCGACCCCGGACTCGTCCCGAGACACACACCCCCCGCACCCCGTCCTGACGTCGGGGGAGGATTCACCGTTACTGGACAATCCGGTGGACGGACTTCTGAGAATTTTCGTATTCATCGACTTGCTAGCACCCAACTTTAAGAGGAGGAAGGAGGACAGAAGGGCAGGGGGGCGGCGGGGTTTACGTGCCGCGGACCACTTCCGTAAACCCCTCACACTTCACTGACCTGCCCGGTCCCGGAGGCCTGGGCGAGTGCCGGCCCGGTAGTCGCAGCTCGACGTGGGGACCCCGGACGTCTCGGCTCGGCTCGGACCGGCCGGGCACGGAGGACGAGGCGACTCCCCGACGACGGGGGTCCGGACGGGAGTAAGACGGAGAATTGAGGAGCGGGTTCCGACCCCCTTCCCAGTAGCGACGTCTACCCGACCGGGTCCCGGAGGACAAAGTGGCAGTGACCTGCACCGAAGGGTGGAGTGATGCACCTCTTTCCCCGGGTCCGAGCCCCCGTCTCTCCTCCGGAGAGACACTTGATCCGGTACAGACAGTGAAGGCTACACAGAATAGGTACGGTGCACCGGTCACTCGCGGAGTCACTCTCCGTTCGAACCTCGGCTCGGGTCCTGCCCCCTTTCCTCCACCCGTACCCTGGGCAGGTCGGGACCCCCCGGACACGTTCCCCTCCCCGGACTTGTCTTCGGGGGGAAGTAGAGAGGCAAAGGAGTCTGAGAGGACACCAATTAGCGAGGAGGGGTTTACGTGTGACGGCCCCAATCCCTCCCCCCTCCCTGCGGAAACCACACCCGCATGGACATTCGCCCGACTCAGTGCCCGTGGACCCCTGTGCAATCCACCCGTCGCTGGAGCTCCTCTTTGCAGATCTCCCCGCGTGGGGTCTTAAATGACTCGAAAGAGAGATTTGTCATCCTAGTATCTTCCGAAAATAAAAGAATAAAGACAGGTCACTTCGTAAAGAGTAAAAGACATTTCTAAAATTGAAAAGATAACTCTCTATTTTGCCTCAAATTACTGATACCATTTTAGGAAAGTCCTTCTACCCTTCATTATGTACTTTTTTGGTCCCTCCACAAACATAGCAAAGGATCACTAAAAAAGGTCCACTAAATAGGGTTTCTTTATTAAATTGTCTTCGTTTCAGCGCACGTACACACACACACAGACACACTCGCGTAGAGCTAGACCCATCCACCCACACGTACAGACACGTTTACACCCACACACACACGTCCGCAGACACATGTACACGTACATGCGTACACACTCACACACACCCGTAACACACGCACGTGCACAAACACATACAGACAGCACACACACCATACACACATGCAGACGTCTACACGCACAAACACGTCCACGCTCACGCACGTGTGCACACACGGAAATGCACACGTGCACACACGTACAGACGTCTACACACACAAACACGTCCACGCTCACACACGTGTGCACACACGAAAATGCACACGTGCACACGAATGACGAACGGGAAGGCCTCAGTCGAACCTGAACGGGAGTCACGGTCCGATCTTCGGGAAGGTCGTGTCCACACGGGGCGGCACCCGTGGTCGTCGACGCCCCTAGTGCCACGTTAAGGGCATTCCTGTCCCTCCGACGACGACACCGGGACTGATTTGTACCTCCCGCTGGTCGAACGTGGACCCGCTCCCGACCTTTGTTCACGACTCCCTTCGCTCCGAAGAAGGAGTGACCGGTGTTCCTCGGCAGGACTTCCAGCGTCACCTCCCACGGTCCACTGAAAACGGGGTGGGGGCAGAAGTGCCGATCGCTGGTTCACCGAAGTCCATGCAGGAGCCGGGGACGCGGGACGAAAGGAGTTGCGGCTCGCCCCTACAGCTGTGTCCACTGTAGTAGGGCGGGCGGAGGACCCCGTAGACTCCTGCCCCACGGGAACCTTACGTTTCCAACCTCGCCCCCACGACGGAAGAGGGGGTCTAACTCCACGTCACTGAACCCCACGGGGCACTTAAGAGATCGACGGAAAGGCCGGTCCCGGACCTCGTAGTCCCGGTCTCCTCTCGGTCTCTGCCGAGGGAGACGTGGGGGTCCCGAGCCCCTCTGGGTCCCCACGACATACCGTGGCCACCACCCCGAGCCCCGGGGTCACTCTAGAGGAGTGACTTGGCCGAGGGGGCGGGACGCGGTCCGTGCCGGTGGGGAGCCCCCGCAGACCCACGGGCAGGGCACCCCTCCCGACACGTCCCTAGGGCTACCGTGCAGGCCATGGACTCGTGAGCCAGGCTCCGGACCGACCTGAACCTGTGCAGTGTCGGGACCACGAAGAGGACCCGGAACCGGTCAAAGAGACGACGTCGTTATCCCGTAGGCCTTTCCGACGTTTCTGTCCCCAGATTCGCAGGAGGCGTCGCGGGGAGTAACTGGGGTAGTCGAGGAGGGAGGGAGGGAGAGTGTCGTAGTCCGAGGACTCGGAGCCCCTACCTCACTTGGTCCTTCCCCGAAGCGTACAAACGGGGGATCGAGGTCGTCTGTACGATTACCGGCGCAGTGCAGTCGTTTACGTGTCGGGGAAAGTTCCTACTGTTTTGTCTCCGTCTTAGGGAGTCCCCTGTGTCTTAGAATCTGTGCCGCAGGCGAGACCCTACGAACGACCCCTTGACTGGTGACCCATCCTACCCAAAGACTTTTGGGACTGACGTCCCGAGAGACCGTGAACGACTGGAGTCGTGCCACCTGTGTCCGACTGGTCGGGCCGACAGAGGAGGGGTCTTTCTATGGGTCTTCCCCCTCCTTCCCTCTTTCTAGTGGACATTTTACAAAAGACTTGGATTCATAAATGTCCTTCTCTGTCTTCCCACGAGAAGACACAAACTCGACTAAAAAGCACTGTGGGACCACAGACGACGCACGCAGAGACGAGTCTCTCGTCTCCGAAGTGGGTGCGTGTGTGTCTCAGGCCTTAGCCACACTAAGACCACTCCTAAGGCTCCTCGACTACGACAGTCGGGACGTTAGTCCGTAGTCCCCCGACTAGGTCGGTAGTGTAGTACCAGGAGGTCTCCTGCGGGTCCTTGCAGCGGCTCCCCATGTCCAAACACTGGAGCGAGCAATATTTGAATCGTGTTCATGAGCGAGTAATCTTTGAATCGTGTTCATGAGTGAGTAATATTTGAATTGTTTTCATGAGTGAGTAATATTTGAATCGTTTTCATGAGCGAGTAATATTTGAATCGTTTTCATGAGTGAATAATATTTGAATCGTTTTCATGAGCGAGTAATATTTGAATCGTGTTCATTGGCTCAAGTGGTCTGTACGCTGTTATTGTCACTTCGAGCTTTGTCGAAGGACAAGTCTATCTTGAGATGCGTTGAAGCACTTCGACTCTACCATCCTGTCTTTGTTGAACTGTCCTAACGAGAGTCCGATAACCCATTTTTCCTGGACGACCCTTGACATACTCTCCGGTGAACCGTCCTCAACCCTGCTCCGTGCTCTCGCTCGCCCCAGACACGGCTCGTCTCTCACCGAGGAGCCCGGGGAAAGGGCCGGACAGGGGAGTGGTAGAAGAAACGTGTGCACGACCACGGACGACTGTGGGTGTGCCTACTGGCCCCACGGTCAGTCCCAGTGCCCCGACGGCTCACTCCAGTGTGACACGAGGCAGACACCAGACGTCGACGGTAGGGTAGACTACCCCTGTCCTCCCCTGGAGGACTGGGGGCCTTCGATTCCCTCGCCAAGGACGGAAGGAACCTCAACGACGTCTACCAATGTCGAGGTAGGCCCCAGGCTGGAGTTCCTCCTGTGGACGGTCCCCTGACAGTGAGGTAGTGCTCGACCCCTCTGTGGACGTCTGAGCCCACAGATTCGGGACTCGAAACGGCCCGCGGGGCCCGACCGAGTCGAGGGGGAGGACTCTCCTTACGGGTCCCGGGGCAGGGCGCCCCGACGCGGGGGAGGCCTCCCGTGCCCCTCCCCGAAGGAGCTAGCCGAGGGACGTCGTTCCTGCGTCCTCCAGACGAATGGAAGACACGCTCAAGGACAACGACAACTGTACGGGAGCGGGGCACGTCGGACCTCACCCTGTGAACTCTTGTAAAAGTACGTACCGCTCTTGAACCGTTCCTCTCCGTCTCTTTTGTCGAGTCGCAATTTTGTGTCTCTACCAGGGTCCTGTTCTCATACGTCAGTAAGATTGTTTCCGACCCAATCAAATGTTGTCTGTCAGGATGTGTGCAGACTCTACCTGTACCCGTCCCTCTGTGTCCATCCTTCTTCCCCTCCACCAGAGGTGGACTGAGACTGGTCGTACGTTTCGTCCTACGCGACCCGCCCTCACCCCCGAGCCCGTCGCCCTCGCGTCCCGACGAGGGTGGTCCCGTCCTTTGGGCCCAGGGACGTACCGGGAGTCCGCGTTCGAGCCCCGCCCCCAGTCGGCACAGCGTCGTGCGTCTAGCCGTCGGACATTTGTGCGGAGATGGAACATTTGAGTGCGTTCCCCCAGCACCCACTTGTCCGTGAGGGTTTGGGCTTACATGTATGTCTCTCTATCTACTACTGAAGAGTAGATCCTTGACCCGAAGGATAAGGACTAGTATGTTCCTACCTTCTCGATACGCCCGGGTCCCCTCTGGTCCTCCCTCCACGTCCCGGACCGGGTGTCCCGCCTCGTCCGGTGCGACAGACCTCTCGGTCGGGCTCGAAGGGGCTCCTCCAGTGCCGGGACCTGGTCGCGAGCTCGCAAGGGAAGACCAGGAGTGACTGGTTAGCGACGGGCCCTGCCATCCCAGACGGTCCCCACTCGTCGCGACACCGGCGGAGGGGGGGTCGGGGGCGGGCCACCGGGGACTCGAGACACCCTGGTCCCGTCGCTCGCACGACTGGGAGACACCACTCCCACGGGACCGTGGACCGCTTGCGGCAGGCGTGCTCGAGGCACGCAGTGAACACGGATGCCAGGGAGAGTAGAGCCCCCGGGAGGGAGCGAAGGGGCTTCGGGGAGGTATAGGGGGCTGCCCCGGGACACGGGGACGTCGGGACAGACAAGGTCGTCGGGTCCGAGCTAGGCACGCCCCGCCGGCCCCCCGAGTGAGACGGTCCTGCGCCGGACTCGTCCGCAGTCCCAGAGGAGAGACCCCGCAGTGGGACGGGGGTGGTGGGCGACAGACTGGGCGGGCGGAACCGAGCGAAGAACCGGGGAGGGACCGTGGACTAGTGGAAGGGTCGTGACGAGAGCTGGAAGGGGCACTGTGCCGAAGGAGAGGAGGACTCTGACTTGGGAGGCTCCCGACTCAGAGGGACCTCTACCGTGTCCAAGGCGAGGACGGACGTGCCACCCGGTGAGAGAGGACGGTTGTGGGCGAGGCGGGAGGTGTGGGTCGCACGGGACCCTACCCCAGACACGACGGGACCCAGACGTCCCCAGAGCCGAAGGAGGTCCCGGGTCAGAGGGAGAGCCCCCAGTCGAGGTCGGAGAGAGCCGTTTGAGCGACGGGAGACGTAGTGGAAGACGGACTGAAAAAAGAGTCCGTGGGGGACGTGCACATCCGGAGAACCTTTTTGGCGGAAGACGGGGCAGGAGACGGGGACCCCACAGAGGCGAGGACGCAGGGGAGGAGACGGGTGGAAGGATGTGCGGACACAGGTCTGGAGGGTCAGACCCGAGGACAAGTCGGAGGAGAGACTCGTCGAAGTAGGATTAAAATGACTGCGACGGGTCTCCTGACTGGAGGATGCACAGACTGGAGTGGGTCCTCAGGGCCGACCGCCAGGCCGGGAACCCCTGGCAGTGTGTGTCGCGGGCCGAAGTCGACCTCTTCAGGTCCGGTGGCCTGAGGGACGACCTACGCGGGGCAAGACCTAAGGGGTGGAACCACTAACCCCCTCCGAGGGTCCGCAGAAGAGTTGGACGGAGGGAAAGAGGAAGAGTGTAGGACAGGACGGTCGGACAGAGACCTCGTAAGGAACCTGGGCTGGGAGACCGTGGTGGAGGAAGGACGGACCGGAGGGTGACCTGGTAGTGCCGTCGAGAATCTCTTATGGGTCCCGAGGGAGAGTCTGTCCTGCCGGGCTCGCCGTGGGCACGCCTCGGGCGCCACCGGGACCGGGACTACGGGCGCCGTCGCCGACCCTGAACGACCACTCCACCCGCGTGACGGAGCACGTGCGCCGGCCGGGGGCGGTTCGGCCCGACCCCCGAGGACGGAGTACGCCACGAGGCACTCAGGAGACACAGAGATCGCACCACACAACTTTCGACCCCATGTCCGACGAAATACCTTAAGTCGACCTGTCCTTTCGCCAATCCCACACGACGGGGCTTTTGTCGATTGTCTAGTTTTCACCCTTTCCTGTGCGAAGACACCTCGAAACTGAGAACCAGTAAAGATACCGTCTCTGAGGGCATACTCAGGTAGAAACCTTTGCTGGAGGACCCCCACGGGCTCTTCCACTGTCACTGAGACCAAGTCTCGACTCAGGTGCCGTGCACTTGTTCCGTGTGGGTCGGACTGCACCGCAGCCCCGCGTCTCCTCTGACGGGATCCGACTGTGCCCCAGCCCCACGTCTCCTCTGAGGGGATCTGACTGTGCCCCAGTCCCACGTCTCCTCTGAGGGGATCTGACTGTGCCCCAGCCCCACGTCTCCTCTGAGGGGATCTGACTGTGCCCCAGCCCCACGTCTCCTCTGACGGGATCCGACTGCACCCCAGCCCCACGTCCCCTCTGAGGGGATCTGACTACACCCCAGCCCCACGTCTCCTCTGAGGGGATCTGACTGTGCCCCAGCCCCACGTCCCCTCTGAGGGGATCCGACTGTGCCCCAACCCCACGTCCCCTCTGACGGGATCCGACTGTGCCCCAGCCCCACGTCCCCTCTGAGGGGATCTGACTGTGCCCCAGCCCCACGTCCCCTCTGAGGGGATCTGACTGTGCCCCAGCCCCACGGGGATCTAACTGTGTCCCAGTCCCACGTCCCCTCTGAGGGGATCCGACTGTGCCCCAGCCCCACGTCCCCTCTGACGGGATCCGACTGTGCCCCAGCCCCACGTCCCCTCTGACGGGATCCGACGAGAACCCCTTTGCCCCCCAGCCCTCCTAGCGAGTCGGCAACTCTTCCTTGCCTACGAGATGAAGCTGTAGAGTTTCTTTGTCGTGTGTCTCTTCGAGGGACAGGAAGTGCGCAGCCGCGCCCCGGGAGGGCGGAACAAACATCTACTCCTGCTCGCCGTGTCTCGCGTCCAGAGGACGGGGTGCTGTGCCGGCCAGTCCTGACTTGGGTTTCCGGCTCGGGTCCAGAGGTACCTCTGTCGACGCGAGCCCCGACCCTGTCTCCACCCAAACCCAGACTCGAGACAAGAGACGAGTCTCCTCGAGTCTTTCACCGCACGCAGGAGCCACGGTCCACGGCTCGGCTAAGGGTCCCCTCCTCCTCCGCGGACCGGAAGGGCAAGGAGTAGACTTTTGTCCCGGTTACGGGGACGCCCACATGACCCCTAACCTACTCACGCTCGCCCACGGGCTGGGTCCCCACGACCCGCCTTCGCCGGCCCCACTTCGCTCGACGGAGACGAGTACATTGTGTGCCCGCGCCGGAGAGACGTTAAGCGACGCCGGTGTCGGGACGTGGAAGCGAGCGTCCTACCAAGGCTCTCTGTGCCGGAAGGGTGGCGGTCCCCAGTGGACGTTCGGACGTCGGTGTCGTCGAAGATGTTTGTACAGTAGACTTTTGTGAGTCGAGTTGGACAGGAGATTCGACGTGTCGAAAAAACGGGGAGGTTTCGACCGACGACACTGCCCCTTCAGGGGTCTTCCCGGGGAGTTGGTGGTCGACCGGTGACGGCGAAGAGGTCGGCCCGCTGCTCACCAGGGGTGATCTTTGGTGCAGAATGTCCTGCTCCCTGGGGGTGACGGAATCTGGGGCTTAGTCCCCGACTGTGTCAGAAAGGACTTTCGCACGGAAAAGGGACTCGGTAGTCAAGATTACCATCGAAGTGTCGACCGTGTGAAATACACAGCTCTTTTCTACTCGTTTTTGCCCCGTAGTAAAGTCGAGATTTTCCTTCAATCAACAAAAGTATCTACCCACGTACAAGAGTCTTGGATTCATCGAGTTTGTCTAAGCATTCTAGTTTAGGTTGAGCTCAATTTGGAAGAATCCTAAAATAGCACATCTTTACGACCGTGTCATACTTTATCTGTGATTCATCTTACGTCAATGTGTATTTATGACCAATCGCACCTACCTCTTCAAGTCGATTGACCCGCTTTCGATGGAGCCTCAGGGAAAAGAAACCCCCAGTCTCGACACCCCGCGCCCCGCCCACAGAGTCTCCGATAGATCTGAGTCACGACGTCAGACACCCCTCCTTTCCTCCCTTCACGGCGCTCGAGCTCTACTTCCGTCCTGGTCCGGCAGACGAGCCCCCGGCACCGCCCCACTGTGACTACACCTCGACCCCAGGCTCCACCCACACGTCCCTGGCGTGGCTCCCCTGCGACGCCACGCCCCTCGGCCCCAGGACCGGCTCGACGGGGAGCCTGTTCCTCCTGTGTGGACAGCCCGCCGTGACTGGCCTCTACCTTACCGTCCGCTCCTCCTGCGTCTTTGCTCCACGTCCGCACACGCGCGGTCCCGCGACCCCTCTGTGGCTGAATGAAAGACCTCCCTGGGATAGAAACACGCCCGTAGGCCTGTCTGACGCCACTACGCCTATTTCGGGCCAATGCACCGGGCAAGGTAGCGTGGGCCCCCACCCCGTGAACGAGAGAAAGAAAAGACGAGAGCTCCCTAGATTTTCGCTATTGTCCACAGTTCTCTTACTTAAAAAAAAAGTTGGTTGGCTTCTGTTTACACTAATAAATTGTTAGACTTCTCTGGAACTATGTATTTCTGTATTTCGTCCACAGCCCCTGTGTGACACTGTAGGACCCAGTAAGAGACCGAAGTCCACTAAAAAAAAAAAATTGGAATTTGCCACATTAGTACTTAGTATAAAATGAAAGCTACGATTTCTTTTTTCACGAGAGGGATGGACTTGAGAACTAGTTAGCAAAGGGCACACAATGTACTATTCAATAACGAGTTTCTTTAGTTGTATTTATTACTACTCTGTCACTGGAAGAGTCTCTTGTTCTGTAGAGGTATTAGGAAGTGGTTGACGAAACACTATAGGTTGGTCCTTTGTATTGCAGAAAATTCGTGAGACGTCGTCTCCAAGAATGACTTAAGAGACTAACATATGCGGTAATTGACGTGCTAAAATGACCATGACTTTACAGAAGAGAACTTTGTGACAAGAATCCTGTGTTTAAGTTACGAAAAGAGTCCTGTCTGACTTGAGAGTCTTCCGTGACGGTCGTCTACTGGCTTTACCATCCTGAGGGTGGACTCTCTCCACTACCCGTTAGTTTCTACAAAGTCTTCGACGACGTCGTCATTAAACAAAACTAGAGAAGCAGACACGAACCTCGGTCTCCTTCCGAACCTGTCGACACGTTCGTACGCGGTCTGATTCTCCGCCGCGAAGACCCGTCGGACCCCCACGACACCACGGGCGCCCCGCCTGCGGTCTACGGTCTCACGTCACTGTAGCGGTTGTTTTAATTGGGATCTGGTCTTGACCGGCGTCGAGCCACTGCACGTCTTTTATTGGGGTCTTGGACAAAGATGCTCCTTCGGGTCTGGTCTCAGTACGGTCACACACTTTGCGATGAAAACTTGGTCAAAAGTTTTGCTCCACGTGTCTACCTGGTATCGACCGCTGATGGTCTTCGGACAAAATCAGATCATTTCGTAGATCTTTTGTCTACAAAATCAAAACCTCCTGAGTAAAATATAGTTCTTTCTCCTAACCAGATTTTAAAAATCTTGAAAATATTTTAAAAAAGAATTAGTAAATACATTTGAACTTTATCTGTATCCTGAGTGTCCTTATATATATATATGTGTGTGAAAATACAAACGTATTTTTGGGAAGGAAAGTAACAAATCGATTGTAAAATAAGAGAATCGACAGAGAAAGTCCAGGACCCTAGAGAATTTGGTCACTCTCTATACAGGATCTATGTTGAGGCCCTCAACGACTACCTGTCCCTCCGGACCGCACGACGTTACGTACCCCAGCGTTTCTCAGCCTGTGCTGACTCGCTGACTTGACTTGACTTAAAGCATTATGATCTCCATATTGACTTGCCTACGTTTATATTTTATCGTTCACGTTCATTGACAAAGTTTCCTTTTATAATAAATTCTAGTATTTAATCTCTAAATTTTACTATTTGATCTATATTTACTGAAATTTCCTATTTTTGTATTCAATATTGATAATCCTTAGTAATTCACTGAGAAAAGGTACTCAAACATGACAAAGGATTGTTTAATATGATACAGTGCTGGAACTTTCACAAGACTTCGAGTCGCGTCTAAACATACTTGTGGCACGCCCGAGGCCGGTGACGTCCAAACGTCTGCGGTGCCACATGAGAGGAGAGCTACGGACACAGGACCCCCTCCCGCCAGTGGAGACGGAAGTCGTTGTGGGGGTGGAGGAACGAAAGAGGGAAGAGTGTTGGGGTTAAGTAGAACTTTTGTTTAGAAACTCGTTTGCGTTTTGTTGGTTCGTTCGTTTTGTCCGGTTGTTAGATGGGGTTTGGAGCGTCGCTGTAGATCCTTGTGGCGCACGATCCAGATCGGGAAAGGAGAGAGGGAGACCTCGTCTGTGAACGCCTCTTCCACCTTTTTCAAAACACTACTTGAAAACAAAATCGAGTTCGAAAACCTTTCAATGAGCAGATATTAAATTTATTAAAACTTTTCTAACACACACCTACTCTTAACCATACGCACAGGAGAGGTACAAATTATTTCGTCGTCTCTTCGATTGGTATCTAACAGCTATATGTGAACCGGTACGGACGGTCCGTGGAGACAGGGACCCTATAGGGTCCGTTCTTATGACCTCACCCGTCTGTCAGGGAAGAGTCCCCTAGAAGGACTGGGTCCCTACCTTGGTGCAGAGACGTAACATTCGTCTAAGAAATGGCAGACTCGGTGGTCCCTTCGGGTCCTCCCGTCTTTCGAAAAATTTTTATCCTCTGGTAAAGAGAGAGAGGGGTACAACCACAGGAAGGAACCGAAATAAATAAACCAAAACGTAAATTGATACTGTAGAAGCTTTCTTTAAACCCTCGCTACACCTTGTGTGACTCTCCTTCACCTCCACATGAGACTGGTCTCCCCCTCCCACACCTTTTGGACCCCTCTCCGACTTCAGTAGTCCTTTCGGGTCAGGGGTTGGAACAGGGGAGAGTCCCTTTTTCCCGTAGAGGCACACCCCTAGAATGACAAAGAAAGGAAAGACAGGAACAAATAACTCCCCTTTGTTCGCTGGACTTGAGGTGAAGAAGGGGTTTTGTTGTGTATCGTTGTCATTGTTTTGTTTCTCTCACCTTTAGAAGTCATTCGACGACCCCACCCTCTTTGGCGTCTTCGGCCGCGTCCGCGTCCTTCGGACCGCACGTACTCGGGCGTTCCACCGGAAGTGTCGGCCTGAGCCCGGACTTTGCGAGACGTCTTTCGGCAGCGCGGGTAGGGACTGGGTCAGGTGTCCCTTCCTGTGGCAAAGAAGGATTCACAAGGGACAGACACACGCACAATCTGAATTGTCAGCACAATCTGAGACACCGGGGCACCGGACATCCGGTGGCCCAAAGAGACAGGCACCCCAAGAGGTCCGTTCTTGTGCTCACGCGAGGGTTGGGTCCCTAGCTCGGACGCAGGGAGTACAGCGGACATAATCGTACACCCAAGAAATGGTGATCACGGTGGACCCTAAGAGTCTATGGGTTGATGCCTAAAGATTCTCTGACACAAGTAATAGTTGTGTGAGCGACGTAGAGGCCCAGAACGTTGTGGGTTTCGTTCGGACTACCAGGGGACTCGAGGTACAGTGCCAGAAATCCTCCCCTGGGAAGAAGTGTTCGACGTGAAGTGTCCCAGACCGGATGTGGACGGAATGACTTTGCCGGCAGTCACGGGTTCGTGGACCGTGTACGTCCCGGGTCGTCCGGAGACCGACTCCAGACAAAGGTCACCTCAAACCAATTTCTTTTCGGGTTACGGGGGGACCCCCACGTACGGGTAGCTCTCCTCTTATGTCTGGACGCAGGCGCGTCTTTTTCATCCAAGACTAACACACTGCAAGGGATCGTTGACTAAAGGTTTCGTTTTAGACTTGGAGTAATATTCCTTCGTTATAAGTCTTCCCTATCCTCTCGTGTGTTCTGTCTTCCTGAAAAACCGTGTTGATCCCTTCTCAAATCCCCTAGTGGGTAAAGTAAGAACTTCGACGACGAAGAGTGAACCAAGACTTTCTCAGAACTTTGACTTTATAAGTGTTCCTTGATGTGCTCCAGTTTAATATTAGGTGAAGTATGTCTTTCGCTTGTACCGACAATGACCTTTCGACTGCAGCTGACAAGTCCGACCTTTATATGTGGATGTGCATAATCCACATCGCTGGTATACACATATACCGATTTACGTATCTGGGTACGTCTGTGCGTGGGTGTATAGAGTGTTGACCTTTGGATCGACCTCGAGACCGTCTCCTACCAAAACTCACAGAGGACTATTTCGTTCGTGGTACTGACAAAGGTGCCACCGACCCTTGTCCCTCCCCACCCGTGCGGTCTTCCTACTGATGACCAGAGGCGACCCCTGTGACTGGCAGTGACTGGTCGATGAAATTCACCTCAGTGACGGGGGCGGAGTGTGATCACCAGTAAGGCGACGATGGCACGTCAAAGATCGTCCCTGCAAAAGGTACCGCCTCCGAAGTAGTCATTGATAGTGACCTACTATTGAAGTATTTAGTTCCTGAAGGGACCACCGAGTCTACCATTTCGCAGCCGAATATTCCGCCCTCCGGGCCCAAGTTTGAGACCCATCCCCTCTAGAGGACCTCTTCCGTTACCGTGGGGTGAGGTCATGAGAACGGACCTTTTAGGGTACCTACCTCCTCGGACCATCCGATGTCAGGTACCCCAGTGTTTCTCAACCTGTGCTGACTCACTGAAGTGAAAGTGTTTAGTACTACGGTGGATGAGTTACGTTAAACGTTACGTGCGAAGTGAGGGGAACCGACAGTGCATTTGGGAACGGTGAAGCGTGTCGGACACCGAGTGGACGCTCTTTTGTCCGAGTGGGATTGTAAGAGATAGTGCACTACCCGTACGCGAGAGTGGGACCTAGAGGTTCTGTACGCAGAAGGGGACTTTATAGTACAATAATTCGACGAAACACGCAAAAAGTCTGTCTATAGAATAAACGAGAAACCTCTGTATTGGCACTCCGGATTAAGACCTTAGCGGACGCTCTTCGTACGTACCACTAACGGAGGAACTCGTCGTCGGATGTGGACTGTCGAAAGCGGGATCGAGGGCGAAGGTACTCCGGTGAATGCACTCCATCTTTATAATGGAAATGGTATCGTACCGAAAAACTGTACCGACAGTCGCCTGAATCCGAAGGAGAGGAGGGGTCCCTCGCCGGCGCCCCTGACCAGGAGCTTCCTGGCGTCTGACAGGGACGCCGGGCGGAGGTCGCGGTAGGAGAGGGAGTACCGGAACCGGGAGAGCCAGAGGTCCCGCTACCGAAAGAGGTCCTCCCAGTCCAACGGGAACCAGTACAGCTTGTGGAGGAGGCTGGCCAGCCTCCAGTGCCTCCGCCGCAGCAGCAGCGCGAGCGCCATGGGCGGCAGGAGGAACCGCGTCGACCTCTTGCAAGACCCGGCCCCCGAGTCGACGAGGAGGTCGGCGTAGTCCAAGTAGTACAGCCTCATCGACGCCAGGCCGCAGGCCGGGCCCTTCAGCAGGAGGCCCGCCGGCACGCGCGCGCCCGGCCGCGGCCCGCCCCCGCCGGCGAGGACCCCCGACGGGAGCGAGTCGAACGCGCGGTCCAGCTTCGTGACCAACGCCTCTGTGAGGTCCGACGAGTCCGTGTGGAGGAGCAGCGAGAGGAGGTGGTCGAACAGGCGGTCGGGCAACAACCGGCCGAACGGGTCGTAGGGCATCGAGTTCCAGGCCGGCAGCCCGCCGCGGTCGCGCAGGCGCATCCGCGCCAGCGGGCCCACCAGGGGGTCGTGCCGCGGCACCGGGACCCGGTCGTCGAAGTCCCTCAGGTGGCAGAGGGACTGGTGCAGCGACAGCTCCAGGTCCGACTCGAGCGGGAACGCCGACCCCCGGAGGCAGAACAGCGGCAGCAGGAGGTCCGACACGCTCCACGACGACAAGTAGAGCCTGAGCCACGCGCGCGCCATGCGGCGCAGGAGGCGCTAGAACGGCTCCAAGTCGTCGCTGAACCGGTGGTCGAGCAGCATCAACAGCATGAGCAGCAACAACAACAGCAGGAACAGGCGCAGGACGTCGCGCGCGCGCGGCACCGTCGGGTCGACCACCAGAAGACGTCTCTCTCGTCTGTCCTGCGTCCTCTCTTGTTCTCCCTTTCGCCGATCTTGCGCACCGACGCTGTCGCGCCTTCCGTTCGAGCCCCGCGCGGGCAGCCCCTGGACCTCAGGGGGACGTCCCGGCGTCCGCCTTCCCTGTAATGTGCCCCGCACACGAGTCCCGTGGCCCGCGACCCATGCGGACGATGTCTGATCCCCGAGGGCCTTGACTGTCTGTTCGCGACCTATCCCGTTTGTGTCAGAACAACGACGAATCAACGATTCAGGACCGACTGAGAGACGTTGGGGTACCTGACGTCGGGCGGTCCGAGGAGACAGGTACTCTAAGAGGTCCGTTCTTGTGACCTCACCCGACGGTGAAGGAGGAGGCCCCTAGAAGGGCTGGGGCCCTAGCTCAAGGGTAGAGGACGTAACCGCCCACCCAAGAAATGGTGACTCGGTGGACCCTTCGGATTTATATTAAAATTTCATAATGAAAAAGTAGTGAAGGTTTAAAATTCGTAACGAAGATTTTAACCTAAAGAGATGAATGACGGACTGGCGCACGGATTATTACTGTAGGTACCATGCTGATCCGAAAGATTCTCAAACACTTGAACAACAGTGGAACATTCGTCTACAAGTGTCGTTAACGAAAATTTAACGAAAGTGTCTCTACGAACCCGTCGTGTCTTCTTTCGGGTTCCAAGACCACCCAGGACGGCCCTACGGCTGTAGGGCTGTAACCACCCAAGACGCGGTTGTGGCTGGGACCCGTCAGTCATGGTTCTCGTGTACGACCCCGACTCTTACCGAAATTTAAAAGATGGAATCTCGGTCAAATAGTTCTATGTGACACTTCGTTGTTCGGGGTCGATTTGAATCTTCCTTGAGACCAAGTGACATAGAGTCGCCCGACCTCTCCCACCTGCCCCTCTTCATGTGTCGTCGGTCTGCGGGTAATTTACGTCCTCACGCCACTCAACCGCGGTTACTGTGTGGTGGGTCGCGGACGACGCCAACGGGACGCGGCGCCGTTCGGGCCCCTCTCGACCGTCTCTGTGGTACGGGCACGTGGCACACCCGACCGCGTATCTTGCACACCCATTTACAGTACCGGTGTGAGTTTTCTTAAGCCCTTATGAGTAAAATTTTCCTGGTCCAATTTTTAATGTGAGTGGGGACATAAACTACCACAGTGGTGAGCGACCTGGACTCACACTCGTTCGAGACCCTCAACCACTACCTGTCCCTTCGGACCACACGGCGTCAGGTACCCCAGCGTTTCTCAACCTGTGCTGACTCACTGACTTGACTTGACTTGGGGACATAAAGTAGACTTTGTATAAGATTGAGATTTCCCTATAAATATCTCATACGTAGCAAAGGGGAGTACGATACGCTAGTGATGGTGTGTATAACGTTTAATATCTATTATGATTTACCTAAACGTTTACCTAAGGGGGCGGGTAAAGTCCAACCTAAACCAATTGACGGACGGTAAAAGTTTATATGAGGAACATAGATACTAATTTGTTTGGTCTCATTCTTCTTACAATTTTCACATAATCACTCCTTTACTCCGCATAACTAACCATCTTATAGGACCCACTAAGTCTCGACTCAGTCCCCCGGGTTCACAAAAGAAATACCTAAGACACGACAGAGGAATCTTTTCCAAAAACAACCACTTGCCCCAGCCTGTAGTTGTGTAATCATTGTCCTTTGTTGTAGGAACGACCGGGTGTGCACCTTGGTTGTGTAAAAACTTTAAATTGTAGAGAGATTTGTAGTCGTTTAGTTTAAAGAGTGTATAATCAGTCTCTCATAGTAATTAACGTACTTTATTTACAACAGTGACGAAACCTATTAAAGACCCTCAGTTATCGGACTCTTCCTCGTATGTACAAAAGGGTTTCTCGTCGTTTTCCTTTTGTTTTGGTCACTTGTGTAGTCTTTATGGCTCCTGCGCAAGTGGATTCTCATATAGTGAGTGTCGGTCCCCCTCCGCGAGTTTTGGTGTTCCGGTGGGAGACACAGGAGCTCCGACGACCTGGGGTCGGCACTCGTTCCCCTACCGTTCTCTCTGCCGAGGTCGGTGCCTTCTAGGAGCACCCATTGCCTGAAAGAGTTCAATAGTCATAAATTGAGAAATTTTTGCGTACACTCTGTTTCAGTTCGGGATTATTACACCTACCTACCTCCCCCAGGCAGTCCTTGGACGGTTGTTCGTCCAAACTTCGAAGTCGGAGGTCTTAAGTTTTAGTAAGTGTCACTCGAAGACCTGAAGGTAGAGACTAAAACACGAAAGCCCGTCAAATGGGAAGATCAACACAAAAACGACTCCGAGTACTATTGTTCCTGGTGTGCACCTTCACCCGTCACCCTTTACCAGGTCTTCAGAGACCCGGTCGATCCGGAATGGTTGCACCAGGACTATCAGGTGTTTGACTTAAAGGTTAGGTTTCTCTAAGTCCTCAGTCACCCCCGTCAAGAAGCACACTACTTACGAGGTCCTTTGCCCCTCTCACACAAACGCTACTCTTTTCTACGAAATGGTCTTTTCATAAAATTTCAAGTCCAGGTGTAAGATTTGTTTTCTCGCGCCGGTGAGTCTCCAAATTCCTCTTCCGGGGCGTAGAGACACCGGAAAGATGGGCCGACCTCAGAGAAGAGATCGTCTCGACGACACCATTGAGTGCCCCTCCTGTGCACGTCCCCCGTCGGAACCCGAGCGGAAACCCTCCCCGAGGGTCGCACAGGTGCGGAGACCTCTGACCTCCTCCCGCCTAGGTCGGTGAGGGCCCCTCCCGGGACGCGGGTCCTTCGCGTCCACCGAGCCCTCGAGTCGGGTACCCCAGAGGTGTCGCAAAGGAGTGGCTCACGTGGCCCTAAAAACAACCCTAAGATACGTAGAAAACCTAGGGTCACACTCGAAACACTTTACAACATCTAGACTTGAAATAGAAAACTCAGTCCAACAATATTTGTTAAGTACGAGTTTCGATGTTGGTCCTTTGTCGTTGTTTTTTAGGAGATTTTGACCTCGGTACATCCTTTTCAAAGAAGAGGTAGGAGTATTGGTCTTAAACTACACCAATCTTGAAACACGTCTGAAGTCACTCTTGAAACAGAGGTTTCCAATCAGACTCTGGGTGGGAAACTAAGAAAGTCACAGATCTTAGTTTTCCATCCAACGACAACAAGAAAGGTCTGCAATTTTAGAGAGTTCATCTGTTGTCTAACTTTGTTGTTGCATCTTGTCCTTCTTCTCTGTGAAGAAGTGTCGTCTTTAAGAGATCAGGCGGTCCAGTGTCTTCTACACCAGATTCTCAGGTGGGAGGTACCCAACGTTTAGTGTTTTCGGGTGTCAAAGGAGGCCGGGAAGTACGTCCTTTCCAGTGAGGACCCACAATGGGAAGGAGACGACCACTCTTCCCACCTCCGACCCTTCTCGCCCGGTGTACCTGGTCTCCGGGTGACTGGAGTGACTCCCGGGGGGATCGAAGGGATGACATGACTCGTGGGTCCCCCTCGGGTCCTGAAGTACCCCGTCCCACCTGTGACTCCAGAGGAAACGTCTCACCTTCCGGGGAGAGGACCCATAGGACCCAAGGAATCGAGTTTAAGACTCTCGAGCCCCACCCGAGAGCTGCCCGTCTCGTTACTTAGCCGGGGACTCTCGACCGGGTCCCGGGGGAGCCGGAGAGGGGGTCTTCGGTGACGAAGAATAAAAGAAGAACCTACGTCTGTATGTTAAGGAAAGAAGAAGAAGGAGGTTTGTTGTCCGTAAAGACGTGGTCGTGGTCGGGACACGTTAGGGTCTCACAGGTCACGACCGATTTGTACATGCTCGTGTCCAGTCTGGACGGGGTCCCGCGGTCCGTGTCGCGACGTGGATGTCTGACGTCGCTGGGGTTCGCACCTGGACCTCTCAACGGACAAAAAATTTTTTTCTGTAATAATAACTACATTTTTGATAAAGTTTTCAGAAATAACTGGCGTAATAGCATAACAAAATACAAAACCCAAAAACCGGTACTCCGTATACCCACCCTAAAATCGAGGGGCTGGTCTCTACCTCGGGTGTGGCGGACGTGACCTGGACCTTCAGAATTGGTCGCCTGGCGGTCCCTTCCGACTACGGGTCCAATGCCATTACTTTATGAGTCGTAGAGAATTGGTCGCCTGGCGGTCCCTTCCGACTACGGGCCCAATGCCATTACTTTATGAGCCGTAGAGAGAATTTTCGACAAATTCTACCTACCAACGATAGACCGTGTTCTGAGGGGACGACCAACACTCTTCGGAAGTCCCGAGGGGCCCGGCCAGAAGACCAGCTCCGACGTGCGGTCGGTCAGGGGACGGCTGACACTCTCGTAAGTCCCGAGGGACCCGGACGAAAGACCAACCCCGGTGTACGGTCGGACACTCTTCGGAAATCCCGAGGGACCCGGCCAGAAGGCCAGCTCCGACGTGCGGTCGGCCAGTCAGAGGGAGTGAGACACGTGGGCTCCGAGGGGCTGCGGGTCTCTGGTCAAGTGTCCGAGGAGTCCCCGTGGCGCCAGGGGCGGCTCCGGACCTGTCCACTCACGAGGAAGACGTCCACGAGATGACCCCCCGTCGGGGGGTGTGGACCCCGGAACGAGAGTGCCCCGTAGCAGGGGAGCAGAGGACGGGTGGCGTCACTTCAACGGTCCTACGTCCGTTTCGAGTCTCCATCCTCCCGGTCTGCCCGGGGGACGGCCCTGCTGGGGGACGTCTAGCCCTTCCTGTCTGTCAAGGGGATTCCTCGCAGGAAACGGTAGTCGTGACGGGGACCAGGACCCGGCAGACAGGGACGAGAGTGCAGCCTGTCGTCAAAGAGACAGGAGTGGCCTCGAGTAGTACCGCCTCTACTAGACCCACTTAATACACATTAGTGGCCTTTATGTGCACGTCGGGAGGGAAGCCTCGAGACGCAACGGCGAGGGTGACGGCAAAGGCGACGCCAGAGGAGAGACGTGGACAGACGAGCGGTCTCCGAGCTGAACGAAGAGGGTCTTCCTCGCCAAGCGCCCCGGTCTGAGCGAGGACGACACACAGACGACGCCTCCGAGGTAGGGACGTCACCTGTGTGCGAAGAGGTGCAGGGCGACAGGGCCCGAGTCGTCCCGCGTGGGGCCCGTGACCCAGGGACCACTTGTGCGGCCCGAGGGGGGCTCGGGACCCGAAGACGTACAAGTGGTACAGCCGAGGACTGGAACGGTCTTCGGAAGGAACCGCACTCTGCTTGGGGTGCTCTGTCTGAGCGTACCGGACAGGGGTAGCAGGGGCAGCACCCCCCGGTCTCACTGGAGTCCCGCGTCTGCCCCCACCTTTCCCCACCGTGACCTACCCCCGACCCCACGTCCACACCCCCGCGGAGGCAGACAACCAAGGAGCCCAGTTCATAACGAAAAGGTCTACCGAAGGAGGTCGAAGTTTTTCCAGTCTCTCCTATGGCGTCCCGTGTAGACACGGGGCAGGGGTCGGCTCCAGGGTTCACAGGGTCTAGACTACCCGGACCAACTGGGTCTGTCTTGTGCCGGTACAGAAGGAAGGTGACGACGATTGACTCGGCGCAAACCCCGTCTACCCACTGGGGCCCTCTCCCTACCCGTTGTCCCTATAGCGCCGCAGCCGCGGCCTTCTCTTCGTTTGCTTCAGCTGTATTTCAGACGCCAAGCCACCACTGGGACTCCCTGTCCTCTGGACCCGCCTCCAGTGCAGTCCGCCTCAACCGGGCCGTCCGGCCCTCGACCGGAACCCCGTCCCTGATCTCTTACTCCCCGCACGTGGGGTCCTCGTCCGCCGTCGCCACCCCTCGGCCCACCATGTCTCGTACGACGTTCGAAGGAATTCAATTTAATTTTAAGTCCCACAAATATACATTTATTCGTGTACACCGGTCCCCGACGGTCCACCGATCACGTCGCGGTCGCGCGTCTTCGCGTCGCCCTCGACTCGTGACGAAGGCCGAAACTATTGGATACACACGTAAATTGAATGTGAACATAAATTCGCTGAACCTGACTGTCCCTGACGGGTGGTGGTCTAGGGACGTACCAGACCCTTGTCGAGACCCTCCAGACCCCAGGCCGCCGTCCGTAACCGATCGGCCGGACCAAACCTCCACTGCGAGACCAGGACTGGCGTCACACCGGAGTTGAGGGACCCCGTCTGCCTTCCCACGGGGCTCCCGTCTTCAGGATAGAGGTCCCCGTCGGGCGACGGGTCCCGACGTCGCCCCCTCCCCTCCAGCGCGGCACAGACGTCGACTAGGAGGGGCGTAGACGGCGTACCAGGAGGGCCGTAGACGTCGCACCAGGAGGGCCGTAGACGTCGCACTAGGAGGGAAGTAGACGTCACACCAGGAGGGCCGTAGACGTCGCACCAGGAGGGCCACAGACGTCGCACCAGGAGGGCCGCAGACGTCACACCAGGAGGAGCAGTGGACGGGCGCCGGTACGTAGTAGAGAAAGGTGGGGTCAGTCTGGAGTGCGCACCTGTCGACTGGCTACCGCAGGTTTCTCGTCCGATTACAAAGTAGAGATGTCGGCGAGTCTTCTTGAGGTAACAGAATAACTAAGATGTAAAACAGGTAACGGATTCGACCTCGTACTAAAATTTTACGGAAAGTTCGATTTACTCTATTTGACTTCGTTTTTTATTGCCAAAAGTGTTCCCTAGGCTCAGCGTATCACGAAAAGTCACATCCGACACGTGTTGTACGGAGAATTTCGAAAATAAGTAGTCCTAGAATTGATCTTTACACCCACTTACTTCAAAGTGAGTAAGCGACGAAACTCTTGCAAAGATGAACTACTGTAAAATCCAGACACCAAATAGATACAAACTCCTGACGTCTTATCTTATCAGTGTTGGGTGGGTCTGGTCTCGACAAAACTTTAGTCATCAAAAGTCTGACTCTGTCTGCTCTCATGTGACTGGCTGACGTAGAGAGCGAGACACACAGACACACAGATAGTGTGTGCGCATACGTGTGTGTGTCGAACCTCTGAAAGGCTTAATCGACCAGCTGGAACTTGTGGGACTGGGTCACCTTGTTCTGACGACGACTGCGACGCTTGGCGCCTCACGTCTCCTCAGACCTTCAAAACCAGGAAGACAAAGTGTCTGTCCAACCTACACCGACAAGGATACTCATACTAACCCTCCTTGAACCCCCACGTCCCTGGGGGAAGAGGAGAAGTTCGTATAAGGTAGACATAGTCTGTCTTTTCTGGAAAGTCTTTGTGATGGTGGAAGAAACCTTGGGATTATACTTTGAGTGGCCAGAAGCAGTAGGCCTTCGAAGTCAAGAACGCAAGTTGAGGTTAGAGAGTCAGGAGGAAGGACCGAGTACCGAAGCTTAAGACGGGAAACACTTCTTGATAATACATACCCAAAAGTTCATGTGTGAGGAGAAGGTGTGAGATGATACAAAACCCCCGTTTCTTACCGGGGACAAATCCAAAACCAAGGGTGCCTCGGGACACGCGAGACACGCGTGTCTTCTGAGTGGGGTGCAAAACTCGACTCGACGGTGGTTCGAGACTCAGAAATTCCACTGAGTCGGAACTACCTGTGCCGTACAAACGAGCCGCAGTGGCGCCCGGAACCGGAGTCCTAGTATCTCCCCGAGCTCAAACACGGACCCTCGGGTCAAAGAACGTTTTTGATGGGCTTAGTCAACGATGTGTCGGTGAGACCTGGCGAGTGGAGAGAAGTCGAAACTAGACATACCGTGGACGCAATCCGAAGCGTTCGTCCGTCGTTCCACTCGTTTCCCGACCATAATAGTAGGACTGGAGACCTGCGGTCTGACTTGAGGTCGCTCTCTCTATGCAGAGGTCCCACAGTCCTGCACGGAAGTGTGGAACGAGGTATGGGGCGGTCCGATCGTCCACCTTATTTTTAATTTAATCCTGTTTCTCCCGTCCTCCTCCTCCCCTGCTGTCACCTACTCTGCCAACCTACCGTAGTGGCTGAGGTACCTGTACTCAAACCCATTTGAGGCCCTCAACCACTACCTGTCCCTCCGGACCGCACGACACCAAGTACCCCAGCGTTTCTCAACCTGTGCTGACTCACTGACTTGACTTGACTTCTGTTTCTGTCTTCGACCAGTAGGGAGGTTCGTCTGAAATTTTGGTCTAACTCGTTTCCGCACAATCTGGAGGCGAGAATACAACTGGTAAAGAGTGACAAGACATTTTTCTAAAAGGGGTATGAAATGCGTACAACGACCGTTGAGTTTACATGTACTGAAGTGAAACAATCGTTTAAAAGACCAAACATAACTTCGTAGACTTTTAAGTACTTTATATTCTATATTAATATACAAGATTAAGACATTTTAATCGAACTTTCCTCTTTCAATCGAAAATAGTGTCTGTCTATAGATCTTTACAGATTAAGACGGGAGTGAGTAAAGATTCACCATCTCGGTATGCGAAGCGACATAAACTTATGATCCGAAGGATTTTATTGTACAAGTACCTACTTCCCTCTCTAATTAAAAATTCTATCTTTCAATAGTATAAGAAAGAGGGTTGACACTCGTCAACTCTGGAACGGAAGATTTGTGTAGAACCAAAAGTACGACTAGAGTCTTGCGTTACGAGAAAAGACGACTGACGCCCTCTTTCGACCACCCGATTAAGACTACAAGTGTCAGACAGACGCAAAGTTGAGTGAAGGGAGTAGTCCCGGCAAAGGACCCTTCCTATGCTCTCCCATGAACCGATTAGTCGCGCTTGAGGTGCAGTTCTCCCTCCAAGTCCCCGGAGTCGTCCTCTGGGAGCGGAGGAGTAGACCGGAGCAGAAGCCCTTCGAACCCGGACACACACACACACAAACGGGTCAACGACTCAGCCCAGACTAAGAGACTGGGGCGCCTGGCACCGAGCGGTCCGAGGAGACAGGTACCCTACGCGGTCCGTTCCTGTGACCTCACCCGACGGTAAGGGAGGAGGTCCCCGGGAAGAACTGGTCCGCAACTCGGGTTCTGAGTACGTACAGGGCGTAACGTCCGCCTAAGAAATGGTAACGGTGGACCCTTCGGGGTTCGGGTCCGGGTGACTGACGTTCGACAGTGTTACAAAATTAAAACACTGTGGATCATGTAATGGGACGCACTTTCTTTTTTTTACGGGACCTTTGGCCGTTAAATTTTTTGACCAAAGACACTCCCACCCGAAACGGAACTCAAGGGAAGTTTCTGCCTACTCACAGACGGCTCGTCGACCTCCTACGACCCCCGGCGAACACCCCTGCCCGTCACGTGTGTCTCGGGTCTCAGTCTTGCCCTGCCCGCGACTGGCGGGGGGCACTTCCCCAGGAACCGCCCTCTTCCCCGTTCGCGTCGTGTGGTCCGAGACGAGGCGTGCCTGGCGGTGGGGCTGTGGGTCGAGGAAGGGAACGGGTCTCGTCGGCCGCGCATACGTCTGTGGGAGTCGCACCACTGGGTGTGAGGGAAGGTTGGTGAGTCAAGGAGAGTCTGCACTTGAAGGTCCGTACGTATGTGTAGAAACCGACTAAGTATGTGTCTTGTACTTCGCTCCTTTAGAGATCTCTTCCTTCCACAAACGTTAAAGTGAAGTAAACTGGGTTAACCCGTTTAGTTGACAAGAGTTTCAACTTAACAGTTCTGTCGGGGTTCTAAGTTCATTTCTCATTCGTTTCTTTCCTGAGACGTATAAATATTTACATAAAGTCTTTGTTTTATATAATTCTTTAATTCACAATTTATGCCGTCACCTGCACTCCCAGAAGAGATCAGACCTGTCGTGTAAGGATATAAGAAGGAGTACCTTAAAGGAAAGGACAGTCGTCCGTCTATGTTATATATGAGGTCTCCTCTGTCTCTACGTTTATGAATAAAATATGTGTGTAGATACACACATAGATAATAAATTTCTACACAAGAAAAATCACCCGATATGATACTTTTATCTGGTACTGAATGGGCCGTAATTTATTGGTAACTTAGACATACAGAGTTTAGTGCTCTGAGACTTTTCCATGATTGGTGTGGTACGTGTTTTAGGCGAGAGTATTAGATGTTGGGGACCTATTAGTAAAAGAATTGAAATCCTATTGTTCCCTTGAAATTAGACTATTAATGTCTGAATTCGGTAGTATACGTAAAACTTTTATTTTAAGAAGTACGTTTTCAGGTCGGATACTATCCAGTTGACCCGTTTTATATTAAAACCAATTAATCAATACTTAGATTACATTAGGTTTTACTTAATGAGTCTATCGGAAAGGACAACAACTTTGTCCGTTTTTCGCTATATTTCTTGGACTCAAGACCTCTTTCTCCTGGTTGGTTGTCTCAGATTCGTGTGTGGACAGAGAATGGCTTCTGTTAGGCCAGAAAGACTCGGAGCCACAGATAGAGTAATCGTGGGACTGTCCCTTCGTCGCAGATGGGTCGGACAGGAAGAACGTGTTAGGGGCACTTCGAGTTCGTGGCGTGAGTGCCGTGATACGACTGACCTTCGCGTGTAATAGTCATTATAAAACCAAGGACACACTGGTGTGACGGCCTCCTCAGAGTCCTAAGTTTGTTTGTGGAGTAAACGTTCAATATTGCCAAGACACTAGTCACCCACGGATACACTTTTAAACCACCGAACATATGCAAACAAAAGAGATATTGTTTTGGAGAGTCATTTGAGGTGTGAAGTTAACTATTATCTCCACCCCTTTCTTTTGTCGTAGGAAAACCATCTTTATTGGACTCCAAAATATAGGGGACCACTCCGACTCCCGTCGAGTCGAAGTAGGGACGTCGAGGGCTCGTCGGGCCCAGGGGAGACCGCCCCTGCGAGTCCCACACCTACCCGGAGGACTCGTCGGGGTGTCGCGGGGGGTCCGGAGGGCCGGGACGTGCGACGGACGGAACGGAGGAGGAGGCAATTGGTGACCAGTGACAGACGCGACAACCGAGTCTTTCTCCGAGTCCGGGGGGAGCCTCTTACTGCCAGTGGTTCTCACGGGTGGTCCTGTCCGTTATCGTGGAAGTTCTGCGACTGGGTCGCGAGGCCAGTGGTCTGTGTTCTCCGCGAGAGGGGTCCAAAAGTCTTTACGGGTCAGAGACGGTTATGCACCTCCCCTCCTTCCGTCCGTGAGACACCCCCACAGGACGTCGGTGAGACTCGAAGGGTGCAATGTCTGCACCGGCACCCTCGTCTTGAGTGTGACCGACCACCACTAGGACCGTCGTTTGACTCGATAGTCCGTTTGTTTCGCGTGCACCCCTCCTGCCTTTTTGTCCCCGTCCCCCCGTGTACGGAAAGCTTCGGACGGACAGGATTCACCGGTGTCGATCCTCAGACTGGTACACCTTCTGTGCCAAGTAGTCGGGTCGATACAGAGGACCCCAGATTGGAAGGACCTTTACGGACCGGGACCCCAATCCCTTGAGGACGACGAGTCGGGTGAACCGTCCACAAGTGCCCCCACCGGCCCCAGAACCTTACGTACAAGTGTCCGAGGACGTCACCTGTGAAGAGAGGTCTTGTCTCTTCGAGACACCTTACAAGAGGTCCTTGGTCCGGAGCCTTCACCCGAGAAGAATCCTCCCTACGCAAACAGACTGAATCTTTAGTCCGCTCGAACACTGCGGGGGGTCGGGTCTCGAATCACATTTAGTCTTGGAGCCACGGCCCAGGCAGTGTGCCCGGTAGAAACTCGATTGCTGAGAAACCCCACATCCTAAACTACTCTCGGACAGGTTCTCCCTCATTGACTGATGTGAAGTGACAGTTTGATAAACCAGTTTGACTGTATAAGCAGGATATTGTCTTCTCCGTCGGGTCATACCCGACTCACTCGGTGTCATACCCGTCGGACCGACTTGGAGAGTAATCGTCGAGATCAACTAAGGAAAGTTCAAGTGCATTAGTTACTAAGATTAACCCCGAGTCGACCCCTTAGGTCTCGACTTGTACTTAAGACTGTGGTCCTCGGCCGTCCGTTAGTAAATAGGAAGACGAACCGGAAAAGATAGACCTTGGTTGAAGGAATGTACGGAGACTGTACCTGAACTACAAACGTCTTGTGACTGACCCACGACCCACGGTCCACCACCGTGCACCGGTCTACAATATTAGTACGTCGACAAAGTACTTGGGAAAAGATGCGGGTGAATGAACTGAAAAGGGTCTTTTGAGATCGAAAAGAAAAAGTGAAAAATTTCGTTAAGATTCGCAAGTTCAGGCTCGTTTGTTTGGGTTATGTCAGTGTTCGACTTCGGATAACAAAGTTATTCCGAGACAAGTGAAGACGTTTTATGCAATGAAACGTAAAAATTTTCATCGAAAAAATTTGGTATCGGGATTCATTCGATCTCAACAGTCAGAGTAAGATCGTCTGTCTCCCGTCTTAGACGTGAGACTAATTCTGCGGACCTATTTACTCCGAGGGCACTCGCGTGTAGAGAGGGTGGGAGTGGGTAGTTCGTGGGCTTCAAGGTGTCGAAGTCTACCAGTACCGACGACGAAAACTTTGTGGCTCTCTGCCATCCCTTCTCGTCATAAAGTGTTGTAGAAGTACGCTTCGGCACCAATTCGACGTTCAGTGTTTCGTCGGAGCTGTTACCTGCCGAAGTGGGTCTTGCTAGGGGTAACCTCTGCCGCAGGTCTTTACTGAAAGGTTTAACCAGTCTGGAGGTAAGGGTAAGGTGTTGGAATAATGGGTCTCGACGACAAAGATTAAGAGTCGTGCCTTCAGGGTCGAAGAGTGATTACTTCGGTGTCAGACGAGTCGTCTCGCACGCCACGGGCGTACGCCCCCACGGGAGCACGACTACGGGTCCGCCGGAGACGTGGTGCTCTGTTCCTCTTATTCGACCCCTCTGGGACAAAGTTAGGTACTCCCCACACACACACACACACACACACACATGTCCATGGACATCCGTGCGAGCCTAATAGGTACATTTACGCAGATTACCAAAAGTAATCCAGGAAAGTATTCCTGGATTGAGTGCTCTCGTTAGCTCCTAGGACAGTGTTTTTAAGTCAAAGGACCTTGACTGCGCATACCGGAGCCTTCCTCCCTACAACCAAACACAGGTGGGGCGCCCAATCGTTATTGAACGAGTGTAGATGCCCTGGACTTTTGAGAGAGGTGATTACCTTTGACGACAGGAAACACGACCTTTTAGTCACGAAGAGGTTTAAGTCTAAGAGTTTCTCTTGACTCGGGTTTCTTCTTCGTATTCCCCCTCTTTTCTAAGGAAAGCGAAAAATGTCGCCAAACGGTAAAGAGACTCCGTTTGAGGTTCCGTCATTTCTGATCTTGATCCGAGAAGTGTTTGGAGGGTGAAGAGAGGTCTTTTCTCTGTTGAAGGCTCGTTCCTGACCGTAAACTTGAGACCAGAAAGACTCAGACTGTGATTATCTTTCGACCTACATTTTCGTTTCGGTAGACTTTAAATAACGAGGTTTCTACGGTGGTGGGTCGTGTCTCCCGAAGACTGGACAGACAGAGTATCCTAATCTTTGTACCAAGAGGGTGTGCCTTCGTCTGCTGCCCAATTAGGTCGCGAAGCGTCTCGTCGCGAGGAGGGACTGGGGACGGGCTACCAGTGATTGTGATTCGGAGCCGTCGACGTCCTGTTTCGGATGAAGTGGTCGAGTACGCGTCCCCAGTGTGGCTCGAAGGTCCAGGGCACCTCCGGGCGTCCGACCCAGTGCAGGTGGGGTGGTGGGGGTCTCACCGAGTCGTGCCCTGGAGAACCCCCCTCGTGGACCCCTTTGCGTCTGACTTGAAAGACCTACTTTCGCCGGTTCGATTTGTTTGCTCGTGTGGCGTCTGCAAAGTCGTTCAAGCCCCTACTGTCGAGCCTGGATTCCAGATTCCCCACGAGCCGTCTGAAGAGATGTCTGTCACTCTCGGTCCCCCGGGCGACACGGGCACCGCGGCAGGCCGGCGGACTCGGGCCCCGGGCGCCTCCCAATGGCAACAGGAGGAGCAGCAGGAGCAGGAGGAGGAGCAGGAGGAGCAGGAGCAGGAGGAGGAGGAGGAGCACCAGGAGGAGTAGGAGCAGGAGGAGCAGGTAGAGGAGGAGCAGGAGCGCCAGGGGCAGGAGCAGGAGGAGGAGTAGGAGGGAGACGAGGAGCAGGAGCAGGCTGAGCAGGAGGAGTAGGAGCAGGAGGAGGAAGAGCAGACGCAGGAGGCTCGGCAGCGACAGTATTGTGAGCAGGTGACTGCTCGACAGGCGGAAGTGACACTTGCCAAAGGCGAACCCTCGTCCGAGAACCCCGACGAACAGAACCCAAAAAGAAAAAAATCGGTTCCCTGTTGGTATGTGCGACAATTTTTCTCTCTCTCTCTTCTGGACTCAATGACAGCGACTCACAGCCCCGAAGTCCTCAGCACCAACCTCTCCGACTCCAAGTCGTGTTCACGTCTCTCCCACACACGTGTGCCCGACACTGCGCACACGTCGTCGACACGTGCCCCGTCGTTGTGTGTCTTTGGGTCGCCCGCTCCCGGAGGAGAGAGCCAGGGCAGTCGTGGCGGGGGCGCTAGCGGGCCGCTGGGAGTGTCGTAGGGGTTCCTGTAATGCTTCGTGCACGCGTCGTGGGGCATTGACTGTTGTGCTCAGATGATTGGCAGAGAGGTTTGTGTGGGCGCACGTGGGCTCACATTGTGCGCAAGTCTTCCACTTTCACGGGTCCACACAGACTGAGAGAAATTGGGGCACCTGACATCGGGTACCCTAAGAGGTCCGGTTCTATGACCTCGCCCATCGGATAGGGAAGAGGTCTCCTAGAAGGGTTGGTTCCCTGGCTTGGGTCCAGAGGGCGTGACGTCCGCCTAAGAGATGGTCGACTCGGTGTTGCCTTCGGGAACGTAAATCTTTACTTTTGCTCAGGACGTGCAACGTAAGTGTGCATCTGTAATGACACATTACACTTTTATACATCCAACACCTTTTCGAGACCTATATAGACCTAGACTTATAAGAGTTCTATTGTGAGAAACACATCTGTCCTACTGTGAGACTCTTCTGTCTGACGTTGTAAATGGCTACTCTTGTTCGAAGTTCAGATGTCTCCGGCAGCCGGGGCGGGGCCGTGACGTCTGTCGTGAGTCGACTGGATCGTAGGTCGTGACTAGTACGACTTTGACTAGTTTGAACCCGCTCTGGGAGTCCCATCCGTGCGTACTGTAAAGGAACTTTTTCTTGTTAAGAGGTTTCACGACTTATATCAGGAAAAGAAGGACTAATAAGGTACACAGAATTTACTCCACACACTGGGGGTGATTATCGACTTGTGACACCGTCCCCTAAGGGTGTCTGGTACTAGTCGAATGAAAACCTGGGTCCTTAAGTGAGTCAGTTTTGGGTGGGTCACGCAGTAGTAGAGCCGTCGGGGGAGGCACGACCGGACACGACCCGTCGTCTGAGTCTCCAGTTCCTGCTTCTAGGTGGAAAGTCCAGTGAAAACCAGGGTCTCCTGAGTCGGGACCCACATTAAGACGAAATCTTCGAGACGAGTCACAAATGGTGTCACGCGGGTCGTGGGTCCCCCAGTCCCCGTGGTTCTCCGACAACTCGCTGACCTGTGTCTCACCGTCTGCACCCCAACTTTGTAACTCCCCGGTGCAGCATTCCTCTCCCCGCTGTTCAGTTCCCCCGACCCCGCAGGGGCCCTTCCCCGGGACCTCTACCCGGACCTCCCGGTATGTGTCTGCGGACCCCCACTCGTGCACCTAGACTCTCGGCTCGCCCCAGTCTCGTCGGACGCCCGACGAGTCCCTGAGCCCCAACCCGCGTCGTTTGTCCTCGATGACTCAAGAGAGCACGTTAGCCACTACGTTAGTGTCGACGTGCACCCTTCCACTGCGTCCGAGCTTCCCCTCCTGTGCCGCCCACCCTCCCTCCGCTGCCCCCTCCTCCTCCGTGTCTCGGAGGGGCACTCGGGTCACACTACCCGGAAGACGGACAACTGACAAGAGTAGAGAATTTTTGTGTTGTCAGTCGGGGTCCTCTTATAAATAACCTTAGTCTCTTCGACTTCCTTTGTGTATGACCAGATCTCTCGCAAAGATTATCCTTTATTTGTCGATGGACTCTAAAGAGAGTACCCTTATAAATGTACCTAAACCCCTCTTCGACACAGCTATTAGCCCCTGTTTGTAAGGTAACGTACTTACCGGTGTAGGAGAACCGAAGGCAGGGACTGTTGACCAGTCCAGGCTAAAGGTAAGGTTGGGTACAGAAGGTCTACGCCAGGACCTAAAGTCACCTGAACAACTACCTAAGTGAGACACAAATAGACTTATGCAGTCACTCATATCGTTATTCATCAGAACAGGAAGACCCGAGACAACCACTTGAACACCGAGTGCTCCTGATGTCAATGGAGGGGTTTAGAGGAGAGAGAACTGAGACAGGTAGTTGTTTAACGACCCACAACTTTCTAACAACGACTTGGTGCTTTCTACGGTCCTAAGAACCGGAGACCTCCTCTTCTTAAGTTAGGTCCCGGTCTCTACTCGGAACTAGCGAGTCTCGAAAACACATTATTTCAAAATAATTTCATATTTTCTCTATCCCTTTCGAAGACTGTATTCGTAGTCTTCCCCCGTCTCTCTAGTTCGGAGTAGAGACCGGGACCTAACTTAAGGAGAGGAGGTCTTCGGTTCTTAGGGTCGTAGAAAGTACCAAGTCGTTGTTGGAAAGTCACACAGACGCGACGTAGTTTCGATGGACATGTGGTCCACAAGTGACCTTGTCTGTCGGTCCGACGACAGTGGGAGTCCGAGTCAGTCCATGTCCGCTTACTACCCGGTCGATTGGAACTACATTGAGTCTTACCGGGTGGAGGTGACCCGTTACCCTTCCAGACGGCTACCACACTTGGGTCGAGTGGCCACACTTGGGTCGTGTGGTCACACTTGGGTCGTACGGTCACACTAGAGTCATGTGACCACACTTGGGTCGTGCTACCACACTTGGGTTGTACGGTCACACTTGGGTCGTGCGGACACACTTGGGTCGTGCTACCACACTAGAGTCATGTGACCACACTTGGGTCGTACTACCACACTTGGGTCGTGCTACCACACTTTTGGGATTGGGTCGTGCGACCACACTTGGGTCGTACTACCAAACTTGGGTCGTGCTACCACACTTGGGTCGTGCGGCCGTACTTGGGTCGTGCTACCACACTTGGGTCTCGTGACCACACTTGGGTCGTCCTACCACGCTAGAGTCATGTGACCACACTTGGGTCGTGCGGTCACACTTGGGTCACACGGCCACATTTGGGTCTTACTACCACACTAGAATCATGTGACCACACTTGGGTCGTGCTACCACACTTGGGTCGTGCGACCACACTTGAGTTCTGCTATCACCCGAAGAACGACCAAGAGGGGAGAGACGGTGGACTTTAGGGGTCTGCGAGTCTGAACTCTACCACCCCAACATTTCAAGTCTCATCCCCTTACCTCTGACGGAAGAGAAAAATGCACCTAACGGAAGTAAAGAAAGAGGACGTAAAACATTTGGTAGACCTAAGTAAAAAAGGTTGAAAGGTCTTAATCAGCCGGAGTTCGAAGGTCACAGAAGACGGTCAAATTGTACCAAACTACGAGTTCAGAAAAAAAAAGAAAAAGAAATATCGATGATTACATTTGATATTTATTTTAACACGAGGTGGATGTTTGTTTTAGTCTGACACTCAAGGACCATAACTAAAATCTGTACTGTTAGTTCGGGGGTCCGGTCTAAAGTGAAATAAATACAGTTTGTCGAGGACCTAACACTGGGTACCTAACATCGGACGGTCTGAGGAGACAGGTACCCTAAGAGGTCCGTTCTTATAACCTCACTCAACACGGTAAAGTAAAAGGTCCCCTAGAAGGGCTGGGTCCCTACCTTGACCGTAAGAGACGTAACGTCAGTCAGAAATGACAGACTCGGAGGTCCCTTCGGGTCTGTGACACCGACGCACCCGGTCCTACTTCGCGGAGGTACTAATCGTCTGCGAAAGACTAGCTGCTACGGGTCACCAGACTTTGTAAAGGTTCACTTCGGCACCCTCCTTTGGGACCCTGTGTGTGTCCCCTCGTACCACGGAGGATACGGGCGTGTACCTGGGACACAGACGACCGTCCCCCACCCGTCCTGTCCTGTGCGGGTCGACCCCTTCATGCGAGAGACGAAGAGAGGGTGGACGTCGCCGACACCAGGTTCTCGACCTCTTCGGTCGGACGGAGGGTCGACAACGGAGGAGGTCTGAGTAGACCCGAGTGCAGGTGTCTGTATATGCCCAGAAAGATTTTTTGTTGTAGGGGGTGTCAAGACCTTACAGGGTCGTCCTGTCCCATCCGTCTTCTCAGATTCCCTTTTCACCGTTAGACCACGGTTTTCCTTCGGGGTCCTTACTTGCGCCGGCCGCGGTCCCGAACGGGAATGGTGGGCGCCCGTCCAGACCCGAGGAGGTCCCGTACCGCAAGTACAGTCGTAGCACAGGAGTGAGGACAAAGAGTGGCAACGGTAGTCGGAGGTGGTCCGTAGCCGACGGAAAGGGTGTCGACGGCTCCCTTGGAGCCCACACTCGTAATGTCAAAAGAAGTGAATAATCATCACTTTCGTGAATGGTGTAGGTCGTACTAATACCCGACTGTGTGACAGAAAGAGGAAGCGTCCTGACTCGGCACCCGGTGTCCAATTGCGAGCGAGATAAAAATCTCGGCGTCACAGATTGTCTCATCGGTGATCAGTGTATATCGGTAACTTCTGTTAATTTCTTCTAAAACTTTACTTGACGAGTCTCCGTGAGAAGTATAAAGTTCACAGGTCCTCGGTACCTGTCGAACACCGATACGGTCGAACCTGTGTCATCCAAGACCCATTTACGGACGACTCACTCTCGGGACACCCTTCCTGGACCCGTGACTCACCCCGACTCATCTCCCCCCGACTCTAAACCCCCCGTCGAGTCACAGAACTGTTCGGTTGTCGTCCTTTCGAGTCGGAAGGTAAGGCCGGCGAGTTCCCCTGTTTCGTCTATTCGTGTTGTCTTCGTCTGAGCCGGCGAGACTACCTGTCCCGTGGCGCGCCCTCGGCTTTACGAAGTCGTCCTCCGTCGCCAGTCCGGACGTCCGAGACGGGTGGAGGCTCGGCTCTCCGCTCGGCTCCGGACCCGTGACAGGTGTCCCAGGGGTCCTGGCGAGGAGTGCGGGGACGTGGGGGAGTCAGACGTCGTGTGTGTCGTCGGCTTCCACCGACGTCTGCGCAGGACACACAGGAGGGGTGCCACGTCTGAAGTCTCTCCGTCGTCCACACTGCTGACTCCCAGTGCCGTCGTGCACGAAGTCGGAGGCGCTCGACGACCCTCAGTGCCGGCCCTCCCGACGTCGGACTCGGGACACTTGGGGCCCGAAACTGCAAGAGTCGACGGGACTCGAAGACCCGTGGAGCATGTAGGACGTCTGCGACGTCACAAGCGTCAGGAAAACTACAATTGAACTAAATTCGGTACAAATCAGAAGACACATTCCAATAAGATCTGTTAACCAGTGAACGGTGCTCTGGAACGACACTTGTGTGTGTATATTTTATACCACATGGCGCACGAGAACTCCGACCGAAGGTACAACGAAAATTATAAAGGGAACTGTAAAAGTGAAGAGGTCAAAAGTATGTTTACCCCTGTCCCCGAGACTGTGACTTCTTGTGCGGACGGCCGACGCGGGGCACGGGTCGAGTGCGTAGTGTCGACGCCCGTCTCTGGGCTCCAGATCCTACTCCGCCGGGCACGAGCACTCGTGTCCCTTCGGTTCCGGTCGGGGCGCGGGTGCCCGTGAGAAACGCCAGAGAAGAGACTACCGCCCGTAAAGAGAACGCAACGAGCGTCTCGGAGTCACACAGCTCCTACTTGCCAATAAAACCTTCTTGCCTTTAGGGCACATTTGTTCTGAGACCTCAAGACCCGAGACGACGGCCGGGTCGCGAGTGTCTTGTGACTAGGGCTCGGACCAAAGGATTTTAGAAATGTGCATACCTAGGTCCTTTGGGACGTCACTGGGTGCCTCTACCCACGAGAAGATTAAGGCAAAAACTCCCTGTCTATGAGTCCCTATATACGACTTTTAGAGTTCCGACTCATTGGAGTGTGTTCCATAAACTGGGGGACGGGTCCGTGGTACAGAACCAAAAGGTCAGAGGTTTCTCCCTCTGCGTGCGGGCGGAGAGAATGACCCCACACCGCTCTGGAGTAAGTGGACCACTGCAAAGACGAAGACACTGTCGAAGTGTACGATTCCCCCGAGGGGCGTCCAACACGACTTATTGATCCGACTTACTAAGTAAACACGTCCTCTGCGAAACTCGCCGCCGAGTCTCCCGGGAGTAGAGAGTCCTGTCCTCGTCTCTCTCGATGGGAGGACCTCTCCTACCCCCAACCTGTCGAAGTGTCTCCCGGCGGATACCTCCCCCGTCCTCTCTGTGTCTCAGTCTCTCTTTCACGTCTCACCGACGAGTCGTCGTGCCTCTGTCGGGACCTGTGTCTCCGCGGGTAGTGACGACCAGTCGCCGAAGGACCCCCGTGACCCTGCTCCAGTCCTCTCGTCACCCGAGTGACCTTTGGGAAGGATTCCGACGCCACACCTCTTCCCCGACCTGAGCCCCCCTCCTGACCTGAGCCCCTCCTCTGACCTGAACCTCCTCCTGTCCTGAGCCCCATCCTGACCTGAGTCCCCTCCTGACCTGAGCCCCCCCCGACC
>SJYO01046538.1:77951652-78034561 GCA_006410555.1 Capra ibex | reverse complement strand
GGGACGTCGGGTCCCGTCGCAGACGGACGGGGGACGGAGCCCGGGGTGTCGTGGGACGGTCGTGGGGGGGTTGACAGGACATCGGGTCCCGTCGCAGAAGGGCTGGGGGCGCGGGGGGGTTCGGGGGTGGTGGTGGGTGCCGTCGCTGGCGGGCGGTTGGGGGTAGGGACAGTGTCGTCCCGCCAGCCCTTCCGGTCTGATCCCGTTATGACTGCAGAATACCGAGGTTTAGACGGCACCGAAAATTTATTAGCGATTGGACAGGTAATTCCTTCTTTTCTCGGTAGGTAAAGCCCCCCTTTTTTATAGATTTTTGAAGGGGGAAGGGGAAAACTTTCGTAACGGGAAAAATAAAGAAAGTATTTATTGTTCGAATTAGTTAATAGAACGGTAATAGACGTTCCTCTCACAAAGAACGGTCCACTTTACAGGAGTATAAAATTCGTAACCGAAAATGCAACAGCCATTTTATCTGCGGAAGGGGTTCCTATCAGGTCATCGTCCGAACCTCGGATTTTAAAGAGCACATCTTTTCTTTGGGGGTTGATCCTTCCCCCAACCCCACGCAACTTCCCGCTGTCCCACGTCGACCACGTCGATGGGACGAAAGTTGTCCTCGGCACTTAGCCCCCGGAACCAGAGCACGGAGGTCAAGACACTGACTTACCCTCCTCTTTTGCGGAAAAATTATCTTTGGTCTTTCATTAGAGTTTGGTGGTTTATGTCCCCATTTTGTTCCTTCAACATATTGTAAACCACTCCAAAGGACAACGTCGAAAGGAACCGGTTTGGGAGACTCCCCACCTTAAGGACCACGACCAGTCCTACCTTGGTGAGGTAAGATATCGCGGTGACCGTCTCTTAATGTAAAGGACTATGACTCTACGGTAGTCAATATTCTACGTGGTAGATGAGTACTCGTCGAAAAGTCCTTTGTTTCTCCGAGACAATATTATTTTTGTTGATAGTTAATAGCCGGTGTAAGTTTAAAGTCTTTGTCTCCACTTTTATACGTACAATCTTAGTTCTTTATAATTGAGTTTCCAGTAGTAGTTAAGGAGTAAAAAATTTCTGAATTCGTTTCACCCGAGTAACCTTATCTCCAGTGCGACGGGGTTGTCGTAACCCCGACTTAACTTCTTTCGTTCGTTTTCATGGACGGTCCTCGAGGTTCCTTTTCTCGTCGGAGGTTTCCTTCTACGTCACTTGTGGACTTTCAGTAAGACATTTTTATAATTCTAAATGCAGACCGTATAGTGAAGGACACTTGTTGCGTCTAATGTTCTGCACTCTCACGTACCGTCCGCGGGTCGTTTGCTTTTCTTCGTCCGAGGCGAGGTGAGCGACGAAATCGAGGTCGGGGACGGAGTGCTCTCCACCTGTCACACTCACTTCTGTCTGAACGAGTCGTTGACCTTTTCACGTCGGGGACTAATTAGAGGTTTAGATCCCTAAGGTGTAGGGTACCTAAGTCCCGACCAGGGAGGGGTGGAGTAGACCTCGGGGGTGCAGAAAATAGGTGAGAACGGGGGTAGACTGGAGGGATGTAGGGGGTGGAGGAGGTGGGTACCGGCGTGCGGAATAGACGGTGTCTCTGTTCTGTAGAGGTAACGAGGCAACGTGAACATTTAGTTCTTGACCGTAGCTTATTACAACGTAGAAGGATGTGTTGTGGTACCTAAAAGAGAGGTAAATACATAATTTTCGAGAAACTAAATAAAGTAGTCGCAAAATATCCAAAAGAGTAGATCTGCAACATGTATGTATTCTTAAAGAAAGAAAAAACCATACTTACGTTTACTACAGAAAATATAACTCAAGATTAATAAGTGACTCTTATATAAACTTTCGTTATTTGTATACACATAATTGAAACGTGGGGTGTTGGAATAACATTAGCGAATGATTAAGGTCCCGAAAAACAACGACTAAGAAACCCTAAAAGATACTTCTGTTAGTACAATAGATTTTTATTGTCTGTTAAACTAAAGAAGGGAGGATTAGACTTGCGAAAGTAAGAGAAAACAGAACATCGTAATCGACCCTTAAGCTCATGTTATAGATTATCCTTACCACTTCTTCCAACGAGGACGGAACAAGCGTCAAAATCCCTCTTTCACAGATCAAAGAGTGATACTTTATACTACGATCACCAGTCCAAAAACATCTACGAGAACTAGTTCGACTCCTTCAAGGGAGACGATGACTGGTGTACACAGAGGGATTTAATATACAACTCCAGGATTCGGGATGATAGAATCCTACACTGACATAGACTTCTGTCTGAGAAATTTCTCCCTTAATTCAACTTTACTCCAGTAATCCTACCTGGGATCAGATTGTACTGACGAAGGAACATTCTTCTCCAATACACCTACATCGGTGTACGTCTCTTTTCTGGATAGTCGGTTCCTCTCAAAGCCCCTCTTTGTTCGGGACGGTAGAGAGACTAGGGTCTGCACGTCGGAGGTCTTAATGCTCTGCGAGACAGCAGATTAGGAGTCAAACTCTATGACACAATACCACTGGAGACTGGGAGCAAACGACTGTCAAAAATAGTGTTCGTCCACAACTTAAAACAGTTTACGAAAAAGACGAAAAACAGTTTTCGTAAAAAACAGTTTTACGGAAAAGTGTAGATAACTATACTAGTACACTAAAAAGATGGAATTAAATAGTTACACTACTTAATATAATCAACTAAAGACTCACAAGTTGATCGGGTCGTGTGGACCTTATTTAGGTTCAACTAGTACCGTGCATTAAGGGAAATTTGTGACAACTCGGGCCAAGCGACCACTAGGCCCCTGACGTAGACACTCGAACATCTACGTCCAAGTACCGGATAAAAGGAAAAGAGGTTTCATGAAAAAATTTTTAAAAAGAATATTCCGACCAGACAACCTCTGTTTAAGGGAGTTAACAACAAATAGACTCGTTAAGAAAACGAGAACTTATTAATTAAATAACCTGGTATTGAAATCCAACTACTCGGAAAAAAGTCGAGGACTTCATGAAGCGAGGTGAGAAAGTGAACGTCTCGAAAACTTCCCTACAGACCACTTTAAAAGATTAGTAATAAACCTTCGGATCACAAAGGGTCTCCTCGGTCCCTTCGACCAGTCGTCCTTGCGGTCGGACGGTGGTTCACCCCAAATGACTGTCGGGGTGGGACCCCACTGCCCCGCGTGTCGTGAGACCGGAGTATATTCCCGGGTTAGGGTGGGGCTCCGGAGGTGGGAGTACTGGGTTGGTGTGCTTTCCGGTGTGAAGGGCTGTGGCAGTGGACCCAAATCCGAAGTCACATACTTTGACCTACTCCCAGCGAGTCAGTGTAGACTGAGAAACGCTGGGGCACCTGATAGGCAGGTACCTTCAGAGGTCCGGTCTTATGACCTCGCCCATCGGAAAGGGAAGAGGTCCCTAGAAGGGTTGGGTACCTAGCTCGGATCCAGAGGACGTAACGTCCGCCTAAGAAATGGTCGACTTGGTGGTTCCTTCGGGTTCTTAGGACCTCACCCATCGACAAGGGAAGAGGTCGTCTAGAAGGGGTGGGTCCTTAGTCTGACCCCAGAGGTCGTAACGTCCACCTAAGAAACGGTTGACTCGGTGGCCCCCAGAAGGACTATCGAGTCAACCATTTCTTAGACGGACGTTACGTCCTCTGGACCCGAGCTAGGGACCCAACCCTTCTAGGGGACCTCTTCCCTTACCGTTGGGCGAGGTCCTAAGACCGGACCTCTTAGGGTAAGATGTGTTATTTTCAATGTAGTACTTTGACCCACCCCCTTGGGTTTGAGTCAGGGGTTGAAGGTAGGGACATAGAGACACTTGGACGGACCACATTGGTTCCAGGTCTCTTCGATGGATAGTCCAACGATGATTTACCTTTAGGGTATTATTCTAGACTTGTACGAGATATGTACGGGTGAATTTTGAGTCGTAAATTTTTGATTCTAGTGCCGTAGGTCAGGGTAGTGAAGTACCGTTTATCTACTCCTTTGTTACCTTTGTCACTCTCTGAAACAAAAGAACCCGAGGTTTTAGGGACGTCTACCACTGACGTCACTGTTTTAATTTCCTAAGAACGAGGAACCTTCCTTTCAATACTGGTTGGATCTGTCGCATAATTCTTCGTCTCTGTACTGAAACGGTTGTTTCCGGGCAGATCAGTTTCGATACCAAAAAGGTCATCAGTACACACCTACACTCTCAACCTGGTATTTCTTCCGATTCGTGGCTCCTTAACTACGAAAACTTGACACCACAACCTCTTCTGAGAACTCTCAGGGAACCTGACGTTCCTCTAGGTTGGTCGGGTAGGATTTCCTTTAGTCAGGACTTATAAGTAACCTTCCTGACTACGACTTCGACTTCGAGGTTATGAAACCGGTGGACTACACTTCTTGACTGAGTGACCTTTTCTGAGACTACGACCCCTTCTAATTTCCCCTACTGTCGTCTACTCTACCAACCTACCGTAGTGACTGCGCTACCTGTACTCAAACTCGTTCAAGGTCCTCTATAACTTCCGTTCCCTTTGGACCGTACGACATCACGTACCCCAGTGTTTCTCAGTCTGCACTGACTCGTTGACTTGTTGCATGAGATAAGGAGTGTTTACCCAACGAGTGCGGAATAGAGTCCACTCGTAGTGTCGCGGCGTCGTGCTCTTGGTCCTGACAGTATTTGAATGTCCAAGGATTCTTCGACTCCAAACTCTCACTTCCAAACGGGTTCCAGTGACTCGTCGTTACTCCCCCGATCTCCAGTCCTAAGACCCCAGGTTTAAGGGTGACATGCCTGACAGCACACTTGGTACGATTAAGACACGTTCTCCTTAAACCAAGTGAAACCCGAAGTAGGTTCCTTTACGTGATGAATCCTACGGTCCACCCGGAGTCGGAGTGTGAAAAAAGGAGGTTGTACTGGGTCAAACCCTTGGGTCATCTATTAACCCGTCAGACAAAGAGGGTGACACTACGTAAAAAAACCCAGTCCTTTCTTCTCTTCAGTAAGGCACAACAATTTATGGGTCTACCGTGGTATATTGAGTAGAGGTTGGTAAAGATAAAATTTGTACCCCTTTAAAAGAACCGTTTCTATGGTAGTCAGAATAACCGTCTGTCTCGCTAAGTAAAGAATCACACGCTCTTGAGGAGAAGACTGTAATACCCTTTACCTGTGCAATAATTTTCAGTGAACGAGTAACGGGTAAAAGAGTCACCGGGACAGAGGGGTCCCCGGACCGACCGGTCTCGGAGTAAGGATCTGTCTCCGTTGTGTCCTGCACCCCCGTCTTGTCTTTGTCGATGTACACAGGGACTTAGTGAGACGCTTGAGGACTCTGATTCCGTTGTAACCATTATTGACATGGGGTCGTGATTTATTCTACTTTCTGTGTCCGGGTGTTGTGAAAAGTTTAGTCTTCTATTTTTAAGTGAAATCTGACTTCTTTTACAAAAGTTTATATCACAGTTAGATAGGTAGAAACATGGGTACTTCGGTGTTTTATGTCAAACCTGTTAAAAACAAGATTAACTTGTACTTCGACGTAGAGGGACTCCACACTTCGAAAGGACCGTGTTGTTCAGGAGGCAACGATTCAACACAGACTGAGAACGCTGGGGTACTTGACATCGGACGGTCTGAGGAGACAGGTACCCTAAAAGGTCCGTTCTTATGACCTCGCCCACGGCAAAGGAAGAGGTCCCCCAGAAGGACTGGGTCCCTAGTTTGGAAACAGAGGACGGAGAGGGCGTGACGTCCTTCTAAGAAATACCGACTCGGTGGTCCTTCGGGACTCCCGAGGGGAGTGATGGGAAGACAGGGGTGTTCACAGCCCTCCCGCACTGGGTCGCGACCTCCTCGGGGCAAAGGACCGACCCCTCCGGGACGACGGACTCACGACTAGTCACTCGTAGAGTGCGTCCCGGGTCGGGGCCCTTCAGCTCGAGGGCGGATACTGAGGTAAAGTTCCCCGGACCTCCCCGGCACGTTCTTCTTTCGTTCGTCTCGGTTGTCGACAGAGCCTTCCTTTTGAGGTCACACTGCTCTACCACCGGAGGCTCAGCCGTCCCTCCGAAGATACCTCTGGAATTTCGACTCCGTCTCTACTCGACGAGAGCCTCGCGCCCCGTTCACGCCTTCGTACCACTGCCACTGCACCCGTGTCCACTCCGTCCTAGACCCGCTATGACAGCGACGGTCGGAAAGGTGCCCATACTTGAGAGGGGGCCGAGTGTAGCGTGGTGGACTTTCTCTTTTGTCGTTGCGCACTAGCCCGGTCCTCACGTCTCTTAGGTGAGGGTCCAGGTGCCTGTCCCCGGGCCTAACGAGAGTCGGAACCGACGGTCAGCTGTCGGACCCTCCTCGTAGAGACGAGGGTCGCACGAGACGTGTCGGTCCGGGGGTCGTGCCCCGACGACCCGACCTCACTGAGTGGTTCACGTGGGATCACTAGGTCCCCAGGGGGCCCAACTGGTGTTAGGGGTCTTTTAGTCACCTACAACAGTCTGCCGTAGTTGCACGGTTACTCTCCGTCCACCGACGACGTCCCCTGCGCCTCCTTCCACACCCTGGACCAAGAGTACGGACAGGACCGCTTCGGCCCCGACCACGGACCCCGAGGTAAACGGTATCTCTTCAGGGAGGGACTTAGTGGGGTTGTCCTAGTGGCAGAAGGGGCGCAGGTATACGAGGTCCAGTGGAAGGGTTTGGGCCAGCGTCTCTCGAGGTGTGTCTGGGTGGAGTCTTCGTCGGATTAGTCTCGTGGCCGCAAGGTGTGTGAGTGTGCCCCCGCACAGGTGCGCGGGCACACAGAGACTGAGTGGCGATGCCGTCGAGATCGTCAGTGCACAAGCCTTGCGACTTTGGTGTTTGCGTCACAGCCAGCCCCGTCGTAGCGCCGTCCTATTCGGGGGTCGCCGTGGACTGGGGGTCGGGGCTCCGGCGGAGTGGGGGTGGCGGCGCCTCGACGGTAACTGAGACCGGGATTCGGGACGCGAAGCAGTCTGGACGGAAGAAGGCGTTTGTACTACTGCAGTGAGATGATTCTACTCGTATACTTTATAATGGGAAACTTTGTAAAAGAACTTGGATTTTCAAGTAAAGACTTGAAACCGGGTGACCTTTGTTCTTGTAAGTTCTTTCCTTTGGTAGCTGGTTTTGTTGTGTTTTTAGCATATCTTATCTCGGACTGTAATTTGGTGGTAGACTGAGTGTCTTTCGTTTTAAAGGTCGTAACCTGCACACTAGGCTAGGCGTGTGTGGGTCGGGAGTCCCGGGCCTTCGTGGTCACGAGCCGGAGACGACTCAGGGAGACACCCTGGAGGGCGACCGACGAAGGGTGGTCCCGTCGTCCCCGATTACCGTGGACGTCCTCTGCGGTTCGAGGAGGCCCCGGAGGTCGGCCTGGACCTGAGATGGACCTCCTCCCGTGACGGAACGTCAGACGTCGAACGGTGTGACTCACCGTGGACCCAGACTCTGGACGGGAGGGACCGGAGGGTCGTCGGAACGGAAGTCGTCGCTCAAGGGAAAGGAGCACGGGCTTCTCCGTTTGTCCGGCCCTTGTACCAAGACAGGGTGACTGGTGTACGACTCGAGGTCAGGACCCGTGTGTCTGAGACTTCGGAGGACCCCTGCAGCCGTTCACAGGTCCTGCCCCCAGGGAAGTCGAGGAAGGGAGTGGTCGTCAGGGGCGACCTAGAGTGTCCTCCCGTCGTCCGTCTGCGGAGGGGTATGAGAGAGAAAGGTGGACCTGAGGCGTAGGCGTGGGTTCTCCGAAGGTCGACCGGTCGTAGGTACAACCACCGGTCGACGAACCTCTTGGCTGAGGATCCCGGACCTACTGGGGAGGCTGTCCTTCGTCCGACGTGAACCCCAAGACTGGAGGTAGGGAAGGTCCTCACGAAGTAGAGAAGAGGAGCAGAGACGACCAGAGAAGTGGACACGGAGGGGGAAGAGACAGGAGAACGTTGGGGGAGACCCAGGGCGTCTGGAGGGGGTCTCAGGCAGACCCTCACTTCCCTCCCGGTTCCCGGTGCAAGCCGCAATTCTTCCTGGGGGTGGGGTCGCGTGGTGTACGCCTACTGAGCCGTGACCGGATCACGACGGCGCCCGGTCTGCAGAAGGGACGGAGGTCCACCCCCACGACCCGAGTGGCGGAGCCCCGTTCCTCGGGTGCACGGCGGACCCGACTGGAGGGTCGGGTCCGAGCGACTCGAACCCCGTTCGAGAAGAGTTTAAGTACGTACACCTAAACTTAACCTGTACACCAAAGGGACCTGAGTACCCACTTAGAAGTCTGGGTTGACGTATCTCGCTGGGAGGTAGGAAGACTGCGTGTGGACTTCAGTACCATCGAGACCTGTCGTCGAGGGACCCTCAGTCTGTGACGACTCGTCTCGACCGGAGTGGGGTAACGGGCGAGTCTTCCGATGAGACGCCAGTGTCGGAATGTACGAACTGGAACGAAGACTTGAACACAGAAAATTCACTTTAGTCTCTCTGTTCCTCTGGCCCTCCGAGTCTGGGTGGACCGTGGCAGGGGATCGGAGGGACCTGTCGAGGACCGAAGGGTGGACCCGTAGGACCCGGAGCGACGGGGACTAGGGTCGTGCGACCGCTGGTGTCGACGGGGTGGAGACGTCCCGGACGTGTCACTCCCCCTTGTCGGAGTGGGGGTCTCCGTGTCGTAGTGGGGGTGGGGGCGACTCCCACGGGTCGGACAAGGGTGTCTCGTCGTAGGTCTCGTAAGAGTGGAGTTCAGATTCCTAAGAAGAGGTCTGGGGACAGACGTCGCCAAACCTCTCCATCCGTGCCTTCCCCTTCGCGGACCGGTTTATAGCGGTCCATGACCGGGGAGGTCCAGATCCTCAGTCCCACCTGGGGCCCGTGGACAACCCCGGACTTTTGTCGGGCTCGGACCCCGTCACGGGAGTGGTCGAGGTAAGGGTCCCCTGGCAGCAGGAAAAAGTTGGCAAGACTCAGGAAGACGAGTCCAGAGTAGGCCGACCGACCGTCGTGGGTGGACCCCGTTCGGCGTTCGTACTTAGTTCCCTGACGCACTGAGATGTGGACTCAAGTACAGGGAAATAAAAGTGACTTCTGACCGTGTCGTGTCGTGTCTCTACTTTCCACTTTCCGTACGGTTATTAAGTTTTAAAACAAAACAAAACAAAACAAAACAAAATGAATTTTGACGTAATTTTCTTTCTTTCTTTCTTTTCCTTCACATCAGCGAGTCAGCACAGCCTGAGAAACACTGGGGTAGCTGCCATCGGGTGGTCCGAGGAGGCAGGCACCCTAAAAGGTCTGTTCTTATGACCTCACCAACGGCAAAGGAAGAGACCCTCTAGAAGGGCTGGGTCCCTAGCTTGGGCCGAGCGGGTGTAACACCCATTTACGAAATCGTAGACTCGGTGGTCCCTTCAGGTTGTCCAAAACGTGCGGAGGGGTGACCCCTTAGTTTGGGGGCAGAGGGCGCACTACCACCTCCCCTGTGAGTGGTGATATGATTGCTCCTCACTCGAGCAATGACGTAGTTCATAGGTATTTCCGTTGCACCGTTCAGTCCCCTCTTTGGCACCTTCTTTTCCCTTCTAGACGTGAAATGTTTGAAGTCACGTGAGCCAGGTCGAAAGCCTTGTTACCGGCGCCAAAGTAGAACGTCTCTTTGGACATTTGACGCTCCGGTCGGGGGCCGAGGGGTGGGTCCTCGGTGGTCTCGCTCGGGAAGTCGCGATGGTGGGGTGGGAGCCGATTGTCGTGGGGAGGGGAGCTGTCGGCGCGTGTGTCCGGGCCGTCCCCCCCAGGGTGAGACCTGAGGTCTGGTGACAAGAGTCGTGGGGGTTGGGGGTCGAGCCTCCGGGTCCAGGGCCCCCTCGGGTCGTGGTGGGCCAGGACCTCCCCCGGCGACCGCCGAGGTCTGTCTGCCGACCCGCCGGACTAATCTAACCGGGTCTGCGCGAGGTGTAGTTGGGCTGACTGGGGACTGTCCTCTGTCCAACTAGATAATAGGACGACCGCGCCGACTGTCGTGCGCCGCGCTCGAACGGACACAGACCGGTAAGAAGTTCGAGAGACGTGTGCTCGCCGCGGGTGTAGGAGACTGTGTAATTGCACCTACCGGGACGTCTTACGATTCTCGACGTAGGCCTGCGACGATTCTCCGAGGTCACTTATCAGATTAGCCCCGCCAGTTTTGACGTCAGACACGCCGGGTCTCCCATTACACGCCGAAGTGATGTTTCGTCCGCGATACCTGCTCCGCCCCGTCTCGGCCCTGCGCAGACGTGTCTGACGCTCACGCCGCGTCGGACCTCCGGGTCTCCGAGGGCCTCGGGTACCAGGGTCGAGGGGTACGGGGTGTGGCTCTCGTGCCGGACCCTCCAGGGTAGTCTCCGCGGGCGTCCGGAATGTACGGTGTCGGTTCGGAGAGTCGCGCAAGTGTTGGGGGTAGGTGAGTGGGTGCCGCGACCCGGTCGCAAATGTAGGAGGACGCCACGCCTACTCGATCGGCCTCTTGTCCGTGGAGTCTCCGGTGCCACGGGCGACGGGCGTCCGTGACGTCCCAGCCCCGCAGGTCCCCTCGCCGTCCCACCTTCCCACTGCAGACGACTATCACGAGTCGGCGGGGTTCAAGTGTGGACGCCCGATGCCCCTGACGCAAGGCCAGTGAGTCGAAGTAGGGTTGGTTCGGGAGCCCGGGACTGAACGTCCGCAATTGAGTCCTCTCCGGTCCAGTGTGCCGTTGGACCGAGGGGTCGTGCCGGGAAGTTGGGAGACCGGAGGTTCACGGGTGGACAGGTGACGCCCGTGGTTCTAGGGGTGTTCTGACTCTCCTAAGGTCTCTGTACCCCCGTTCCCGGTCCGTCCTACGCTGGGGTTACATCCGCCACCTACACCCCTGTGAGGTGCTCCGGTACCGGACGCAGAGAGGTCGTGACCCCGGGTCGGGGAGTTGGCGCTCACCAGCCGACACACCGACGTACTCCGGGGACCCGGGGGGCTTACCTTCGGGGGAGGACGTGTCCTCTCGGACCCGGGTACGTTCCACTTCGCCCCAGGAGGGGCGAGTCCCGCCCGCTCCACCGGGGAAATGACACCGAGGAGTTAGTCGAACTCGGTCCGTCCGGACGGTGGTGGGTGCCAGGGGTGCCTCGTCGCGTCTCGGCGTGGGACTCGCGGTCTCAGAGCGCAGACGAGGACCTCCGCTACCCCTGTCTCCCCGGTCCGGTGTCCCGTCTCAGCAATGGGAAGACGTAGACGTCTCCGCAGACTCTGTTCGCGACTGTAGACTCGTGACCCCTCCCTCTTTATTCCTTTCTCCTACTCCTAAGGTCTTTCCGTCAGTATTGTAGGGGCACACAGACGTGTCTCGTGAGACCTTGTCCCTGTGAGTCACCGGTTCTGTGTGGTCTGGTGAAAACAGGTGCGTCCGTCGTCCTCTTGGAGCCGACCTCTTGGGTTAGTGCTTTGACCCTTCTCGTCTTTGACTGCCGCCCCCCAGACGGTTGTGGGGGGGTGAGAGGTCCCTCCGGGTGCGAGTTAGTCGAGACGGGTGCGCGGGTCGACGGGTCGTTGGTAGTCGGACGGTCGGAGGTAGTGTTCGTCTGTCAGTTCCTCATGGTCTGCCGACTCCTTACGAAGATTGTTCCTTCGGTCGCTGGTCTTGGCAGTCCGTCTTCGTTTCGTTAGACGTCCTTTGTCCCCGGCACACCCGTCCTCCTTGGCCGTCTTCTCTGACGTATCACTCACCTACCTCCGGGGTGGGCTGAGGCACGCGACGTCGGCCGGTCCGAGGAGCCAGGCGCCCTAAGAGGTCCGTTCTTATGGCCTCACCCGCCGGTAAGGGAAGAGGTCCCCTAGAAGGGCTGGGTCCCTAGCTTGGACTCCAGTCTCGTCCCGGTCGGGTCTGGGACTCCTCTGTCGGAAGGTCCTGTGGAGAAAAAAAATTCCGTCTGTGGTGGTTTCAGCAATTCTTCTTAGGTCTCTATTTGTCCAGTCCTAGACACCCTACGTCCCGGTTTGTCTGCCTGTACCTCCATTCTCGTCTCTGGGAGTGTAGGACCCCGACGGGCCGGGGTGGGCGGTGTGCCCGAGTCTGCTCGGCAGAGGGAGGGTCTCCGACCCGAAGGAGGGGCGCGGATTCTCCAGCGAGTCAGTACACTCTGACGCTGGGGTACCCGACGTCGGGCGGTCCGAGGAGACTGGTACCCTAAGAGGTCCGTTCTTGTGACCTCACCCGAGGGTCACGAGAAGAGGTCCCCTAGAGGGGTTGGGTCCCTAGCTCGGACCCGTCGAACGTAACGTCCGTCTGAGAGACGGCAGGCTCGGTCCGGCCCGGACGTAAAAGGTCTCGTAGACGGTCCCGTGGACCTCTACCCTCCACCGTTCTGCGGTCCCGTCGCGGCCGGTCCAGTCGAGTCATAAAAGCGAGAAAATATTTCGAGGTACACCCTGTGGTGACGATTTTGATATCAACTTTCGTGTCTGGTGTGCCAGGATTCTGGGAAGGTTCCGACGCCCCGATTGCCAGGTGATGAACCGGTCAAGACCCGTGGGGTGAGACGTGTGGAATCTCCGTGGACTCAATCTCTAGAATTCTTACTTCGACCCCCACGAGGGGCGAGCAGAGGGTCGTCGGGGGTGACAGAGTAGGCGTGGCACAAACATTGGACCGTGGACGTTAGAGTCGTTGGACGACGGACTGTGCGGCATCGACGGGGCACTCGCAGACTACTTCCTGTCGTTCTCTACCGTATTTTATCCGGGTTGTTTGTCGGATTGTTCGACGAACTAGGTGTTTGACTGTTACTTCGATGAAACGTGGTTTGTCATATGACTCGTCCCCTCAATTCTGCGTTGTCCTGAAGGGACCACCGGTCCCCGATTCCTAGGTGGACGGTCCCGTCCCCTGTGCCGAAGTTAGTGACCAGCCCCTCCTAGGGCACCCAGAACCCCGTCGACTCGGACCCGTGGTGCTGACGACTTCGGACAAGAGGTGTGGTTCTCTACGGGGGTGTTGCTGTGCGGACACTGGCGTCCTCTCTCATCGGGGGTGACCGGCGTCGACCTCTTTCGGACGTCCGTCACTACTTTGGGCCGTGGAGGTTTTCATTTATACATCTATGGACTTAAAAGTTTCGTCTCTTCGACGTTGAGAGCAGGTCTGGTCAGTCCATTTTACCCATGAATCTCGCGTCGCACCCCGAATCTCGCGTCGCACTCGTCGCCCCCGGCCCCGCCGTCTTCCTCCCCACTGCGGTGCGTACGTGCCGAACCCCCGGTCCTCGATTTCCTCTGCGTCCACCCGACTCAAGAAGACCTGAGCCTCCCTCGGCTGCACCCTCCCTCCGACCCCCGGTGCCCCGGAACCTTTGTGGGCAGTCGTCGAGGTACCCCGACCCCTCCACCCGACTCGAGTGCGTGTCCGCGGAACTCACGATCCGGCCCCCACTGCAGGGGGACGTCCGCTACGCCGATAGCGTCCAGGTTGTCGTGACCTCATTTACACGCGAAAAATTGCGAGCGAGGGTGAAGCCCCCCTCGCGCCTAGTCTCTGGTCTCAGAGGCCAGTAGGTCCCTTCTCTCTCACCTCCGGGGTCTACCCCGCTACCGACACGCGACCTCTTTTTGCCCACCTAAGTTCTCTATAATCCTCTTTCTATTACGTCAGTAATTAGTGAATGAAACTCTATTTAATAAGACCGGTCTTCCGGTCTCGACACACAAACTCTTCGAACGAGAGTAGTCGATAAGAAGACACTTCGGGTTTAATCATAGAGAAATTTAGTCCCCCGATGTGGAAGAAAATAGTAGTCGTCCGTTTGCTTCTTTCGTTACGCGTTAACTGGAGACAGAAAGTTCCGCCGAAGGAAGAGAGAAACTCCGTCTTCTAGATAAGGGCGATTCGACTAACCTCTGTCCCCGACTCACGCTGGGTACTGACTCTTCACCCCTACCGGTCCAACGTGGGCGGGCGCCTGTGGGGTCCGGGGTGCGCGGACGTTTGACATGACACTCGAACAGACGGATTGACTACTGTTTTTCGCGTCCCTACTGTAGTGACAAGATTGTGTCGAGTCTCTGGTCAGAGGCAGTCGGAGTGCAGGTCGTCCCACTACACTTCAGCACTCCTTGCAGGAGTCACAGGAGCAGACACTTTACCTGTGCTCGGTTGCGTACAACGACAACCCTTTCGTTAGGTCGTCTGTCACTCGTCCTTCGAGGGCGGGCGTCTCCTCGAGAGGTCTGCGCGCCGCCCGACAAGCGACACCGGGGACGGCAGAGGGAAGGGGTGTCGACGTCACAGACTCGGCGAGTGGTGCCACTGAAGACTTTGTCAGAAGGGTGGATCTGCCCTCTATCACACTTTAGGTCTGGGTTTAGTGAAAGTAGGAGATAGGCTCGCAGTTTCTGTCGAAAGTAGAGACTTCGTTTAGGCTGCGCAAGGGGCCGTTTTAGCCTAAGGACTCGCAACGGGTGAGAGGCGCCACCGGACGGTCGACACCCTAGCCCGACGTCGGCTGGGACGCCTCCCGCGCCCGGCAACCCCGGGACCCAGTGTCGACGCGGTGGACTGTGTGTCGCGGTCGGTGCAGTCGAGAAGGTCGGTGTTCGTGGAACCTCCTGAGTGTGGAAGGTTTCGGGGAGCCGGTGGTCCACGCTACTGAAAGGTCGCCCGAATACACGGTCCGGTGCGGCGAGACAGGGGGTCCCCCTGTGGGTGTGGGGGCTCCGGAGGTCCCGTACCGTGTGTCGACACGAGATCGAGAGTGGGGGAGGAGGAGGTTTCTGTCGCGTCCGGTGGTCTCGTACTCACGGAGAGGGTCGTACCAAGGCGGGTTGTTCGTGGGGGTTTGGGGCCGGCGTCAGTCCGTGGTCCAGTCTCGACCCCTGTGGGTCCCCAGGCCCCGGAGTCTTTGTGCACCACACACACAAGTGTCGAGCGAAGTTGGACGCGGGGTCAGGGTGGTCGATGGACCACAGGGGAATAACGTGCCTCGTCCTTCGCCTCCGGGGCCTACCGGTTCCTCCGGAAGAGTTCGGCGTACCGACCATCGTTCCGGCGGACCGAAGGTCCGGTTGTGCTGAAGGGGTGTGCTCCGAGGACGAAAAGGTCCTCTTCTCTCCCCAACGTAACTAGGTAGGTGAATGACTTCTACGGATGGTTGGCGGGGAAACATGGACGGGCACTCTGGACCCCGGTCCCGTGTCAGTCCAGACGCTACCTTGTCTCTCCCACCGCGAGTCCGGACCTCGGGTCGTACACCCGTGTCCTCGGGACGTGACCGAGACGAGGGGCCGTAGTCGGAGGAGGGTGGAGGGGGCGGGTGTGACTGACCTCCTCCCCTCTAAAGAGCGGAGACCTTAGAGACTAGGACGACGAAAACCGAGACTCTCTTCCTCTAATGTCGAGAAAGTACCTGCCCCCGCGATCCCGTTCTTTACCACCCGGGTGGAGGAGAGGGCTCTTCGTTCCGGTACGGGGGGTGGGAGGGTACGGACAGGGAGCCCGCCCTGTGTGGTCCCTGCGTGACCTGGACCACGTGTCTGCCCCGCCCTTGTCACTGTCTGCGTCGAGACGCACCAGAGTCGCCGGCCTACAGACGGGAAGGCAGGTGGTAGGAGGGGCGCCGACGACCGGAGAGACGGGCACACTTCAGGTGCACCTGGGTGAGGTCTGAGGTGGTTGAAAGGCCCATTTGTACGTGTGTCGTAGGTCGTCGAGTCTCAGAGTACGTGCCGTGGAGGGTTCGGGGGGTGGGTGGGCGGAGGGCTCGGGGGGTGGGCGGAGGGCTCGGGGGGTGGGTGGACAGAGGTCTCGGGGGGTGATGGGTAGAAGTCACGAGGGTTCTTTCCCCGGCCTGGAGACTGGGTCCGGGTCCCACAGGAGGTGAGCAAAGAGTCACTCGGGGCCGTGTCGCCCGAGGAGTGTGCAGATACTGCGAGACACTAATTTAGGCCGTCGTCATACCTCCGACCCCAGTGTGACGAAAAGCCATTCGGTACTGGAGGATGAAATTTTTTCCTTCGTGTTCGGGGGAAAGATCTCCTTCTCACTCGTGAGTGTGTAACGTCTTCGGACTTCCACACCTCCGAAAGGTTCGTACGACCGAAGTCCAAGTCCCTTCAAGACTTCGGGAAGAGCGGAGGACGAGCCCGGTCGGTTGGGCCTCCTTTGACTGGAGTAGCCGTGCAGAGGGGGTAAGTGACGGGGGCGACGAACGGGGCCGGGTGCAAGGGGACGTGTGCCCCCTGGGGGTACGGGACCCCTGGGGTGGCGGGCGAGGTGTCCACGAACACGACGTAGTTCTGTGGTCACTCCTTAAAGGGTAAAGGAGCCAGCGAGTGGGTCTGTGGAGGGACCGGCTCGGAGTCTGAGACGGGACGCAGGCACTCAGTGTTAGTGGGTGGTGCTGCGTCGGAGACGTCGGGACGGGGTACAGGGTGACCTTGGGGGGACACGACCCGGGTGGCGTAATAGTGTCCCAGGGGTGTGTGTCCACCAGTGAGACGGTGGTGGGGACGACTCGACCTTAGCTGGCGGAGGGTGAGGGGGGTCCAGGTCCGACTGGGACCGTCGGTGACGACACACGAGCCCGACACGAACCTTCTCTGTACCGGTCCCTTGCAGTAGTCTTGACTTTAAGGGTGACGGGAAGAGACAGATTCGGTCGAAAGGGGCCTTCGAGTGTGGAACTCGGACTCTTTTTCAAGGACTTCTGTCTACCTACATTCTTTGTTCCCGGTCTCTCCACAGGTAGACATTCTTGCGACCGACACCCTTTCGTTGCGGATTTCCTTCGCCCTTAGTCTCGCGTGCGGAACGGTTGACGAGTGGCGCGCGGCCCGACGTCTGTCTCCGAGACGGAGGGGGCACCTTTGTTGGAAGCAAGGTGTGTAGCCACTAAGGTGTGTAGCCACTTGGTTCCGTCTTACACTCGTTTACCAGTTACGTCTTACGCCCACCTACGACGACATAGATTTTACCTGTCGGTTGCCCTGGATGACATGTCGTGGCTCTTGAGACGAGTCACAATGCGGCTCGGAGCTACCCTTCCCTCAGACCCCCTCTTCCCTGTGTACCTGCACGTGCCGACTCAGGGAGACGGCAGGTGGGCTTTGATAGTGTTGTGACGACTAGCCAATGTGAAGTCATGTTTTAGGGGAAGGGAACACCGAGTCGACCATTTCTCAGGTGGACGTTGCGTCTTCTGGACCGAAGCTAGGGACCCAACCTTTCTAGGGGACCTCTTCCCTTTCCGACGGGTGAGGTGACAAGACCGGACCTCTTAAGGTACCTGACACATCAGCTACCCCAGTGTTTCTCAGTCTGTCCTGACTCGCTGAAAGTGAAAGTGATATTTTATTTCTCAATTCTTTTTTTGTTACACCCACCTATTTCGCGGTTAGGTTGGAGTAAAGTACTCTGGGACGGAGGTTTCGGGTGCACGGAAGTGGTGTGGAGAAGACGCTCCAAGAGGAGCGGTTTCGAGTTCCCGCTTACCTGCCCTCAGTAGTTCCGCCTCGACTAATTGAAGGGTTTCCGTACCCACACGGAGTTTCGGTGGCTTTTCCGTCCTTCCAATGCGTACTCCACTACGTAGCAACCTTAATGGGTTCCCTTCGCCAAATCCCGAGTCAGAGACTTGGCTTCGACGAGAAAGGAGTGACAAAGAGGACTATGACTGGAATTTGTCGAAGCAAAATTTATAAAAAACTTCGTAAACGTAGAGGCTGGATGAACGTTTGAATGACTTGGTGTTTGTACAAAGTCGGGATTCAGCGCGTGTGCGAGGGATAATTGGTTCTCGGGTACGAAGTCGGGAGTCGGCGCGTGTGCGAGGGATAATTGGTTCTCGGGTACGAAGTCGGGAGTCGGCGCGTGTGCGAGGGATAATTGGTTCTCGGGTACGAAGTCGNGGAGTTTCGGTGGCTTTTCCGTCCTTCCAATGCGTACTCCACTACGTAGCAAGCTTAATGGGTTCCCTTCGCCAAATCCCGAGTCAGAGACTTGGCTTCGACGAGAAAGGAGTGACAAAGAGGACTATGACTGGAATTTGTCGTAGCAAAATTTATAAAAAACTTCGTAAACGTAGAGGCTGGATGAACGTTTGAATGACTTGGTGTTTGTACAAAGTTGGGATTCAGTGCGTGTACGAAGGATAATTGGTTCTCGGACAAAGAAAGTCAACATGGACCAGAGAAATCGATTAAGCGTCTTTAAGAGTTCTTCATAAACTGGTACCTTTAAGAGAATCTTTAACAGACAAGTGTGACAGACCCAACAGGCTGATCAGAGTGATGGTCGACTCTAGATCGTCGACACAATCTTCTGAGGAGGGTACCTCGTGTTGAAGTTTTCGACACGTTAATAGAAATTTTCGTAACCTTCTCGGTCTCTAGTTATTTCCGTTGGTCTTCAATTTCCCGGTTCCGAGGTCTCTCTTCTTTTCGGTTCATTCCACTAGGCTTGAAAGTTAGGTCTCCAGAGGAGGCGTCAACAAAGGATTACATGTGAACCTCTGTCCCTCCGAGTTCTCTTTTGATATAGGACTTTGACTACCTTCCCAGGACTCAACCTCTTTACTTTAGGCCTCAAGTCCTGATGGTCGGACTTACCCTTCTCGTTTCTAGTGTCTTTATTCCCTTTGCACCTCTTCACTCACGTTAAAGGGGAACTTCATCAAGTGACTGGGATTGACTCGTACTTAATTGATCGGTTCTTCGTTTTGTCTTTCGTAGACGATTCTACGATTTTTCAATACATCGGTAAAGTCTTTTGTGTGACTCGACTCCTCTGTTTTAAATCTCATATCTAGGGTGTGTCCACCTCCGTCCTGGACTACCTACAAGATTCGAAAGTTAGTTCTACGCTTTTTCAGACGAGAACTTTATTTTAGGTACTCTGTAGCACTTCTATTCATACGTACCCAGAACCTGTGGGTCTGTCTCCTTTTTGTCTTACCTCCGTTATAGACTTCTTCCCGACCACTTTTTAAAAAGGCCTTATCTACTTTCTATGTCTAGATACCCAAGTTTCCCACATTCTTGAGAGACTTTCTAATTTTTGTACGTTTGTCCGGTTAAGACAGTTTGTAAATTTCTTCTCAATTGTAGATAAGAAGAGTTTGAAAAGGTTTTTTGTAACTTCTCCTTCCTTGGGAAAACTTGAGAAAGATGTTTCAATCGTAGCGAGACTAAGGTTTTGGTCTGTTTTTATAGTGTCTTTTCTTTTAAACCCCGGTTATAGTGACTATTGTATCTGTGTTTTTAGGAGTTGTTTTAGAATCGTTTGGTTTAAGTTGTTATATAATTTTCCTAGTGTATGGTACTAGTTTACCCTAAATAGGGTCCCTCCGTTCTTTAAAGTCATGTACGTTTATTCGGTCACACTGTGCGGTGTAGTTGTGTGACTTCGCACTTTCGGATACTGGTAGAGTTGTCTGCGTCTTTTCCGAGAAAACTGTTTTAAGTTATAAATACTATTTTTTTCGAAGGTCGTTTTACCCGTATTTCCCTTGTCTGGGGTTGTGTGGGCGCCAGTCCCCCGGTCTCTACCTGTACTGAGTCGTTGACTTGTCGTTCTCGTTGGTGTCTCTCCCGGTGTAGAGGTCGGTACGGTATCTCGTCGGTGCCCGTCCATTATGTATCGCGTCCTTGCGCCAGTTTATTACGACACTACTGAGACGTCCCTGTCTCCTGGTCTACTAATGATCCAATACCACCAGTAAAGGACTACACACGTTTGTATGTAGTGAGACATCCTGGGGACTTTGATTGTATCATAACATTCAGTTGATATAATTTAATTTTTGGTCACTTGTTTTATTTTTATTATCAAAGAGTGACGACACATTGTTTAATCGTGTTTGGATCTTCGTTTCTGGGATTACGACCCCTTCTAACTTCCGTCCTCTTTTTCCCCCGATGTCTCTTACTCTACCAACCTGCCGTAGTAACTGAGTTACCTGTACTTAAACTCGTTTGAGACCCTCTATCACCTCCTGTCCCTTCGGACCACACGATGTCAGACACCCCAGTGTTTCTCAGTCTGTGTTGAATCGTTGACGTGTTGTCGTCCCAGCGTCGTAGATTCGGTGAATAGTAGGGTCTCGAGACATCCTGTGTCGCGGTCCCGGTCGAGACGACCCGAGAGACAAGTCGAGAGTGTCGCCCGGGTGGTTCCGACACCAGAGTAGACCTTGTACCCCAGCACTAGGTCTGAACATCCTGAAGTCAGGGGACATCAACATCTACCTCCGGAGTAAAAGAGACATCGACCACCAACCTCTGGGGAGAGTCGATGTCCGTGCACATAGACATGTGTGCACCCGGAACACAAGAGGGACGTTTCAGTCGACCCCTTTGAACTGAAAATTTCTCTAGTGGACTAACCCAGTCTGGGTTCGTCCTGTCAGAGGGACGACTCATTGAGTCCCACTTGATTAGACCCCGGGACTAATGTGGACGTCTCAGGGAAACACATAGTATTAGGGTCTTCGCAAAAGAACGGTGTACGTACTTCGTCTCCTCTAACATGGTCTTACTCTTGGTGGGTGGATGGCGTTACTGATAAGTATCGTTTCATTTTGACGATTCTGTTTCCTTTTACCCTTACGGACTCAACCATTCTAGGGGACCTCTTCCCTATCCGATAGGTGAGGTCATAAGAACCCGAAGGGACCACCGAGTTTACCGTTTCTTAGGTGGGTAGACGTTACGTCTTCTGGACTTAACCTAGGAACCCAGTCCTTTTAGGGGACCTCCTCCCGTACCGTCGGGTGAGGTCACAAGAACGGACCTCTTAGGGGTACCTGTCTCCTCGGACCACCCGACGTCAGGTCCCCCGGCGTTTCTCAGTCTGTGCTGACTCGCTGATTCGTGTCGTGTCGTTCGCTTTTTCTTCGGACAGGAAGTTTCGCCGTCGTCAGTCTGGTTGTCCGCGGAGATGTTGTATGCGTTCTCTGCAGTCTTCTGCTACTTTACTGTCAAAATTTTACGACCCCTTTCTTTAGAGGTTTGACCTTGATTTATGTACGGTTTTTCTCGGAAATTTATAATTCATTTTACTTACGTAAAAATCTGTTTGTTGTTAACTTTTAAGTCGTACTTATCTTGTTATGTTTTATTTATTTATTTATTTATTCGATTTTTCTCAAAAGTTGTCTTCCTTTTACTGGGGTCTTTCTTCGTGTATTTGCGTCCTTTCGTACTTTTTGCGATCTTTTCCATTTATGCAACAATTGAGACTGACTTATACCTTATAGTCATTATGTTTCTAAAATTTAAAACATTCTCAATTTAATATACTTTTTACCTTCGTGTACTTTTGTTAACGTGTTGTTTCGCCAGTGTGGCGACGGCACAGGACCAGCGGAGGACTACTTTATTTCGCTACAAGAGTGATTAATCGGTTCCTACGCAGAATGTCAACAATGACATCTCTTATAGTGACTCTCTTATATCTGTAACGCATTGACTACTTAATTATTTGTCGTTGACATTTTGACTTTGATGTGTGACAATTAATTTTTGTTTCGATCCTTCCTACTTTAGTTTCGTGTCTACACGTTTATCCTTTTCATCGTTCTACTACGTAAATTTGTGTTCTTGCGTTAATTAAAATGATGTACTTTTATATTTGTTATATTTATTTTATGTTTTCAAAAGATTGGACATAAAAATTTCAGGTTCATATACGACGAATATTCTTTGGACAAGATTTATATTTTTATGTCTTTTAAACTTCATTTTATTAACTTTTTCTATGTGTAACTTTTGTGCTTGGTTTTTTACAGACTGTATCGTGTTGGATATAGTCTATTTCGTCTAAAATTCCGTCACACATAAAAATCTATCTCTGTAAAGTTTTCAAAAATTTTTTTCTTTTAAATTATCCTTCTAATTTAGGATTTAAATACACGTGGGTTATTGTGTTAAAGTTCGTTTTGACTGTAAACTGATTCTTCTTTTTAGTATACCTATTTAGAATTGAGAGAAATATTTTCAATTCTACTTGTTTGTTTCTTAGTTATCGTTATATTTTTTACCCTTTTGTGTTAAAATTTTTTACCTGGATTGAAAAGTTTAAACCCACCTTATCAAAGTTTTTAACAAACATAATACTCAGATTTACGTAAAATTCACTAAATTATGTCAGAGTTTGGGTTCTCCCAGTTCGTTCTTTAATTATTGTTTTCCTATGGATTTTAAAAAAAATTAAAAATGTTTAATTCATCATATAAAGAGTTATTTAGTACTTCTCTCTTTTCAAGTTTTCCTTTAATTTTATATAAAAATGGATTTATCATTACTTCTATGTTATATTGTTTCGTGTCGACTGTCTTCCGGATCTCTTTTAAAAATCCATATTTACGTACAATCTTTTCTTCATAACAACTTTTATTTCCCAATCGATAGGTAACGTACTTCGACTAAAAATTTTTTGATATTTGGTATAGTTTTCATCATCTTTTTCTTTTAGTTATTACTTATCTTTCTTCATAATTTTTCTTAGTTTTTCAGTTTTCAATTAACAACTTTTTACGTTCTTCTTCTTAGGGATCATTCTGATTATGTGTATCACTTTTTTCTAGTCTGTGCGTGGTGGGGTACTCCTCATTTTTATGTCTGTAGTGTGTCCACTTTAACAGAAGTACTGGAGCCCAATTTGTCGTTAAAGAATTTGTACTATGGTGTTTGTTGTTTTCTTTTTCGACTATCAAACCTGAACTGGTTTTAATTTTTGAAACCCTGTAGTTTCCTGTGGTAGTCTTTCACTTTTCTGTTCGGTGCTTTACACTCTTGAATAAACGTTCAGTATGCGGACGGTTCCAAGAGTACAAGTCTCACATATTTCCTGAGTAGAGTCTGTTCAGTTGGATTTACCTTTTACCCGTTTCCTAAACTTTTTCGCAAAGAGATTTCTTATACGTTTTTCGTGTACTTTCCTACGAGTTATGGGAATCAGTCATCTTTTAACTTTCGTGTTACTGTCTAGGGAAGTGTGAGTGATCCTGTCGATGTTGGTTTTTGGGTCTCTATTGTCGTCAATCGTTACTGCACATCTACACTATGTGACGAGCACACTCACACACTGCCTCGTCGGTGACGTCCTCCGTCGACCCGTAAAAGGGTCTTTTCATAGGTGACTAAGGTGGGGACCCATAAATGGGTTCTCTTTACTTTTGCCCAGGTATACTTGTGCGTATGTTTTTGCTCGGATGGTCGTGTCGGGTCGTCGGGTTGGTCACCCCTGCGGGGTGACCGGGAGTTGACTATCTGCCTATTCGTCTAACACCACTTATGTCTGCTACCCGGGAATGAGTCTGTGCCTTTCTCTGCTTCCTGACTCTGTGCGAGGTTTTACGTACTCGAACCTTTTGTAAGATTCACTTTCGTCTGTCTGCGTTTCCGGTGCCGGACGTACTGCGGGGACTGCGGCTTGCGGGTGTCGTCCTTTGAGGAACGGTCGTCCTCCTACACAGCGACGTCCCCTCCCCGTCTCTCGGCTTCCCGAGAACGAACTGCCCATACTCCAAGAAAAGCCCCCTACTGTATAAGACCTTAATCTATCACTATGACTGATGTGTCACAACATTTATGTACTTTTTGTAGTTCGATATATGAAATTTCCCCAATCCTACCGTTTAAAATGTTATCTACTTCAAACGGAGTTTTTTACTTATGGATGTATTTAATTTCTACATATAGTCCAAACACCTAACGTCTGTCATAAAATTTCACTGAGTAAGAGTCACTTCTAGGTCCTAGAGTCTTTACCTTACCTCTTCTATGTTCTTTACAGTGGTTTCCGGATCTTCCAGATTTCTTGTTTGTGTGTCTACTTGTTATGTCAGTCAAGTCGAGTCAGGTCGGTGAGTCAGCACAGGCTGAGAAACGTTGGGGCACTTAGCGTCGTGCGGTCCGGAGGGAGAGGTAGTGGTAGAGGGCCTCAAGTGAGTCTGAGTACAGGTAGTTCAGTCACTACGGTAGGTCGGTAGAGTAGGACCCAGCAGGGGAAGAGGAGGACGGGGGTTAGGGAGGGTCGTAGTCTCAGAAAAGGTTACTCAGTCGAGAAACGTAGTCCACCGGTTTCATGACCGCAAAGTCGAAATCGTAGCCAGGAAGGTTTCTTTAAGGTCCTAACTAGAGGAAATCCTACCTGACCAACCTAGAGGAACGTCAGGTTCCCTGAGAGTTCTCAGAAGAGGTTGTGGTGTCAAGTTTGCGTAGTTAAAAAACCACAAGTCGAAAGAAGTGTCAGGTTGAGAGTGTAGGTATGTACTGGTGACCTTTTTGGTATCGGAACTGATCTACCTGGAAACAACCGTTTCATTACAGAGACGAAATTTATATGAAAGATCCAAACTAGTATTGAAAAGAAGGTTCCTCATTCGTAGAAAATTAAAGTACCGACGTCAGTGGTAGACGTCACTAAAACCTCGGGGGGTTTTTTATTCAGACTGTGACAAAGGTGACAAAGGGGTAGATAAAGGGTACTTCACTACCCTGGTCTACGGTACTAGAAGCGAAAGACTTACAACTCGAAATTCGGTTGAAAAAGTGAGAGGAGAAAGTGAAAGTAGTCCTCCGAAAAATCGAGGAGAAGTGAAAGACGGTATTCCCACCACAGTAGACGTATGGACTCCACTAACTATAAAGAGGGCCGTTAGAACTAAGGTCGAACACAAAGAAGGTCGGGTCGTAAAGAGTACTACAGGAGACGTATATTCAATTTATTCGTCCCACTGTTATATGTCGGAACTGCATGAGGAAAAGGATAAACTTTGGTCAGACAACAAGGTACAGGGCAAGATTGACAACGAAGAACTGGACGTATATCCAAAGAGTTCTCCGTCCAGTCCACCAGACCCTAAGGGTAGAGAAAGTCTTAAAAGGTCAAATAACGTTAGGTGTGTCAGTTTCCGAAACCGTATCAGTTATTTCGTCTTTATCTAGAAAAAGACCTTGAGAGAACGAAAAAGCTACTAGGTCGCCTACAACCGTTAAACTAGAGACCAAGGAGACGGAAAAGATTTTGGTCGAACTTGTAGTCCCTCAAGTGCCAAGTACATAACGATTTCGGACCGAACCTCTTAAAGCTCGTAATTAAACGATCGCACACTCTACTCACGTTAACACACCATCAAACTCGTAAGAAACCGTAACGGAAAGAAACCCTAACCTTACTTTTGACTGGAAAAGGTCAGGACACCGGTGACGACTCAAAAGGTTTAAACGACCGTATAACTCACGTCGTGAATGTGTCGTAGNTTTATCGAGGTGACCTTAAGGTAGTGGAGGTGATCGAAACAAGTATCACTACGAAAGATTCCGGGTGAACTGAAGTGTAAGGTCCTACAGACCGAGATCCACTCATTAGTGTGGTAGTACTAATAGGTCCAGCACTTCTAGAAAAAACATGTCCAGAAGACACATAAGAACGGTGGAGAAGAATTATAGAAGACGAAGACAATCCAGGTATGGTACACACAGGAAATAGCTCGGGTAGAAACGTACTTTACAAGGGAACCATAGAGATTAAAAGAACTTCTCTAAAGGGTAAGACAACAAAAGGAGATAAAAAAACGTAACTAGTGATTCTTTCCGAAAGAATAGAGAGGAACGAGAAGAAACCTTGAGACGTAAGTCTACGAATATAGAAAGGAAAAGAGGAAACAAAAAGTGAAGAGAAGAAAAGTGTCGATAAACATTCCGGAGGGGTCTGTCGGTAGAACGAAAAAAAGTAAAGAAAAGGTACCCCTACCAGAACTAGGGAGATAGGACATGTTACAGTACTTGTAGGCAGGTATCAACTAGTCCGTGAGACAGATTGTCTAGATCCGGGAATTTAGATAAAGAGTGAAGGTGACATATTAGTATTCCCTAAACTAAATCCAGTATGGACTTACCAGATCGCCAAAAGGGATGAAAGAAGTTAAACTCAGACTTAAACCGTTATTCCTCGAGTACTAGTCTCGGTGTCAGTCGAGGACCAGAACAAAAACAACTGACATATCTCGAAGAGGTAGAAACCGACGTTTCTTATATTAGTTAGACTAAAGTCACAACTGGTAGACCACTACAGGTACACATCTCAGAAGAGAACACAACAACCTTCTCCCACAAACGATACTGGTTACGTAAAAGAACCGTTTTGAGATAATCAGAAACGGGACGAAGTAAGGTATAAGGTTCCGGTTTAAACGGACAATGAGGTCCACAAAGAACTGAAGGATGAAAACGTAAGGTCAGGGGATCTTACTTTTCCTGCCGTGTCCTTGTCGACTCTCCTCGATGGGGTACAGGCTCCAGTCCCCGTCGTCGACTCTCCTCGATGGGGTACAGGCTCCGGCCCCGTCGCCAATGCTCCTCGATGGGGTACAGGTTCCTCACCACCGACGCGTCCGCGTCCTCCCGGATCTCCTCGATAAGGTGTAAGTTCCAGTCCTCCCCGCCGCCACTCCTCTATGGGGAGCAGGTTCCATTCCTCGTCGGGGAAGTGAAACGACCTCGTCGGCACTTCTCTATGGGGTGTAAGTTCCATTCTCTTTGGGTTCCTTCTGCCATCCACAACGTTCTCCCGTAGTCTCCCGTCTGTGTGACTTTGGTATTAGTGTCTTTTGATCAGTTAGATTAGTGTGATCCTGGTGTCGGAACAGATTGAGTTACTTTGATTCGGTACGGGTGTCCCGTTGGGTTCTGCCCGCCCAGTACCACCTCTCCAGACTGTCTTACACCAGGTGACCTCTTCCCTTACCGTTTGGTGAAGTCATAAGAACGGAACTCTTGGAGTACTTGTCATACTTTTCTGTTTTATTATCCTATGACTCTCTCCTCGAGGGGTCCAGTCATCCACGGGTTATACGATGACCTCTAGTCACCTCTTTATTGAGGTCTTTCTTACTTCCCTACCTCGGTTTCGTTTTTGTTATGGGTCGACACCTACACTGACCACTATCTTCGTTCCAGGCTACGATATTTCTCGTTATAACGTATCCTTGGACCTTACAGTCCAGGTACTTAGTTCCGTTTAACCTTCACCAGTTTGTTATCTCCCGTTCTCACTTACAGCTGTAAGATCCTTAGTCACTTGATTTTACCTGACCCTACCCACTGAAATTGAGTCTACTGGTAACATAGATGATGACGCCCGTCCTTAGGGAGTCTTCTTTACCTCATCGGTAGTACCAGTCGTTTTCTCAGACTTTACGTCATGAACCTACGTTAGAGTTTTTGCTGTCTTACTAGACACAAGCAAAGGTTCCGTTTGGTAAGTTATAGTGTCAATAGGTTCAGATACGGGGTTGGTGATTGCGACTTCTTCGACCTCAACTTGCCAAGATACTTCTGGATGTTCTGGAAAATCTTGATTGTGGGTTTTTCCTTGTTATGTTATCTTCCTTAGTTATCGTCTCGTTGACTCCGTCTTCTTGTCTATTCACCGGACTCCTGTCTTACCACCTTTAGTGACGACGTTTCGTCTTATATCTCTTTTCCTACTTCGCCGACGACGAGGGGTTTAGTAGACGTATAAGTTACAGTAGGGGTAGCTGTCAGAGTGACCTTAAAAGACACACATACTTTTAACTATTTACATGAGATACACCTGTACGTTTACCGTTTCTTATGGTTTGTATTGGAACCTCTTCCTTGTTCAACCTCTGAAATATCAGAGCCAAAAGTCTGGATTGGATTTCCAGGTTATCAATTAGGTTGTATCGTAACCACGTTCTCTATTCCTACCTATAAAATAAAAAATTAGAAATTGTACGATTACAAGATCTTCTCCCTTTGGATCAAAAGTGACCCCTTCTTGTCTACGGAGGAAGTTTTGGAGGGGAAGACGACTGCCTACCTGGTGTCAGTAGTGTTCCACCTATCACCACCTCCGACTCAAACCCTTACTCCCAATAACTGAACAATTGGGAAGATGAAAACACGTACCAATTTACAAAAGTATTATTTTCAAAAAAAAAATTCACAAAGTCACTAAAATTTTCATTTTTACTTTTTTTTTAGAGGGATGGATTATCAATTTTTCAGAGCTCCTTGTTCCCAGACATCTGTGGTTGGAAATTGTCGAAGACAACTTTGGAGTGTCTCCTTCTATCTGTTTTTCGGACGCCTTGGGTCACGAGAATCCCTCGGTCCACTCGAGAGGGTCGGGTCTGAGTCGGGTAGACCTCCCGTGAAGACCCTTGAATACCGGGACAGGAGAGTGTCGACTGCCACTCTTTGTGAGTCTTCGTCTCGCTGAGCCAGGTCCACCGCGACGTCCGGCAGTCGTGTCGTGGGGTCCCGAGGTCCGACGAGGGGTCCCGGAGCTCCCTGGGGGCGGTCTCCGCCTTGGTACCACCCGCGGCACCTGGGGTGTGGCCGGGTCCGTCAAGGTTACGGACCTGCCACTTCTTCCCTTGTCGGCGCAGACGAGGAAGTAGCTCGAGTCCCCTCGCAGTAGTGACGAAATGCGGGACCTCTTCGTCGGGTTTCGACTTGGCACTTTCTACAAGTGGTCATCGGTCTGTCCTGGTGTGCCGGTAGGTGGATACGTGGGACACGTGGCAGAGGACGCCCACCCCAACCCTCCCCCTGCACACCTGTGTCTCACTGGGGCGCCCCTCCGAGGGGCAGGAGGGGCCGGTGGAGGCACTCCGGGGAAGAAGAGGTCCTTTCTTCCGCTGAAAGGACTCGACGAAACCCCGTCCTTAGTCAGGACGACCGTCTCCCGGTGAAAGCGAGAAGAGCCGACTCCTGCGACAACCAGGGACTCCTAACGGGTCCCCTAACGGGGCCTGTCTACGACAGGGAGGACCAGTAATGACCCTGGAGTGCGACGTCGGTCCCCGAAGGGTCTGCCGGGTCGTCACTTCTTGGGCGGACGGTTACGTCCTCTACGCCCACGTTAGGGACCCACCCCTTCTACGGGACCTCCTCCCGTACCGTTGGGCGAGGCCCTAAGAACGGACCTCTTAGGGTACCTGCCTCCTCGGACCACCCGACTTCAAGTGCCCCAACGTTTCTCACCCTGTACTGACTTGTTGCCTCATGTCGTGTGTGCGCACGTGTGTGTGTGCGCACGTGTGCGTGTGCGTACGTGTGTGTGCACGTGTGTGTGTGCGTGCGTGTGACGACGGTCCGGGGGCGTCTCAGGCTTCGTTCCTGGAACAAAGACTCATTGACCGAAGTGACAAGACAAAACGGAGGTCTGGCCTTCTCCACCGTCCTCCACCGGGTGGAAGTTCGAGTTGCATTGGTCTACCTCGTGTACTGGAGGAGGGCGGAAAGTTGTGTTTTGACCTGGGCTCGCGGCCTTCGTCTTTACACTAAACAATGACCACGAAAGAATTTTTATGCGGGACGACAAGACCCCTCTGTAAAACAACCAACGTATCTGACTGTGGAACTGAATCTTTCACGACGCTCTCACGCATGGAAGACTCGATCAAAAGGTCTACCGCCAACTGTGTCGTCTGCAAGTGACACGGGACGTCCCACCCGTTGTCTTCGAGGGTCTCGAGTACCGGACGACGAGGTGCCCCGAGTCTCAGGTAGCTCTCCCTGCCCGCGTAAGTGTGGTCAAGTCCCGTCCCTGGGAGTGGTCCCGTGACGTTCCCCCTTGGGAGTAGTCCCGTGTCTCCCCCCCTGGGAGTGGTCCTGTGACTCCCCCCTGGTAGTGGTCCTGTGACTCCCCCTGGGAGTGGTCCTGTGACTCCCCCTGGGAGTGGTCCCGTGACTCCCCCTGGCAGTGGTCCCGTGACTCCCCCTGGCAGTGGTCCTGTGACTCCCCCCTGACAGTGGTCCCGTGACTCCCCCCTGGGAGTGGACCCATGGCGCTCCCCTGCTAAGAAGTCTGAGAAGAGGTGGGAGGAACTGCTACCCGAGTCAGAAGCTGTCGAGGGGGACCCTTCGGTCCAGAGTCGCCGTCGGACAGTGAGACAGAAGTGGTCCCTTTGTCGCAAAGTGCGAGACGGGAGTTGTGTTCGTGGCAAGACTGACACTGTCAAAGTTCACAGGGACTCGTGTGTCGTGTCTGATTGTTTTGGTTCACCGATGTCTCGCAGAGTCGCCGTCCCAACCCCCGGAAGTCTCTGGGAGGATACGGGACGTGTGTGCGCTGTGCACGTGGATGCACAGGGACTGGAGTCGGGACATTGCCTAGACATAAGGGTGACGTGGGGCGTCTCGGTTGCGTCCGGGTGTGGGTCCTTTCCGAAATATCGCGTTGCGGGACCGTCAGGTCCTCCACTCTGGAACGGAAGGTTACGTCCCCCCATACCCAAGGTGGGACCAGTCCTTTATTTTTCCGGTCTTTTGGTTTCGTATTTTGTCTTCGTTATAACGTTGTTTAAGTTAATTCCGAATTTTTACCAGGTGCAGGTTTTTTTAGAAATTTATTTAATTAATTTAATTTACTTTCGGGTTCACACTTATTTTGAGCAGCTGAATATAGTCATTTTCGAGTCGCCACCGACACGGGAACGTACGCCTGCTACGAATCCTGCCACCCTTCGTGTGTGCCGAACACAGTGATTTGTGCACCAAGACCTGTACTGACCGTCTCTGAGACCCAGGTCCCTTGTACGAGCTCCCCAGGTCACCAAGATTGGCGAACCAGTCGTCAATGTGTTTCGTACTCGAATGCCTGCCAGGGGTAGTCTTTCGACTTCAGGGTCTTTACAGAATCTCATTCCTCTTATACATTCCTATTCTTTGAGTTGACATTTCTTTAATAGGAAGTTGATTTTTATTTATTTAAAATTTTATTATTATAATAATTTCCTCGAGTTTCTGAACCTCCCACACCTAAATAGCACTTAGTGTCCCAGTGTCGGAACACGTGATAAAAACGAAAACAAACGCTGCAAGACCAACACAAATTGCAACGCCAAAAAAGGTCTCAACTTTTATAATGATTACGGGTTAATTACATGTAACTAATGTATCGACACATCTTATACGTGGTAATATCTTGACGTATTATTAACACATTTTTATCTTAACCCGCAATCACATGTATCTCTACGGGTGGACGTCCCGACTACCCCTTCCGGTCGGCGGGGGTGGGGACCGTCGGTCCAAAGTTGGTCACTGAAACCGAGTATCTGTCCTGCAAGGAAGGGCTCGGATATCCGGACTTCTCTTCCTACAAACCCCACAAAAGTCCCGTCGCGCGTCGCGGGGTCAGACTGACCGAGCCGGTACTCCAGACGTCTACGGGAGCCTCGGACGAGTGTTGGGAGGGCCACCAGAACACCCAGGGAATCAGTAAAGTCGCTTACAGGGGAAATTCAGTGCGTTTTGACCAAAGGTAAGGAACCGTGATTCGTCGAAACACGTCGTCTGCGGACTTCTTCGGAGCCGCGCCCTCAGGTAGGTAGTGGAGGCGAGCCAGTGGACCGGAGTCCAAGGGACCGACATTGCATTGCTCGTCAACTGAGAGACGAAGGACGACGGAGCTTGTACTCCCTTCGGACACTCAGGTGCGACTGTCTTTCACTTTCACTTTCACTTCAGCGAGTCAGCACAGGCTGAGAAACGTTGGGGTACCTGACATCGGGTGGTCCAAGGAGGTAGGTACCTTAAAAGATCCGTTCTCATGACCTCACCCAACGGTAAAGGAAGAGGTCCCCTAGAAGGGTTGGACCCCTAACTTGGGCCCAGAGGGTGTAACACCCGTCTGCGAAATGGCAGACTCGGTGGTCTCTGTCTGACATAGTATTTTGAGGGCTTCTATGTCGAACTTTCTTCCTTTGTGTGTCGTGTCACCGAAGACCGTCTCTGAGTGAAGGCTACAGTCATATTTGTCGCGGGTTCAGGGTCTCGGGCACTCTGAACGGGTCTCAGTGTGCCACGAGGACCACTGGTCTGGTCCGTCCGGTCCGAGTCCTACCCCCTCGCACGTCGACACCAGTGCCTGCACGTAAATCGAAATTTTCGGGTCGTCAGTCTTTTCGTTATCGGCAAGGACTGCAAACCCGTTGTGGAAGTCCAAAGTTTAGGTGAGGTGTAGGAAGGTAAGAGAGGATTCTTTGAACGCCTACGAATAGGGACTAAGTGTCGACTCTTTGGTTCTGCGGGTTTCCAATCGAGTGAGTGGGTCCCAGTGGCTGACTAGTGACTGACTCGTCACTTCACTTCAGCGAGTCGGCACGGGCTGAGAAACGCTGGGGTACCTGACATTGGATGGTCCGAGGAGGCAGGTACCCTAAAAGGTCCGTTCTTATGACGTCACCCAACGGTAAAGGAAGAGGTTCCCTAGAAGGGCTGGGTCCCTAACTTAGGCCCAGAGGGCGGAACGTCCGTTTGTGAAATTGGAGACTCGTCCCGTCCTGGATTTAGGAGCCTGAGTGTGCACCGGGGGAGGTGGGTTCTCGGGGGAGGAGTCACCCGGGGAGGTGACCTACCCCCAGGCGGATCGAGACGCCACACATGCACGGGCCCTGTGTCTCTTGGTGTTGAGGGCCTCGAGAGGAAAGTCTTGCCTCAGGTTGGGAAAAGGATGTTGCGAAAGGAATTAGTTGAACCGAATGCTTCTCTTAGTTTTGATTATAAAGGAAAGACCAAATTTACGTTAGATGAAATAGGTAAAAATTTCTCTCTAATAAAACATCTTACCGTACATTTAGGGGGTTTATGTGTTTCAGTGGAAGGACACCTGAGATCTGTTTATTGGGCTCTTATTAGGACTGTCCTGACACAAACGTCTTGGCCTTTCGTGCCGACTCGTGTGTTTATTCCTCGAGTACGACGCACCGGGAGCTGAAGGGAGGCGTGAGCACCCACGCTTAAATACCGAAGGGAAGGGTCCAGTTTCCGTTTACTTAGGTAGTCACCCTGGATATTAATCACACTCACCAATTAAGGGTCCTGAAGTGACGTGAGAGAGCCACTGTAAAACTTCGTGATTCGACCGGTAATACTCGTTCACGCGAGGCGTCACTCACTTCCGACCTTAATCGTTACTTTACGAAGTCAGGGGTGAAATGTATGTTAGACCGAGTTCTTATCCTGTCTAAAAGACACCTTCCCGTCAGTGACGGCCGGGAAGGTGTTACACTCGTGGACCTGACACCCCTTATGTGCGGGACACAGGGAGATAGTTCTTTGGGTTTATCTCTTTAATTCCCGTGTGACAAGGACACTGTTCCTTAAAGCGATGTTTTTATCAGGTCATTGTTAGAAGAATAAAGGTTTCAATATTTCTTCTTTTTGGTGATACTAAACATAGGTAGATAATTCTTTAAGTCTAAAACATGTCTCTTCCTACGTTGGATCTAAAAGTACTCTGTCCGTATACAAGTTTTATTCGTAATGTAGTACTTATGTGTGTGTGTGTGCGTATATATAAGAAAATTAACACGTCCGTCTAAGAAATGGTAGACTCGGTGGTCCCTTCGGGGCACTATTTTGAAAATAAAAAGTTCTTAACTTGTAAATCGGTGTGTTTAACCGGACTTACGGATCGAATTTTCTTCTGAATTATTCTTTAAGTTTTATAAAAGACTAGGTTGGGATTTATGGTAGTCACAGGATTCGGTCGTTAACTTAGTTACAGGTCTCCACCTCATGTTAAAAACATGTATTTTATACTCTAAATCGTTTCTTAATAAAGTAAGTAAATAAGTGAGTAGGTAGTATACAGGAACTTGTAGTACTTCTCGATACAAGTCACGACTCTTATGTTCAAACCGAGCTCTTCTTAAAACACTAGTCTTAAAACTCTACCAAACCAGGTTCCATATTTAACCTTTCTGGTGAGACGGTTGTCCTACTACCTACTCGAACTTCAGTCCCCGTTCCTAAGGTTAACTTTCCGTCATAGTTATTGGGCACTTTAGTTGCTGCGAGAATTAACTTCCTTTCAGTCACCTAAATCTCTCTTTTCTCGTCCGAGTTCTCTATCACTTTTAAACCTTAATTGTTCTGAGCCCCAACCTAAAACCTTCGTTTCCTTCTATTATAAGACGTGAATCCTACTGCGACCGTAACTCCTGCCGGACCGCAGACTCACCAGCACCGAAAGTTCCTCCTCGGTCTTTCCGCACACCCAAACTCTCTTTACTACCCAAGTGTAGTCCTGCACGACTGAACACCTACGGAGTCTCGGTCCGCTTCGTCACTTCTGGGAGACAGATTACGTCATTCTTTGACGTGGAATATGACCTCTTGTGGTTTTTAGTGTCTCCACCTTAGGGAACGGACTCCGTGTTTTTATTCGTACTTTATCACTTCTGAGTGAAGTCTTAATCCCTGGCCTAAGACGGGCAAGAAAGAGGGATCTTGTCACAGGTCGGTCTCGGGAGGTCGACGCAGGGTCCGTCTCTGTACCGAAGTCTTTGGTATGTGCGAGAAGTAAAAAGGAGAAAAAATAAGAAATTTAATGCTCCTACACTCTCGTGTAAATGTTCTCTGAATCTTTTATGCTGCACTTCAATGTATATTAAGGTGATATCTAATGTTAGTAAAAATTATCTATTTAGTTCTAAAAGTCAACTTTAAGGTTACAGTTTGAGAGTTTTTAATTATCTTGCTTGTATGTCTCTTCATCTTCCCACGTCCCTTAGACCTTTCGCGAGACTTGGCAAAGTCGTGTTAATTCTGAGTACGCTAGAGGTGTGTCGTCGCCCCATGTTTGAGATGAATTCAAACGTGTCTGCTATTTGATCCTCTACGACCCTTTATGGGTTCTATTCTGGTCCACGTTTTTACAGTGCCAGATTTCCAAACTCTTCTTCCCGTACCGTTGGGTGAGGTCACGAGAACGGACCTCTTAGGGTTCCTGTTTTCTCGGACCACCCGATGTCAGGTACCCCAGTGTTCCTCAGTCTGAGCTTACTCATTCGTAGTGAGTGAGTGAGTGAGTGAGTCTCCATGACTTTAGTATGTCTCAGATAAGAGAATAGTGACATTTTGGTGTGCCGTAAAAATTCCCTGGGTTGTAAAAATTTTTTATAGGATGTCTTTCTTCTACGAGGATCACAGAACTCTTTAATCTCGGGGACCGTCACAGGAAAGGAGGACCCCGGCTATCCGACCTCGGCTCGGCGGGTGTGCCTGACGGTCGCGGAGGAGGTCCCTTGGTGTGGACGGACCGGGGGCTTTGGGGTGCGATCGAAAACGTAAAGAACAGTAGCACGATTGAACACACAAAGAAGACACCTACAATAAATGTCGTCTTTTAATAACAAGACTCTTTACAAGTTTTTATTACCTTACAAGACCCTGAACGGACCACCAGGTCACCAATTCTGAGACGCGAAGGTGAAGTCTCCCAGACCCAGTTCCTTGATTTTAGGGTGTACGGTGTATCGTACCGGGGTTTTGTAAAAAATTTGTCTCATTAAGATAACCTAAAAATGTCTAATAAATGTAGATAAAAAAATTATCCTTTAAACTCATTTTTACACGATATTACACTCACCACTAATTGGTTAGTCCCAACTTTTATTGGGTTGTCACTACATTGGTCTCCGGGTTAGGTGTACTCTACCAAATAAATATATATATATATATAAAAAAAAAAAAAAACGGTTGGACTGACCCGGTGTCTCTCGGGTCTACAGACCAAATTGTACTAAAACTCCACAGGACACTCCTACGAACACCTTTTGTGATCACAAACTAAGACTTCTGACTCGTCTCTAGACGGGAGACGTCGCACCTCTATTGCACGACGGACGACTCCTACACTTGCCTCGTGTCTCGACCCCCTTCGGACCCAAGAGACAGACTGCCGAGCTCGACCCTGGACCCAGGACGGGACGGGACGTCAGTCCTACGTGACGAAGTCACAAGGACCCAGACGTCGGGTGTCTGTCGAGGAATTGTTTATAGATAGTATCTGAAATCGCGAAAACAATTTTATGTTCATTCTGAGATAAACATTGGAAACTACTAAAGGGCATTTTTATCGCGAAAGTAATGATCAGTCAAAAGCGGTTTCCATCGTAAACGAATACGACAAAGAGGGGGTCATCGATCTTTCAGAAGTCTTAAAGTCACCTACATAATTATGAATCACACCCGTTGAAGTCAAGTCGAGTCAGCGAGTCAACACAGTCTGAGAAACGCTGGGGTACCTGACGTCGTGCGGTCCGGAGGGACAGGTAGCGGTTGAGGGTCTCGAATGAGTTTGAGTACAGGTAACTCAGCCACTACGGTAGGTTGGTAGAGTAGGAGACAGTTGGGGCAGAGGAGGACGGGAGTTAGAAAGGGTCGTAGTCCCAGAGAAGTTTACTCAGTCGAGAAGCGTACTCCACCGGTTTCATAACCTCAAAGTCGAAGTCGTAGTCAGGAAGGTTACTTGTGGGTCCTGACTAGAGGAAATCCTACCTGACCAACCTAGAGGAACGTCAGGTTCCCTGAGAGTTCTCAGAGGAGATTGTGATGTCAAGTTTTCGTAGTCAAGAAACCACGAGTCGAAAGAAATATCAGGTTGAGAGTGTAGGTATGTACTGAGGACCTTTTTGGTATCCAAACTGATCTGTCTGGAAACAACCGTTTTATTACAGAGACGAAAACTTATACGATGGATCAAACCAGGATTGAGAAGAAGGTTCCTCGTTCGTAGAAAGTTAAAGTACCGACGTCAGTGTTAGACGTCACTAAAACCTCGGGGGTTTTTATTTCAGACAGTGACAAAGGTGACAAAGAGGTAGATAAAGGGTACTTCACTACCCTGGTCTACGGTACTAGAAGCAAAAGACTTACAACTCAAAATTCGGTTGAAAAAGTGAGAGGAGAAAGTGAAAGGAGTTCTTCGAGAAATCAAGAAGAAGTGAAAGAAGGTAGTCCCACCACAGTAGACGTATAGACTCCAATAACTACAAAGAGGGCCGTTAGAACTAAGGTCGAACACGAAGAAGGTCGGGTCGTAAAGAGTACTACATGAGAGGTATCTTCAATTTATTCGTCCCACTATTATATGTCGGAACTGCATGAGGAAAAGGATAAACCTTGGTCAGATAACAAGGTACAGGTCAAGATTGACGTAAGGTCCCGTTGGACGTCAGGTCCTTTACTCGTTTTACCTTTTTAATCGCTAGAATGTTTTAATAGACTCCTTTAGTGCACATTGTTTGTCTTTTCTTGAAGCTTCCTTTATACATATACATATACATGGACATTTATATATAATATCAATCGTCTTCTCTGTTGAGTAACCTTTTCTGGGACTACGACCCTTTCTGACTTCGGTTTTTCTCTTCCCCCATGTCTCTTACTCTACCAACCTTCTGTAGTAGTTGAGCTACCTGTACTTAAACTCGTTTGAGGACCTCTGTCACTTCTTGTCCCCTCGGACCGCACGACGTCAGGAGCCTCAGCTTTTCTCAGTGTGTCGAATCGTTGCCTTGTCGTTGTATAAGTATTTAGTTTGCACCCTACTTCGAATAATCGAGTATTCGCATAGAACGGGGATGTTGTGTTAGTATTCCTCATTTAAGAAAGTTTAATTTTCGTTTATGTTTGTTTTTGTTAAGGGGACTTTTACTTCTACTTTAAGGAAAAAGTGTCAAAAATCTTTCGGGTATTTTCCGATAAATAAATGTAACAACTAGAATAGTGTAGATAATTATATTATAATTTGGTGACACGTTAAGACGTTTACAATCTTTGGAATTGTTACAATTTTGTTATTGTGATATTTATGTTGTTAGTCTCCCCTCTCCTCCCTTAAACCGTTCTTAACATTGTCACGATCGAGAGAGTAGAGAGTGTCGGTGTTCAACTATTCTCGATTTTAATTTTGTGTCAATTTTTATACTATTAAGGTACGAGAATAACTTACAAAGTTTTATAAAAAGAATCGGGATCTTATTATAAAATCCTATAATTCGTCACAAAAACCGAGAGTAAAGACAAGAGTAAATACAATGACCTAACAAAAATATTACACATAATAATAATATATTTTTATCACTTCAGTAATTTTTAAAAACTTGTCCTTTAATTGTGAAGACTTAATTAGACCCAAGAGGCCTCTTTGTCTTGGCTATCCTTTATAGTTCTCTGACATTCCTTGATCGACTCACTGGTGCCTCTCACTCCTCAACCAAAGACGGTGACTGGGTCCTCCGGGTCGCCTTGTGCGAGTCACGTCGGGTGTCCGGACTCTTGGTCCCTTCGGCCGCTGCATTGGAGACGAGATTCGGACTCGGGCCTCCTTCCTGTCCTGGACACACGTCAACCACGTCGGACCGCTCCTGTCAGAGGGAGGAGGAGGCAAGCAAGAAAGGGCCGAGAACCACCGGACCTGGTCCGGGGCGGGACCGCTCCCGGTAGCCGAGACAAGACGAGCCTCAGCCAGAGAAGGTATGTGTGGGTCGTCCGTGTGGGTCTGCGACGAACTGAGTGCCAGAGGCGTGGGACACCGGGTCAGTCCAACTGAGTTCCGATTAACAGTATGCAGTTTTCGTAGGGAGAGTCGAGACGTAACAACGTTCAATGTTCTTCTGGGCCAGGTCTGGGGCTCTCCTCGTACTCCTCCTTGGAGGTTCGAGACGCCCTCCGCGGTTCGAAGAGTGGACGGAAGTCTCGATCTGAGTGAGGGTAGCAGAAGGGGTAGTCGTCCCAGAAAGGGAGCATAGTTGACCTTGAGACGAAAGATTCCTGGCCCCGATACGGAAATAGGAATCAACTCAAAACCTCGAATCTCCTCCGCGGTCAGAGGTATGACTCTGCACTAACAGGTTCGCAGTAGAGAGTCGAAATAGAGTCTGGTCGGTCAGTCAGGGTCCTCGGTGTGAGTGGAACTGGATCTCTTTGCACCGACGACTGGGTCATGCCGGGGACGATTGACGAGATCTCCTTCGACGTAAGAGAGAGCCGACCGAGAGGCCGGAGGTCGGAAGGACGACATGCCGCCCCTGCTCGAACAGACATCTGACCCACTACAGTGTGTTTGGTCGGGATGACTTCGGGATGTCACCGGGGGTGGTCGTTGGCGGTTTGGATTTGGTTCAAGGCTTCGGCGTCGCAGGGTCCGAGGAGCGTTGCACTGGACGGGTGGAGACGTCGGGCGAGGGGTGGTGCGGGGAAGAGTCCGGGTGGAAGTCGTGTCCCTGTGGCGCCGGCAGTGGGTTTGTGTCGGACGTCCGAGAAAGTCGGTACTGAAACGACCTTCGAGGTGGGGAGCCGAGCAGGGAATGTCTTTAAGAAAGGTACGTACTCTCCGACTGGGTCACCAGGGAGGAGAACCTTAGAGACGGACGGTCAGTCTTGCCCGGGGGAAGGTTGTGATAGTTTCGAGAGTAGGTCTACAGGAGTCCGGAACCCCTGTTGCGACAGAGATGGACGCGCAGAGGTACTGGGGCTTTCAGGCCCCGTTACTGCATAAGCAGACCCGTCGAGGGGTCGTGACGACACCAAGTCTGGTCCAGTGGTGTCTCGAGACTAGACGACTTAAGTAAGAGCTCCCTTCTGAGAGGAGATCACATAGCCGTAGATGCATCGTAGAGACCTATAGACCCAACATCGGAATTAGGACAGTAACAATTTCTGAAGAAAAAAACTACACCTGATATAAATCAGAAGTGACTTAAACGATGTTATAGCGAAGACAAAAATACAAAAACAACGACAAATAGTTTGGGTGTCCGACCGTTACGTTCCGGTTCAGAATTGGGGACCCAGTGGTCCCTTCAGGGAGGATAGGAAAATTAGCCCTCTAAAATCTGTATCGTAAATAGTCATAGACATTCGATTTATATTTATTCCTGTGAGGACAGTTACGTAAAGTATTCCTACTCCTTTTTAGCTAACCTAAGTCGCAATTGTCGGAAGTTCAGGAATCTTGGGGACTTATTTCCTCGTAGACGTCTTTGTCTCCCATGACACGTTAAGAAGAGTAAGGTTGTTTTCGTTGTTTGGGGGACCAGGCCCACCCCCCTCCGACCCTTTTCTGGGGTCCGTGTGTCGAAGAAACGCTCGTGGGCTGTTTCGGGACCCGCGAGACGTCTCCCGGTCGGGCGGAGGAGGACGAGGCTACGAGACGTCCCTCCCGCGGTCCGGGATTACCGTCGCCGTAGTTAGTTTCCCCACCGCTTAGCGTCGCGCCGGAGCGGCCGACCTCAATTAATCTTACGACTGTAAAGGGTCTGACAGTCGACTTACCCACGAATCCTCCCACACGCGTGCGTAGGTCACCCATTTATGTCCGACAGTCGGCGGAGTTGTCTATGTGGCCGGAAAGACCAAGAAAGTGGTTTGTGGGGACGGCCACTGAGGGGTGGAGGAGACACTGTGGGACGTTCCTCGAGTCGCAAGTAGGCTTTACCCCAGTTGAGTAAACACAGGATACTTTGGCACGAAAACCTGTCAGCAGCAGAAATGTCAGGTCACTTTTTCCTGTGGCACGAATTCGGTCCGAGCTGTGTCCCGACCACCCCTCCCCCCACTCCTGCGTCAGACGAGGAGGGTCTACCTGGAGCTCGACCTCGCCACCCGGGAGAGACGGGCGGACCCTCCGTGACCCGACCCCTACACCCCCGGACTCTGGTCCGAGTCTACGGGACCTGGGAGTGCCAAGAGCCGCTCTAGGTGGTCGAAGGGACCTTACTCACAAAGGGGTACCCAGGGTCCGGGAACCCCGTTGAGGGTCTCTGAATACAACCAAAACTAGTAAAGTGGTGTACTAGTAACGAAACAACCCTCCCTCAGACGGTTCGAGGAATGAACCAGAGGATTGGTCCGGGAAAGGATTCTTCGCATAACTTGAAGTAATCATAAACCTTGTTGTCAAGTCCTTCTTTTTCTCCGTCCACAGTGGTTCGCGTGCACAGGCCGTACCCGGTGTGGACTAATACCTGCGTCAAGTCGGCGAGTCAGCACAGGTTGAGACGCTGGGGTACCTGACGTCGTGCGGTCCGGAGGGACAGGTAGTCGTTGAGGGTCTCGGACGAGTTTGAGTGTAGGTAGCGCAACCACTACAGTAGGTTGGTAGAGCCGGAGGCAGCAGGGAAGAGGAGGAAACCTGATCACCTCTCACCTCTCGTCTGTCCTCCTCCTTTGTCGGTTGAGCCCGCCACCCGCTGCCCCCCAGGACAGGCAGGGAGGTCCCGACCTAGCAGTCCGTCCTGCTCCCGCCCGTAGGTTTGCGGGCACAGGATCGCAGGACCAGCACGACTCTTTGGTAGAGTAGACAGAGCAAGGAAGAGTTGACGGGGTAAGAGTCGAGGCATAGGTACGTCTCCGGGACCGGTTCGAGACGCCTGGTTCACGAGTTGTGTCTCCGACTTGGCGGCGTGGTGGGACTCGCCCGTCCGACGGGAGTAGGGTTTCCACGTGCACAAGGGGGCTCCGTTCCACCCGGGCGTGACTGGACAGGGCTACCGATAATCGGGGTTCCGGGTCGGGGCTTCCTGTCGGAAGGTCTCGAGTGGCGACCCTGGTGTCGGTGACTGTAGTCTCCCACGGACCCGCAGTCCCGCCTGACTTGCATGTCGGTCGGACCTTATAGGGCGGGAAGTCTTATAGAGGTTCTCGGTTCTGGCCCGCCGACTTGTTCTTCAGGGCATTCCCACCGTCGTCAGACTCGATCGGGTGGTGGGTGTGGGCGGCGGGTCCGCTCAGACGAGTCGTGAGTGACCCTGCTGGAGCTGGGGGTGGCGTCGGAGAAGGGGATCTAGTCTGCCCACCGTTGTAGGGAGGGTGTACTGAGGTTTCCGTGGGGAAAGTGTCTTTGGTTTCCTCCGCCTGGAATAAGAGGGGTGGATGGAATACCCTCTTATTCTTTCACCGAGAGGCCCACAGAGGGGACGGGGCCCCAGTGTCCCCGCCAGGACCCCCGCCCCCCGTCCCGTTCGGGTGGTCTGCAATTCTTTTCAGNGGGGGGGGGGGGGCGGCGTCTCACGGCCGGTCGGTACCCCGAGTGTCCCCGACGTCCGGTAGGCCCACTGACGTCCCTCTACGAGTGTCCCACACTTCTGTTCGGCGTATTCCCCTCGCAAATGACGACAACAGACGGAAAATAGAGACGGACATAACACCAGGGTCCTGACCATTACTTTTACTGTTGGTTAAATAAATCGAAATTTTCTGTCTCGTGGACTCGGGGCGGACGACGGACCACCGGTGGGTGGGCAGGTCAGACTGGTCGTCGGGTGGTGATGCCGGGTCGAGTAAGGCGTCGCCGTGAGCGAGGCGAAACAGGAGGTCTTTGGGTCGCAGACTGTAGGTTCGGGTCGCGCTGAGGGCTCGCGGGAAGTGTGGGGCAGTGGTCGGTGGTCCTCCTCTTGGCGGACCTGGCAGTCGGAAGCAGTACTCCGAGTGGAGCTGGGGACTCTTCAGTAAGCCGAAGATTAGGTCTAAAATAAAGGGACCCCCACTCGCCCGAAGGGGAACCGACCTAGACACCCGGTCACCATTACGTAAACATAGACTAATTCCTACCCTAACTGAAAATACAACCCCCATGTTTGAATTCCGGGGGTCGGGGTACGGTCCCCCACAGGAGAGGAGTTGAGAGAGGGTCCTTCGGGTGGAAGTTGTCGGAGAGACGTCCTTCTACCGAGAACCCGAAGACAATTTACGTTTCCCGGCTCTTGTATTTAAAAATAGAAGGGGAAGGACACTGGAGTGAAGGTTTTTCGATTTCCTTATTTCTCCATATTTAGGAGGCTCCCTTTACCCTTCCCCTTACAATCGTCTGTTCGTTAAAGTCGACTGCAAACTGTCCGTCCGTCACACTCCTCCCCGTCGCCCGCTCTTCTGTGCGTTCCTTCACAGACGTCTCTGGGGCCGGTCCCGGGTCGGGGCGGACGTCCCCCTGTCTCGTCTCTCTGTCTGTTTGCGTGTCGGGTGGTCTGCAATTCTTTTCAGAGATTGCGTTTTCCGCCTTCTTTGGGAGTTCTCGTAGAATCACATCCGTCGCAATATTGAGTTGTAAGGTGCTCCTCTGCTCCGTTCCTTGTGAACCCTGCTCGCTATTTCAAATCTTTGGTTTTTCGCTATCGCTTGAAACTTCGAAGTCATTTACTGACTTTCTATTGTGCCTTTAGAGAGTCCTTCATCCTGTTCTACTGCCTTAAGACACTCGTGCGTGATCTCTGCATTCGCCACACGACTCCTCTAGAGTATGTCTTGGTTCTACATAGAGTTTTTCCACTACTCTGTGGTTCGCCTTCGATAGGACCTTTTTAATTAAGTTCTTTTAAAGTGTATAACTTTTTTATATTTAGGACTCTATCTTACCGGGTCGACTCACAGGTCGTGTTTCTGACCTTTCAGATATCACTTGAATGAAGTAACTATTAATAGTCTTGTAGTCTTTATTTCTTATTTTGGGAATCCTTAATGTCTCTTTTCTCCTCTGGGATAAAGAGCAGAGTAAAAGTAGTGTAGGTTTTCTTAGTCTTAGTCTTACTCCAATTGTTAAAACCCAATTTTTGAGTTTTTCTAAGGCATGAACAATTTCCGTTCGAGAGTTACTTTTTAGGATTCCTTTAAGAGATGGATAGGTTCGATGGTTGGGTTCCACGTGTGATTAGTCTCATAGAACTCTACTCTTCTTCCCTCCAACTGAAGGTTTCCTGGTAAAGAGGCCTCCGACGACCTCCCGTACGAGGTTCTGTTCCCTCGTTTGGCTCCCTCGGGAGTCCTCTGTCTCGGTCAGGGCTTCCCGTCCCCTGTCTTCAGGACCCCGTCGTCCTTCACCGCGGTGTCTGTCGTCGAGGTCCTGTTCTGGCCCCGGGCCGGTTCCGACCCCTTCGGTTGTGGCCGAAGAGACCTCTCTGCTGCCCACGAAAGGACCCTTTAAGTCGTTCCCCCTGCACCGCGTTGACAATTTAGTTCCCCCTTCAGATTCTGTCTTATGTCAGTACCATGTGATACACCGAGAAGTCTCTTGTTGTGAATATGTCAGTTTATTATGTCATTTAATATCCTATTTGGTAGACCTTTTCATTCCTATAAGTGAACTTTCTAATGTTCATCTTTTTTTTTACGTAATTTAGTTCTAAACCTTTTTTTTTTGATGATATTAGCATCACGTGCAGAGCCGAGATGTTTCTCGTTAAAATGTACCAAATTACTATACTTCTGACTAATGACTAAATTGATTTTTACACCTAGTGTTATTTGACTCCTTTTAAGACTTTCTCTACCCTTATGGTCTGGTGGACAGAGAACTCTTTGCATATACGTCTAGTCCTTCGTTGTCAATCTTGACCTGTACCTTGTTGTCTGACCAAGGTTTATCCTTTTCCTCCTACAGTTCCGACATATAACAGTGGGACGAATAAATTGAATATACGTCTCCTGTAGTACTCTTTGCGACCCGACCTTCTTCGTGTTCGACCTTAGTTCTGACGACCCTCTTTATAGTATACGTCTACTGTGGTGGGAATACCGTCTTTCACTTCTCCTTGATTTTTCGGAGAACTACTTTCACTTTCTCCTCTCACTTTTCAACCGGATTTCGAGTTGTAAGTCTTTCGTTTCTAGTACCGTAGACCAGGGTAGTGAAGTACCTTTTATCTACCCCTTTGTCACCTTTGTCACAGTCTGAAATAAAACCCCCGACGTTTTAGTGACGTCTACCACTAACGTCGGTACTTTAATTTTCTGCGAATGAGGAACCTTCTTTTCAATACTAGTTGGATCTATCGTATAAGTTGTCGTCTCTGTAATGAAACGGTTGATTCCAGGCAGATCAGTTCCGATACCAAAAAGGTTACCAGTACATACCAACACTCTCAACCTGACACTTCTTTCGACTCGCGGTTTCTTAACTACGAAGACTTGACACCACAACCTCTTCTGAGAACTCTCAGGGAACCTGACGTTCCTCTAGGTTGGTCGGGTAAGACTTCCTCTAGTCAGGACCCACAAGTAACCTTCCTTACTACGATTTCGACTTTGAGGTCATGACACCGGTGGAGTACGCTTCTCAACTGAGTAACCTTTTCTGAGACTACGACCCTCCCTAACCCCCGTCCTCCTCTTCCTCTGCTGGGTCCTACTCTACCGACCTACCGTAGTGCCTGAGTTACCTGCAGACTCACTTGAGGTCCTCTACCACTACCTCTCCCTCCGGACCGCACGACGCTAAGTACCCCAGCGTTTCTCAGCCTGTGCTGACTCGCTGACTTGACTTAACTTGACTTCACTGTATTATTACAACCTTCACTCCCTCGACCCTTCCCCTCCATTTGGGGTCACTTCAGAACTGTGACTTCTCTTTCTCCACTGGTTTGTGCCACACTTTAACTACTTGGTTGAAGTCGCTGTGTTCGCGAACCAAGTCCTTTCCGTCCTTCCGGGGTGCCCCAGCAGCCAGCGTCCCCCGTCTCGACCTCCCCCGACCTCTGGTCGTGGGAACGAGAGGACGACGAGAAACGACAAAGTCTGGCACACGCACACGACAACAATGGTTTGTAAGGTAGGTCCTTCGCCGTCCCGTCCGGCCCTGGGAGCGTGAGATCCCAGTGCCAGTCCGGGCCGGTGTACTCGAGGAGTGCCAGGAAGTGCGGGAGAGTCAAACGTCTTGCGGGAGGAAGCACCATACAACAAATCCAAGTGTTACTGGGAGGATCCACCGATAAAGAATAAATGTCCTTTCCTTACACAGGTCTTGTCCCCCAGTGCTCAGGTCCCGGACCTCGTCTCAGCGAAGGATCCGACCTGGGACTCCAGGGGGTGGATGTCGTGTCTCTCCCAACTCCTGTGGGCGGAAAGGTTTTGCGTCCACGGCCCGCTCCCCATTTAATCCTCGAACCCTACTTGTGTGTGCATGAGGACGTGTACGTCGCCTGTCGGTCGTGTCTGGAGGACAAGGCGTGTCTCTTGTCCTCTTGAGACGAGTCCCGAGACCTCGTTGGGTGTGCCCCTTCTTGGACCTTTGCTCACCTACGTACACATGTACCCTGCCTTAGTGTGGACGTTGGTCGGGTCGTACCATTTAGTCGCTATTATGTTTTACAACTCTTTTACACAAGAACGTTCGACGATTTAGACACTATTGTCTTTTATTTATACCGAAGTTTATACCTATATGTAAACTTACCCGAAGGGTCCACCGTGACCACCACTTCTTGGGTGGACGGTCACGCCCGGTGTACTCTCTCCACCGAAGCTAGGGACCCAACCCTTCCAGGGACCTCCTCCCGTACCGTTGGGTGAGGTCACAAGAAAGGACCTCTTGGGACACCTGTCTCCTCGGACCACCCGATGCCAGGTATCGCAGTGTCTCTCAGTCTGTGTTGATTTCGTTGAATCGTGTCGGATCGTGTGTAAACTTATTTAACTAAGACAAATATAAAAATTTTCGTCCACGATTCTCTTAAAGGACGGAGCACTAACAGTTCCAACGGTATCACGGACGGGTGACCCGGAATTAGGTCTAGGGTCTTTATCCCGCGAAGTAGGGAAAGGGAGGTCTCCATGTGTGAAAGGGCTCTTTTGGTGGAAGTTTAGTGTCGGTTGTCCTCTCTCCTCCCAGGGGTCTGCAGGATCAGGTGGGGTCCACTGGAACAGGGAACCCAGTCGACTTGGGAAGACGGGACTAAGAGGTCACCTAAGGTGAGGGGAAGTAGTCCAACACGGCGGTGGGGGGGAAGAGTCCGAGGTGAACGGAGAGACTATCAGTCTCCCAGTCGTGTCGATTATATGTGCGACAAGGGGTTTGCCGGAAGTAAAAGTGGTGGAGGGGGTGGACACGATTGGGTTGGGAAGTCGGGGCGGGACTCACTGGTCCAGTACCCGTAAGACACGGGTCTTTTAGGCGGAAGTCGGTGTACCCCGAAACTTTCGTAACAAGGACCGCACCGTTCTTGCGTCGGTCCCCAATCCCTAGCCGCCCCTGGGTCACAGGGGCCACCTCTCTGCCCCGGAGTATTTTCGGCGTCGTTCGTTAATCGCCGTCGGTCCCAGAAGTCCTCTAAAAATACCGAGGTCACGTGAACTCGCCGACGTGACCTTTTAACCGGTAAGGCACCCCTAATTACTCGTTAAGCGACCGTCTCCTGTTCCACGCGAGAACTTCTTTTCTCACTGTTTCCTCGAGTCAAGGGGTCCCTAAGTTGAATTGTTAGGAAAAGAAAGACGTATAACTCTTCCTTTACACCCCTTTAGTAGCGGACGGTTCTTCTCGTGAGGTGACATAAAGGGGGGTCTTATGCTCTTCGGTAGGTTCCTGGGTCGTGTCGTCTGCCGAGGGAAGGCTCACTAGTCCGGGCGGCCGGTCCGCCGGTCGTCCAAACAATCTGTTTGTTCACGGTCGGCGTCTCAGCTGCCAAGGAAAGTTAACCGGTGTCACCTAATTTAGCTTGGTAAAGTGTTAACAACGAGTTTACAGAAACTCGTCCATAAAGGAAATTTTCGTGGTTCCGAGTCCTTCCTCATAGTCAAAACTCTTTAGATTAATTTCCGTACTTGTGATGCAGTATGGTCTTTTGGTTTTACTTCAAAAGTCAGTTATTTTACCAAGTGTCGCTTCTTTTGGACGTCAACACAGATATTAATTTTTATGATAACGAGGTTTGTTGTTTGACACCTTGTAAGAATTCCTCTACCCTATGGTCTGGTGGACTGGACGGAGGACTCTTTGGACATACGTCCAGTCATTCGTTGTCAATCTTGACCTGTACCTTGTTGTCTGACCGAGGTTTAGCCCTTTCCTCATGTGGTTCCGACATATAACAGTGGGACGAATAAATTGAAGATACGTCTCATGTAGTACTCTTTGCGACCTGGCCTTCTTCGTGTTCGACTTTAGTTCTGACGACCCTCTTTATACTTATTCGAGTCTATACGTCTACTGTGGTGGGAATACCGTCTTTCTCTTCTCCTTGATTTCTCGGAGAACTACTTTCACCTTTTCCTCTCACTTTTTGGACAGAGTTCCGAGTTGTAAGTTTTTTACTTCTAGTACCGTAGAGTAGGGTAGTGAAGTACGGTTTATCTACCCCTTTGTCACAGTCTGAAGTAAAAGACCCCGAGGTTTTAGTGACGTCGGTACTTTAATTTTCTACGAACGAGGAACCTTCTTTTCGATACTGTTTGGAACTGTCGTATAATTTTTGGTCTCTGTAATGAAACGGCTGTTTCCAGGCAGAGCAGTTTCGATACGAAAGAGACGATCAGTACATACCTACACTCTGAACCTGGTATTTCTTCCGACTCGTGGCTTCTTAACTACGAAAACTTGACGCCACAACCTCTTCTGAGAACTCTCAGGGAACCTGACGTTCCTCTAGGTTGGTCAGGTAGGATTTCCTTTAGTCAGGACTCGCAAGTGACCTTCCTGACTACGACTTCGACTTCGAGGTTATGAAAACGGTGGACTACACTTTTTGACTGAGTGACCTTTTCTGGGACTACGACCCTTTCTAACTCCCGTCCTCCTCTTCCCCTGCTGTCTCCTGCTCTACCAACCTACCGTAATGACCGAGTTATCTGTACTCGAACTCGTTCGAGGTCCTCAACCACTACCTGTCCCTTCGGACCACACAACGTCAGGTACCCCAGTGTTTCTCAGCCTGTACTGACTCGCTGACTTGACTTGTCTAACGAAGTTTGTTTAATGGAAATTTTATAGGAAGTTAAAAGGTCATAGAGAGTAAAGAAAGGTTATAGATGTATCAATGATTTCTTTATTTCAGTTTACTCGGGTTCAGTTATAAAATTAAAACTAAAGTAGTTTGTCGTTGAACCGAGTTTAGACTTCACCCAATCTCCATCCTACTTAAGTCAAATGTACTGTTCTTTTAAGGTTTGAAAATGAGCTCCCATTAAAAGATGAACTTACCCTTAGAAAGAGAAAATATGTTTGTACATAAGATTCTCCATCGATACTGTCACCCCTTTTGCCCTTTTGTTCCTACTTCTCACCTTAGATTGGTTTTCTTTTGACCCGTTTCTGGAGTTATCCACTAAGTCCTTTCTTCTTTGTCCTGTTGGGGTACACTAGGGCACTGGAGTGAAAGGGGCCCTCTTTTCTTTCCTCTCTGTATGTGCGAATAGTCGTCTACGTGGCTAAAGAAAATTTTGGACTTATTAAGGTCAGGGCCATTCCTACGTCCGTTACTCGTGCCAGTCTGAACGACTGATCTGAAACCAGAACCCTGCAGCAGGACTTCGTAGGTAGTGCGAATCGTACCGCCGGCCGGACACTGGACGCAAAGTAGGTCACTTCGGGGTCGTCCTGTTCTGTCGACGTGTGTCTGTGTCACTCGCACACACGTGTAGACGTAAGTCTGTGTGTCTACGTGTCTCCGCACACGTTACGGTCTACGCTTCGACGGATACTCTTCTTTCATTTTTAATTTTGGATTTTTGCGGGACTCGCGACTTACTTATGATATGGATGTGAGATGAGTAATTATATAAAGTCCGATAGTTCAAGCTCCTTGGGTTTTGTTGAATTTCCGTCTTTGTACAACAGAGGGTCTTACTCTCCACCGTCCACGACCCCCGTAGACCCGTTGAGTCCCCAAGGTAGTGACTTGGGACTGCGGGACCGTTTGGACAGAAGGAGGAGTCCAAAGGTACCGTTGTTCCCCTCCAACCTCACTACTGCTACGGCGGGGGAATTTGTTGCCGGTCTCCGGTCTTGTGTCCTGGACCTTGAAGTCCCCAGTCTCAATAATACGTGTCCGGGGAAGCGTTGGTCGACGGTCGTTCGTCCAGTCTTTATCGTGTCGGGGTCGCGGGGTCGCTAGGTCGACGTGGGACCCGACCTCTCCTGCCTGATCACGGGGATTCCTCCCTCCAGTCTCCGTGGGAAGCGTCCCCCACCCCTGCCCCACCCCATCTGACGTCGGGGACGGTGGAAGTAAGTCGTTGACGTACGGGAGGTTTTGAGCCTGGGGTTTTGAACATGTTCTGTCAGGGCTAGGGATCGAATAGTCTCTCACTGGAGTACACCTTTGTCCCGGAAACTCTGCCTTGATAATTTTACTCCAAAGTATCGTCATCCCACTGGGCTTAGGCCGTGCTGACGACAGGAAGGATTTCCCCCTTGCACCTCTGGTCGAACCTTCAAGGACGGCCTTAGAGACCCGTCCGTGACCCGACCGTGGTCCCGTACCCCCACCCTTCCCCTCTCTTACGACCTACACCCACAGTGTCTGGGTCCGCGGCGCCGAGGGGAAGGAAGGAGGGTGCAGAGCGGCAGGGGATCTCCGACCTCCTCTCCCCAGCTCCCAAGGTCTGGTGCAGTCGGAGCGTAAGTAACACTCCTCCTCGGGGTCCCACCCTTCTTCCCTTAGGTTTAAGAGTGTGTCTGAACGGCGGTTGCGGCAGACGGGGTCGGTCCTGGAAGGGAGCCCCCGAACCGACGGAGTGCAGATTTCGCTGCGGTCAAGGCTACGAAAGAGCCTACGCGAGTCGAGTAAAAGGTCGGAAAGCAAGGTTTACGGGTACAGTGTGCAATCGCACTAAAATTTATTTGAGGCATAGGATTTTACCTCCCTACGCCTGTGTCTCTGTCTGAATGGGTCCCTCTGCGGGACACGGCCGTCCTGACTCCGACGGGGGCCGGGTCCCCGCGGGTCCTCGACCCCCCTCCGGACCTGGCCCCGGGACTCTGTGGCCCAGACCTGAAGTCCAGGGCTAGGCCCCCCTCCTGCGAAGACAGTAACTTCCGTGCGTCAACGCCGAGGAGGAATCCCGTCGAGAGCTCTTTTTGTGTCTTCGACTCTGGTCATGGGGGTGAGTCCGACCCCTGCGGGGGCCCCAGGTCGGCCGGCGTCGAGGACGGGACCCACAAATGCTTACTGTCGGCGAGTGGCAACGAGACGAAACGAAGAGGAGAGAGTCAAGGATGACTTCCCTCTCGTCAAGTGTCTGCCCCCGTTTTACGGCGCCGTGAGAAATTCTACTTCGTCTGGGGTGCCACTCAGGGCGTCCACTCAGTCCTTTTAGGGGACCTCTTCCCTTGCCGGTGGGGTGTGGTCCTAAAAACGGACCTCTTAGGTACCTGTCTCCTCGGACCGCCGGTGTCAGGTGCCCCAATGTCTCAGTCTGTGCTGACTCGCTGAGTGTTGTGAAGAGTGAGGGGGCGCGACCCCGGCGGTCGTGTCGGTACATTGGGAGTGAGAACGGTCCGGTGGGCAGTCGGGACGTATGCACCTTACTCTGTGAGAGGACTTTGTGACTGGAAGTGAAGGTGGACTTAGACGTTTAACTCCCGCTGGCGGTGTGCAAGATTTATGTCTAATCTTAGTTATCTGTATAAATAAGGTGTTAAATTATATTGTGCAACCTTTATTTCATGACTCATACCTTTTGTTTAAATGTCAAATGGTTTCCCCTTTCTCCTCCCCTACCCTATTTAATATACTCAAACCCTAATTTTCTATGCACGATTGTATATATTGTCCCTAACCCCCGTCCTACTCTTCCCCTGCTGGCTCCTACTCTACCGACCTACCGTAGTGACTGAGTTACCTGCACTCAGTCACTTGAGGCCCTCTACCACTACTTGTCCCTCCGGACCGCACGACGCTAAGTACCCCAGCGTTTCTCAGTCTGTGCTGACTCGCTGACTTGACTTGACTTGTATATATTTTATTCCTGGATGACATATCGTGTTCCACGATATCAGTTATAAAACATTATTGGAAATTCCCTTTTCTTAGACTTTATATATATATATTGACTTAACGACATAGGGACTTTGATTGTGCTGTAGTTGACATGAAGGTAATTCTTTATTAATATTTTACCCTGTAGGGATCCCCGGGTCACCACTTCTTAGGTGAGACTTTGCGCCGCCTGTTCCGAAGCTAGCGACTGACCCCCTGATTCTAGGGTGCAAGGAGCCCCGTTAGTTCGGGTGCGTGGTGTCGTTCTCTCAGGCGCGTGACGTTGCGTTCAGGGTGTCCTGTCGCTTCCGGCCTCCGTCGGTTGATTTATCTTGTACGCTTATTTTACTACTATTTCACTTCACGGATCGGTTGAAGGTTCCGTCGCCCGTGTGCCGCACCTCCCCTTCCGTCTTTGAGGCGCCCCTGGTCGCACCAGCCCCTGTCCCGGAACGCGGGCGCGCCCTGGGGGCGAGGGAGGCGGAGGCTCGAAGCAGGACGCGGCCTGAGCGGGCCTGACAAAGGAGGCGAGAGTCTCGACGTGCCCGGAGGTGCCGGAGGGCCCGGCCGGTGAGGTGAAAAGGGAGCACACGTGGGGCTCCAAACAGGCAGTGAGGAAGATTCTGCCATGTTGTCCCCACTGTGACGGATGAGTGTGCGCTTGAGCCATATAATGAGAAAAAGAAGGGCCAAGAGCCGTCTAAACTTGTCATCTTTCGCGCCACCTCGATTGGCGAAGCGGTCGGAACTAGCGGCCGGCCGCCCTAGGCCACCGGGGCGCCCACGGGTGTCGAGAACCCCCAAGGCCCACGGCTGCACGTCCCGTTTTCGCGAAGTGGGGGACGGCGGGACGAATCGTCGGTCGCGGTCTTAGTCTCTGCTCCTAACGAGCTAAAAATTAACGAAATGTGAAGATGTTTACTTACTTCTCCTTTTGTCACTCTAAGGAAAATTAGGAAAATTCATCGTCGCTCCTGGGTGTGAGACAGGGTGCCGGAATCAGACTGGAGTCTATTTCCCTTTACCCGACCCCCTGGGAAGGACCCCGGGTGTTTGGTGGGGGCGTGGGGGGGTGGGTGGAGGGGTCGTTCCTTGGCCACCGACGATAGGGTTTACACAGTCGTTGTCGTTAATTATTGTCGTATGTAGTGTTCCTGTAATAGTCACAATCTTAAAAGGACGTCACACAGTAAAAATTAAGCTAGACTCCTAAGAGTGAACTGCCACTTGTTAGGAGGCCTCGGAGTCATTTCAACCCCTCGTCTCTTCGGGGCTGCTACACCAAAAGATGAAAAAGAGTTTCAGTCTCTATCGGTCTCGCGAGATGCATAGACAAGTTCGTGTCTCCCGAGCCTAAGGTCGGGAATTTCCTTCTTCCACTCACAGATGGTGTAGGATGATGTGTGGGTCGGGTCGTTTTTCGTGGAAGGTGGTGCTTCTAGTCCCGTAAAGCTCCGGGCGCGTCGTCAGTACTTCGGACAAAAGTCCACTCCCCAAACAGACAGACTCTTGGACAGAACCCTCGACCTTCTGTTCCTACCCGCAACTGAGCCCTTCCCGTAGAGACCCCCTCCCGACCTGCCCCACCACAGGTGACCCATTGAGTGGGGCGTCTGCGGTCCCGTGAGTCTGCCTCGGACTCTTGGGAGTTGCCCTGTGCTCCAGAGCCTCGTCACCTGTGGTCGGGAGAGGGGACTGCAGTGGCACTCTCGCCGAGGTCCTGTCTAGGGTGTCGGTTCCCCTGGACGGCTTGGGACTGCCGCGCAGGGAGGGCCCACTTGACCCCCATCCTCTCCTTCGCGACGGCCTTTCGGGTGGCAGACCGGACGTCGGGACCGGAGGTCCACCGGGACGGAAGGATCTCTCGTGGTGCTAAGAACTTTCCGCGTTTTAGCAAGACTGTTAAATTACGTTGTGTACGGCTGATCAGTGGTGAGGGGGAAGCCACCGGTTACTAGCGACGAGGGCAGAGTAGGTTACCTCTGGTCTCCGTGAGAAAAGGGTCGTCTCCGTTAGCCTCCGGTCCAGTTCCGACCCGCCAGTCTGGGAGGGGCCGGGGCAGACAGGACAAGAAAGCCTGAAGGACCGCCTCAAAGAGTCTCGTCCGAGTGGAGTGCCCACACAGGTATGCTCCCGGCCTGGTAACTGCCTTCTTCGGTCTACCGGCACCCGTCACGGAAAGGCTTTCCTGGGTGCTACGACGTCGCTGAGTCCTTTTCGTCCTTCCGTCTCTTCCCTCGAGACCCTGGGGTCCGGCCCGGTCTCGACGTCCCTATCCCTTTCTGGCCCCGAGACTCCGGAGGACAGGTTGGGGTCCACTACTTGTGCGTCTCCTTACCGATTTCGGTTCGGACTTAGGTGGGACTCCTTTCCTCCGCCCTGTACTGTGGAGGAGGGAGCCCAAGGACATTCGTGTCCTGCCGCCGGGTTTGAGCTATGGAGCATTAGTCAAGTCAAGTCAGGTGAGTCAGCACAGGCTGAGAAACGTTGGGGTACTTGGCGTCGTGTGGTCCGGAGGGACAGGTAGCGGTTGAGGGTCTCGACTGAGTTTGGGTACAGGTAGCTCAACCACTACGGTAGGTCGGTAGAGCAGGAGATCGCAGGGGAAGAGGAGGACGAAAGGTAGAAAGGGTCGTAGTCCCAGAAAAGGTTCCTCCGTCAAGAAGCGTAGTCCACCGGTTTAAGCATTATTCGATATTACTTTTTCTTGGACTTTTCCTTATATACACATATATTGGCTTAGTGAAGCGACATGTGGACTTTGACATGTATTGCGCCGTAACACATAGTTGATATCGAGTTATTTTTTTAAGTTTTTTATTCATCCCCTGCGTCTATAATCCGTGATCGAAGAAAGATGACACGTTCCTCGTGTGTACTTGTGTCGGTCCTAAACAGATTAGCCTCGGAATTATTTTGTCCCAGTGATGTCAGATCCCGAAGGGTCCACCGTGTCACCCTTTTTGTGCGGACGGTCACCTCTACGCCCAGACTAGGGACCCAGCCCTTCTAGGGGACCTCTGCCTTTACCGTTGGGTGAGGTCATGAGAACGGACTTCTTAGGGCACCTGTCTTCTCGGACCGCCCGACGTCAGGAACCCCAGTGTTCTCAGTCTGTGTCGAAGCGTTGCTTTGGTGTTGTTTTGGTCATGTAATTTCCGCTTAAAAAATTCAGGACATCTGGGGAATAGACAAAAGACGACGACACATTGCGCATACTCCTCGTGTCGTCGGGAGTGGTTGTAGATAAACGGTAGAGTGTCGAAGGCACCCGGTCCTCAGGTCGGACAAGAGTGCCCAGGAGACGAGTCCCAGACTGTTCCGACTTTAGTTCTACGGGTGACCGACACAGAAGTAGACTTTCGAGTCGATCTTTTCATGGTGGAGGTCCGGGGACCACTGTCTTAAGTCGGGAACACCGACAGGCTACTCTGGGGGGCAAGGGAGTCGACAACTGACCTCTGGTGGGAGTCGAATCTCCAGTGAGGACCCAGGACCAGACGCCGGAGACCCACCCGTCTAGTCCGGTCGTCCTCTGACACTACGACCTCGGGACGAACTACGTTTCCGCAGCGGACACAGAGTACTGGACTGGGTCGGGTCCTTCACTGGGGGAGCCGGGGCCCACGGGGTGTGAGTCTCACCTGCGACGTGTCCAGACAAGTGAATACACACAGTCCCTAGCGCCCCGGTCGACTCTCAAGACAGGTGGACTCTGCGAGCAGTTAAACGGAATCTTTTTCAGAAGGGTCCACCATCGAATGGAGGGTCTTGATCTGAAAGGGTGGAAATAGTCTTTTTTGGTGTACAAATTGGTCAATGGAGAGAGTTCAGGGTCCAGTCTCGCAGTCCGAAAGTACAAATATTCGTTACGAAGACAGCCGAGATTCTCAACAAAGAGTGTGTGTCCACCACCACAAAGAGATTTACTCTTAGACCAAGGTAAAACAGTTCTCTCTCAGGAAAGGAAGTTTTCCTACATCTAACAAACGATTTTGAGAGGGACGGGGGACCCCCAACTACAGCACATTCCGCTGGGAACAACCTTTGTTCTCTACTCCCCCTACAAACCCTTACCATGGTGAAAGTCTGTTTGTCTTAAAAACAATGAGAACTACGACAGTTTGAAATTTTTTATTAGATCTTTCATTGACTTCTTATTTGTCGCCTCTAGTTTCTGCTTAGTTTCTTTGACTTTTTAGTGGACGGACAACACATTTAAACGTTTAAAGGAAACCACAAAGTCGAGAGGTCTCGGGTTTCATAAGTGGGAGACGAGTCCGTGTCTCGGAGAACCCCCTCGGCCCCTCCTTCCGTGATGTTATGTTCGGATAAAAAAAAAAATTCTCAAAATAAAACTTTTGTGTGAATTTTTAACCAGTAAGTGTAATCGGACCCACACCAGTCAGCCAAAAACATTAAGTCTATAAAAACGCATATTTCTTGAGTGAGGTAGTAAAATCCGTTTCCTTTCATTCAGGAGGAGAGGACTTCGGAAGGTCCCCGCGAGGGAGGTGACTTGGACTGCCTTCTCGGAGTGACGGAAAGCGAAGAGGGGGGCGGTCGTCCACCACGCCGAAAGAGAGGTTAGCACTTGTGCGAGGCGGGCTGAGGGGCGAGTCTGTACCCAATCGAGGGTTAAGGAACACGAAAACGCAGCTTACTTTAATTGGCCAACCTATGACTGTCCGGTGTTTAGTTATCCTGATCTAGAAACTTTATAAGTACACGACCAGTGAGAACCCTGGTCGTAGGTGCTCTTCTCGGGTCTGGAGGACGGTCGGACGAGTGTCTGTTCTGACGAAGTCGTAGGTCTAAGAAGAAGGAAGAGTGCCGTCGAGACGAGTGGGCAAGGACGAGCCTTCTGTTACTCGATCTAAGTCTCTGCTCCGCCGACACTCGGGTGGACTCGAGTCGAGGCTAGTTCATTAGTCTCGGTTTGTGTTTGATGCCGTTACGGTCACACTTGGTTACGAAGAATTAATCACCATTTCTTGGGCGGACGGCTGCGTTCTGTACATCCAAGTTAGGACCCAGCCCTTCTAGGGGACCTCCTCCCGTACCGTTGGGTGAGGTCGTAAGAACGGACCTCTTAGGGTACCTGTCTCCTCGGACCACCCGATGTCAGGTATCCCAGTGTCTCAGCCTATGTTGACTTCGTTGAACCGTGAGTGTGGGAGGATTTGCAGTGTTCTCCGAATGTCCTCGGGTCCATACGTAAATTCTACGACCACCGAGTCTGTTCCCCCGTTCACTCAGTAACAGGTGGCATGGACGCTCCAAGGACTCGTGACGAACAGACGTGTAGGAGCGATTGGGTGTACGGCTGCAGGTCGTGTGCCCCGGACTACACAAAGACACAAAGATTACACCCAAACATACATGAAAAAAGAGAGACTATAAAAGTAAAAATAAAAACCTTCTCGATTAAAAATTCGGTCGAGAGTCAAGTCAAGTCAGTGAGTCAGTACAGGCTGAGAAACGCTGGGGTACTTAGCGTCGTGTGGTCCGGAGGGACAGGTAGTGGTAGAGGGTCTCAAGTGAGTCTGAGTGGAGGTAGCTCAGGCACTACGATAGGTCGGTAGAGTGGGAGCCAGCAGGGGAAGAGGAGGACGGGGGTCAGGGAGGGTCGTAGTCTCAGAAAAGGTCACTCAGTTGAGAAGCGTACTCCACCGGTTTCACGACCTCGAAGTCGAAATCGTAGTCAGGAAGGTTTCTTTAGGGTCCCAACTAGAGGAAGTCTTACCTGATCAACCTAGAGGAACGTCAGGTTCCCTGAGAGTTCTCAGAAGAGGTTGTGGTGTCAAGTTTTCGTAGTTAAGAAGCCACGAGTCGGAAGAAGTGTCAGGTTGAGAGTGTAGGTATGTACTGGTGTCCTTTTTGGTATCGGAACTGATCTGCCGCCTGGAACCAGTCGTTTCATTACAGAGACGAAAACTCATATGATAGATCCAACCAGTATTGAAAAGAAGGTTCCTCATTCGCAGAAAATTAAAGTACCGACGTTAGTGGTAGACGTGACTAAAACCGTGGGGGTTTTTTTNGGAACTGATCTGCCTGGAACCAGTCGTTTCATTACAGAGACGAAAACTCATATGATAGATCCAACCAGTATTGAAAAGAAGGTTCCTCATTCGCAGAAAATTAAAGTACCGACGTTAGTGGTAGACGTGACTAAAACCGTGGGGGTTTTTTTATTTCAGACTGTGACAAAGGTGACAAAGGGGTAGATAAAGGGTACTTCACTACCCTGGCCTACGGTGCTAGAAGCAAAAGACTTACAACTTGAAATCCGGTTGAAAAAGTGAGAGGAGAAAGTGAAAGTAGTTCTCCGAAAAATCGAGGAGAACTGAAAGACGGTATTCCCACCACAGTAGACGTATAGACTCCAATAACTATAAAGAGGGCCGTCAGAACTAAGGTCGAACACGAAGAAGGTCGGTGCGAAAAGAGTACTACATGAGACGTATCTTCAATTTTTCGTCCCACTGTTATATGTCGGAACTGTAGGAGGAAAAGGATAAACCTTGGTCAGACAACAAGGTACAGGTCAAGATTGACAACGAAGGACTGGACGTATGTCTAAAGAGTTCTCCGTCCAATCCACCAGACCATAAGGGTAGAGAAAGTCTTAAAAGATGTCAAATAACACTAGGTGTGTCAGTTTCCAAAACCGTATCAGTTGTTTCGTCTTTATCTACAAAAAGACCTTGAGAGAACGAAAAAGCTACTAGGTCGCCTACAACCGTTAAACTAGAGACCAAGGAGACGGAAAAGATTTTGGTCGAACTTGTAGTCCCTCAAGTGCCAAGTGCACAACGACTTCGGTCGAGATCACTAGGAATTAAAAAATAAAAGTAAAGCGGAAACATAAATAGTCACAAAGAGGGAATGTAAAATAAACCTTTAGTCAGTCGATAAGTAAAAGGTGAAAGAAGTCGACTTGAGACCGAATAGTTCGTCAACACGAAGTTACACGCGCAGATTCCGAGACTTGTAGGGAATCGGTAGGACGAGGTACCGCGTCGGTAACAACAGACTTCGTTTCGTACAACATAGAGTTGAAATAGAAATTTTGTTTGTGAATCTTACGGAAAGTCTTATTTTTAAGATATTTATCTGGTATACGATACCTGTGTTGCTGATTGAAAAATTTTTACTTCTCTCAAACAATTTTTTTGATTTAAAGTGGTGAGACTTTACTGGTAGACGGTGACAACTGGTAATAGGAGGGACACAGGAACACGTGTGTGCACGTGTGTGCACGTGTGTGTACATTGAAATCCATTTACTCTAGTATAGCACTGATGCTCCTGAAGAAGTGTTTACACTCAAACTAAAGGTTTACGCACCGAAACCTCCTCCGCGTCTCTCAAAGACAAATTTCAGTACCAGGCTAGAGCAGGGAAGTACCGTTTTTCTCCTCCTTTTCACCCTCGTCACTCTCTGAAATAAAAGAACCCGAGGTCTTAGTGACGTCTACCCCTGACGCCGGTACTTTAATTTCATGTGAACGAGGAACCTTCTCTTCGACACTTTTGGATCTGTCACATAATTTTTCGTTTCTGTGGTGAAACGACTGTTTCCACGCAGACCAGTCTCGACACCAAAAAGGGTCCTCAGCACGTGCTACACTCTCAACCTGGTACTTCAGACTCGTGGTTCCTCGACTGCGAAAACTTAACACGTCTCTTCTGAGAACTCTCAGGGAACTTGTCGTCCCTCTAGTTTGGTCAGTTAGAATTTCCTTTAGTTGGGCCTTATAAGTGACTTTCCTGACTACAACTTCCACTTCAATATGAAACCGGTGGGCTACGTCTCTCGGGTGAGAAACCTTTTCTGGAACTGCGACCTCTTCTAACTTCCTGTTCCCTTTTCTCCCGCCGTCTCCTACTCGACAAGCCTACCGTAGCGGCTGAGTCACCTGTACTTAGACTCGTTTGAGACCCTCTGCCACTTCCTGCCCCCCGGACCGCACGACGTCCGGTGCCCCAGTGTCTCTCAGTCTGTGTTGACTCAGTCGTTGTTGTTGAGTTATAGAGAAGTCCAATAAACGGGTTTGATTCCCGTCGCGGTACTCACACACAATATGGGGTAGTTGTGTTAGGCAACGTGGTCTGGTGTCGGCACAAAGAGAAAATAATCTGTCAAAGTCGTCCTTCACACGGACGAGTCGTAGGCCCTCGAGACACACAAGGTAAGAGACAGACCCGCCGTCAAGGGAGTAGTCTTTTGCCCCAGGGGGCAGGGCCCACGGGTCTGAGAGTGGTAGACGACTAAACGTGTCACCTGTGGTCCTCCAGTCGTGTAGGATCAGGGTACCGGGTAGCCAGGAGAACGACGTCTTTTACGGCGGGGGACACTAGTACGGACAGAGCACAAAGAGATTGTCAATGTTATTCTTAGCTACGTTGTGGTAGTAAGAATGCCGACGACTGTCGTGTCAAGCGGTGCGCTCGAGTGTCATTTTTGGTAGGGGAAGCCAGACCTTCGTACGGGGCAGACGGTGAGCAAACCGTTTATATGAATTTTCCCCGAGCAGTCGAGGTTATAAGGTTCTCCACAAGATTCGCGATACCCTTTTGTCTCTTACCTGTACCGGCAGGGGAATTTGTCCCGTAGGGGTGTCGTGCCGGCCGCCCTGGTCCCGACGAGACGTCCGCAGTCTCGTCACGAGGCCAAAGAAGGGGTTTCTCAGGGTTGAGTCGTCGTTGTATCTCCCAGTGGAACTCGTTTCTAGGGTGCAGATCCCGGCGTCCGTCTCCTGACCCCTTCCGTTTCATACTCTCCCTCCCGTCCTCGACCCCCACGTCCCTCCCCCTGTGCGGGTCCGTCCCCAGTCCGCCCCTGACTCCCGCCCCTGCCACAGTGGGGCGTCTCTGGCCCCGACCCGCGTCTCCTTCGAGGGGACCTCGGTCCCCCGGGGCCCAGACCCACGTCACTACAGTGTGCTCACTTCCCACCGGACCTCCCTACCCCACCGTCCCGCAGGAACCAGTCACTCCCCGACCTGTGCGTCGCCCAGGGGTTTGGATGCCCCCTGTACCCACTCGGGACACCGGGGCGACTTGCGGAGAGGGAGTGACTGGTGTGTCCTGTCGACACGGAGCCTACCACCAGGACTCCTTCACTTCTGGCGCTTCACGGATCTCCCCTTTGCCGTTGCCAGTGGGATCTCTCTCCGAGTGTCCCGTCCGCTCGACGTCCACGGATCTCCACCCCCGTCCGCCCGTTCTTTCCCCGACACCGGCCCTTCCTCGACACCCGGTCGTCTCCGACGAGCATGCACAAATTTACGGTGTATTCCCGGGTCACTAGTCCTAATGGCCTTTGTGACGTATGACGTCCATGGTTTATTTACGTTTATACTGACTTATGTCATGAGTAGTTTATGTGTAGACTTTAGGGTCGGTTGGACGAGACCCTCCTGGCACCGAATCTTCCCGAGGTCGTCCGCAGGTGACCCGGGACTCCCAGAGGACCGGGGACCGAAGGAGAACTTGTGTGCGCCCGAACAGCCGAGAGCCCTCACAGGTTAGTCTGACAAAGTCCCCGAAACAAGAAAGAAGTCTCCTCTGACTAAGAAAACGAGACTTGGGCATAGAAGGACCTCAAGGCTGTGAAGTTAAAGACGCGTCCGGAGAATCCGAGCCGTACCACACCGTAATTTATACACACACTAGTAGTCCTTAACGTTAATCGAAACAAAACTTTTGGAGGTCGTGGGGAACCCTACCAAGCTCCGTCCCTGTCCACCTCCTTAGTAAAGAGCTCGGGAAGCCGATTAAGACGTCGTTCCACACTGCCCGTACTCTTACGTCTGTTACCGTGAAGGACCCTCGTGACGAGGCTCCGAAGTGCCTTTGGGGAGTGTAGACCCGGTCTAGGGCGCACACGACCCTCGGGTGCCCCCGGCCCTGGTCCGTCCTCGTCCGCCACCCTCGCCCCTCTGCGGCCTCGTTCCACCCCTCCGCCCCCCCCTGTCTGGACTATGGGGAGATCGGAGCCCCGTCTTCCGTCTCCCGAGGAGAGAGAGAGGCCTCCGGCGTAGTGAAGAGGGACTTAACTTGCCAAAGTGACTCGTGTGTTTGGTCCTCCTCGTCAAGGAGAGGCGAAATTATTTATTAGGACTCGTGGAAGGTGTGTGGTCTGCGACGGAATCCCCGACCCCGCCTCCCCCACTGCCCCTTTACACTTCTATTTATTCAGTCGTAGGAACAGGACTTCCCCAGGAGGGGTCGCGTGTACATATTAAGTTCCGTCTGCCCGATTCTCAGAATCTTCTCCTTCGTTACAAATAGGGGCCGACCCCAGATAGGCCCTTTTGTCCGCAAAGTAGACGTAGAACTTCTGCTTCCTCCTAGAGTCGAGACTCTTGTCGTCCCCCTCCTCTCCGACGTCTGTGTCTGTAGTCGGTCTTTCGGTCCCCGCGCCGTGCGACCCGTCCGGGGCCCAGTCGTTGTCGACCTGGCGTCTCCCCCGCGACCCGCCCCCCTACGACTTGGCGTCTCCCCTGCGACCCGCCCGGGGCTCAGTCGTTGTCGACCTGGCGTCTCCCCCGCGACCCGCCCCCCTGTGACCTGGTGTCTCCTCCGCGACCCGCCCCCCTACGACCTGGTGTCTCCCCCGCGACCCGCCCGGGGCCCAGTCGTTGTCGACCTGACGTCTCCCCCGTGACCCGCCCGGGACCCAGTCGTTGTCGACCTGGCGTCTCCCCCGCGACCCGCCCCCCTACGACCTGGTGTCTCCCCCGCGACCCGCCCGGGGCCCAGTCGTTGTCGACCTGACGTCTCCCCCGTGACCCGCCCGGGACCCAGTCGTTGTCGACCTGGCGTCTCCCCCGCGACCCGCCCCCCTACGACCTGGTGTCTCCCCCGCGACCCGCCCGGGGCCCAGTCGTTGTCGACCTGACGTCTCCCCCGTGACCCGCCCGGGACCCAGTCGTTGTCGACCTGGCGTCTCCCCCGCGACCCGCCCCCCTACGACCTGGTGTCTCCCCCGCGACCCGCCCGGGGCCCAGTCGTTGTCGACCTGACGTCTCCCCCGTGACCCGCCCGGGACCCAGTCGTTGTCGACCTGGCGTCTCCCCCGCGACCCGCCCCCCTACGACCTGGTGTCTCCCCCGCGACCCGCCCGGGGCCCAGTCGTTGTCGACCTGACGTCTCCCCCGTGACCCGCCCGGGACCCAGTCGTTGTCGACCTGGCGTCTCCCCCGCGACCCGCCCCCCTACGACCTGGTGTCTCCCCCGCGACCCGCCCGGGGCCCAGTCGTTGTCGACCTGACGTCTCCCCCGTGACCCGCCCGGGACCCAGTCGTTGTCGACCTGGCGTCTCCCCCGCGACCCGCCCCCCTACGACCTGGCGTCTCCCCCGCCACCCACCCCCCTGTGACCTGGTGTCTCCCCCGCGACCCGCTCCCCCTACACGTTCCACCCCGGATAAGATTTTCCTTACGTAGACTCAGGCAAGATTACTCCACCCACTTGGATCTTGGATAGTGTGTCTACTTCCTTCATCTTTTCTCCTTTTAGCGTACCGCTACGTCTATATATCCGAGATCTTTCTGCTCGGGGCTGCTGGGGTGCACGTCTCGTCGTTTCCTCTGCGTCTGTCCTTCGGCCCTAAAACCTGTGTCGTCCCCCTCTGCCCCACCCCACTGAACGCTTTTGCCGTTACTTTATATGTACAATGGTATCCATTCTCTCTCGGTCGCCCTCAACCAACAAACTACGTCCCTTGGGTTTCGACCACGAGACACTGTTGGATCTGTCGCCCTCTCCGTCCCTCCCCTCCCCGTGGTCTCCCTCTTCTGCATGCGTACGGACACCGACTAGGCACGACTACACACCGTTTTGGGTGTTATGATATTTCATTAATAAGATGTTAATTTTTATTTTATTTTTAATTTTTTTTCTTTAACGTTGAAATTTTCCTGTGGAGAGTAAAGAGTTTGCGACTAACCCTGTGTTTGTTCCTGGGTCTCCGGTGGAACTCCTCCCACGGGGACCGACTTAGACCTTATGGAACTTGTTGTTTTACTTACTACTGTCCTACCTACCATTAAGAACCTTACTCAATTTTCTTAAGTAATTAGATAAGACTATGATTTTAATACCTTCTCACCCCTCACTTCAGAAGGTCTCTTACGACTATTGATCCTTCTTTGTTACCCTGTCCTCTGGTTACGAGACGGAGGTCGTCCCTGAATCGTTGGTCGCGATTTTGGTGGTCCCCGGTCTCCGCCCCTAGCCCTAAAGTGTTTCAGAGTTTCTTAGCGAGGGATTCAGTCGATAATCAATGTTGTCGCTGTCCACGGAAGGAGTCCTTCTTTAGACCGTCTGCGGTGGAGTCGGTTCGCCCGTTCGGGGGGTGGGGTCATGGCTCTGTTCCACTGCGGTCCCCAGGTCCGAATAGGACCCCACACCGGAACTCAACAATCTTTGATCCACTCACAAAAAAGTCCAATGATGTCCACGTCAACTCCCGATCAACTCTCCAGTCTCCCCGGACCGACCTCGACTCGGCTCTCTCAGAAACGGCTACGTATGTACATAAATACAAATATAACTGGAAACACCAAGGGAGACTCAAGGGTGGACCAAGGGTCCACTCACATGTCCACGGAGGGAGACTGCCCGCCCCCCTGCCGAGTGGACGTGTGAGTGGACCAGACGACAACCCGGTCGTCGAACTGAGAGTCCTTGCCGAGTCTCCTCTCTCGTCAGGAACCAGTCGAGGATTTAGTCTAGTCTCCCTCCTTTGTGCTACCGATAACGCTGACCTGGTAGCCGTTGAGGGCTTACACCTAATGCACGACGCATTATTTCGCAATTACAATTTAAAGGTGCGCACTGGTAACGTGACACAGATACCAAAACGAGAATCGATTACATTCGATCGCACTTCACCGTACTCCGGCCGTTTTGCACGTGTACGGAAGTACACCCCCTCTCTGGTCGTCGCGTCTGTTCGTCCCGACGGTCGAGACGTGGACCTCTTCCGTACACGCACGAGTGCCACGATAAAACCATTGAAGTGACATCCAAAATTAAAAAGTTTTTCACCCTTTACTTTTCTACGATAAATTTATCGTTTACCTTCTTTCTAGAGGTCATTCTTTACGTTGTTTTTAAAGTTCCGAAATATCTCATTTGATACGCTGGAGTGGCTTTTGGTGTTTCCAGTCATATTTGTCTTTATGTACATACGTAGCCGTTTCTGAGAGAGCCGAGTCGAGGTCGGTCCGGGGAGACTGGAGAGTTGATCGGGAGTTGACGTGGACATCATTGGACTTTTTTGTGAGTGGATCAAAGATTGTTGAGTTCCGGTGTGGGGTCCTATTCGGACCTGGGGAATGTCCCGGACTCCTTTGAGGCCCTCGGTCGACTGCGACTGTTCGGGGCGCTGGCCGGAGACGCCCTCCCGTCCCCGGGTGAAGGGACTTGCGGCGTACCGTTCGGGTCCACCCGAAAAGTTCCTGGTGAAGGGGTGAAGTGGACGCAGGGGGGGTGTGAGGGGGGGCTCAGGGGTCAGGGAGGAAATTTCGAGAGTCGGGGGTCCCGTGGGTGTCTTCACCCCCGGATGTCACTGTTGACCTGTGGGTCTCTTCAGGTTACACCAGTCGTGAGCGTTTAGAGTCGTTGGTTTACGAGCCACCTTTTTTCGTCACTCTCTCAGACAGGTACTCTCTGAGTAAACCTTAATAAGTAAAGTGATCACCTAGTTTAGGTTGTTTTCATTTGAGTTTCAAATCTTGGACAATGGGAGGTTTAGTGACGTCTACCACTGACGTCGGTACTTTAATTTTCTGTGAATGAGGAACCTTCCTTTCAATACTGGTTGGATCTATCGTACAATTTTTGTCTCTGTAATGAGACGGTTGTTTACAGACAGATCAGTTCCGATACCCAAAAGGTCATCAGTACATACTTACACTCTCAACCTGACACTTCTTTCGACTCGTGGCTTCTTAACTACGAAAACTGGATACCACAACCTCTTCTGAGAACGCTCAGGGAACCTGATGTTCCTCTAGGTTGGTCAGGTAGGATTTTCTCTGGTCAGGACCCACAAGTAACCTTCCTGACTACCACTTCGACTTTGAGGTTATGAAACCGGTGGAGTACACTTCTCAACTGAGTAACCTTTTCTAGGACTACGATCCTTTCTAACTCCCGTCCTCCTCTTCCCCTACTGTCTCCTACTCTACCATCCTACCGTAGTGGCTGAGCTACCTGTATTCAACCCATTTGAGGTTCTCAACCACTACCCGTCCCTCCGAACCGCACGCCGTCAGGTACCCCAGTGCTTTTCAACCTGTGCTGACTCGCTGACTTGACTTACTTTGACTTGGGAACTTTCCTATCCGTCCTTGACGCACTGTGTCTTGAATCTTCCCCTAATCGACAGGAGTACTGCCTGTCCCCACGTCCCATGTGGTCCGGGAAGTCTCAAGTCCGTCGTGGGGAGGGAATTTAACGACCACCCGGTCAAATAGGAAAAGGACGTGCACATTCAAGACACGCACACGCACACTTCATACAACGTGCTATTAAGAATGTCCTCCGAGGGCCTGCCCGAGTGTCAGTCGTCCAGTCCTCCCCGAGGCCAGGAGTCCTCGACGTCCACACTGGAACCTACGCCACGGGTGACCTCCTGGTCGTCGCCCTTGGTGTCGTTTGTCGCCCACGCAGGGCTAGCAATAGACAGAATTTTGCTTGCTCGCGACCCGTGTCCGGAGCGGACTGGACGGACACTCGTCGGGGGAGAACGTAGGACAAAGGCCCCGTTCTACCCCTAGACTCTTACGAATCTTTTTATTTTTTGGTGTGTGACTCCTAGGCGGTTTCGGACTTCTGTGGTTTCGTCCTAGCGTAGGGCAGGTACGTCAGGTCTTTCTGCCAAGAATCGGGAAGACTAGGGAGTTGTGGGGTCGCGACCACCCCGGTTCAGTCTTATACTCTCCCGCGCCGTCCGACTCGGACCGGGGTCTCGTCGTCCAGGACTAGGGTCCCGACACTTGCACCAGGAGGGGTCTCCTCTGGAGGAGACCCCGACCCCCTAGACCCTGCCAAACCCCCCTTGCACCTAATCTACGAGTGCCCCAGGAGCCCAGGGCCCCGCGACCCCGACAGTCCCCAGGTGTGTCCGGCCCGTAGACGTGTGCCGAGGACGGTCCGGGAGGCGGAGGTGGGACGTGGAGCCGCGGGACAGAGGGCTCCGGGACGCTCTCTTCCCCATACACGAAGGTAGCCGTGCGAAGTGAGTGGGATCTGTACGAAGAGTGCGAGTGGTGTGAGTATGTAAATTAATTCGTCCGACTAAACTGTCTGCCGACACAGGAAAGGGACCGACAGATGAGGGGTGCACTCCAGACCTTTCTACCCCTGAACACAAATCTCGTCTAAATACTCTGGCAGTCGTGGACGCCTAGGTAGCACCGCCACGAAAGAAGCGACATCGGACCCGAGTCTTTTTAGTGTTTCCTTCCCTTACACATGAGCTCAGTGTGCTGCGTAAACTTTTCTGATAAAGTTTTCGATTTACTTCGACACCTTAATTTCTCCTTTGAGCTCGAACTGAGTGTCACTCTTGTCTGTGTGTCGGGTCGACCCTTCCCCTCCCGGGTCCTGTCCGAGTGAACAATGCGTCGCTACAAACAAGTGCAGAATAGGGTTTGCGGACGTAGATTCGTCACTTCGGAAGAGAGAGGACGGGAACCGTCTCTTGCTCTCGGAGTTCCGTCAGTAACCTTTCCGACTTTATTTTGTCTTAGACGTATTTGTTTGAGCGGAGGGTGGCCGAGACCCCGTGTCGACGAGACAGAGGTAGAACCTAGTGTCCATTCGAGCCGGGGGTCGACCTGCCCCTCCGTCCGTCCTTTGCGCCCGCACGTTTCGAGTCTGTGGACCGGGGTCGCCACCTCCCACCGGACGTTTCCCCGGAACTTAAGGTCTGTCTTTTCATAACTAGTGTTCGGGGTCAGCGACCAAGTCTTCAAGTGAAGAAAGACTCTGGTAAACCTATCACAGACTTCAGGGCAAGGATATCGGTCCTCGGAGGGACGTTTTCGGAGAGGCGTAAAAACGGGGTTCTCACTGCAACGGGTGAACCCTCTCCGGGGTCGGAGTACGTGGGTGAGAGAGACAAACACCCCACTTAACACGGGGGGTTTTCGATACAACTTTCGGAGGGGGGTCATGGACTCTTACACTGAAATAAGTCTCTATTCCAGAAATCTCTACATGAACCAATGTTCCTTCAGTCTGATCTGGTCCCTCCTGACCTTATCTGTGAAACTTCTACGTCAGTGCAATTCTACCCCAGTAAGACCTACTTTCACTGCCACTTTGGTCGAGTCAGCACAGGCTGAGAAACGCTGGGGTTCCTGATATGTCAGGTACCTTAAGAGGTCCGGTCTTATGGCCTTACCCCTCGGAAAGGGAAGAGGTCCCCTAGAAGGGTTGGGTCCCTCGTTTGGGTCCAGAGGACGTGACGTCCGCCTAAGGAATGGTCGACTCAATAGTTCCTCCCGAGATTAAGGATATGCTGCCGACCGGAGTATTCTTCTTTTCTCTCTCTGTGCGTCCCTCTTGTGGTCACTATACCTCCGGCCTTGACCCCACTGTGCAGAGGTTTCGTCCTTGGGGCTCGTGGTGTCCGCTGGAGTCTGCGACTCTCTTCTACACCCTGTCACGACCCGTCTTGAGGGTCGTCCTGGTTCGGGTGGCTGTGAGACTAAAGTCTGAAGACCAGACGTCTCGACACTCTGCTGCGCGAGACGACGAGACTCGGGGGCCACGCACGACGCTAATGGGACACGACGATTTGCTTGTGTTAGCACAAGTGTGTTTTTGGACAGGTACTTGTAAGTGTCCTCGAAACAAATGTTATTGGTCTGCACCTCTTGTTGGGGCGACAGGAAGTCTCCTACTTGTCAAGTTGTCTGATGACACAGGTGTGGGGCCTTATGGTGAGTCGTTATTTTTCCTTGTGTCGTGAGCTACGTTTCTCGTTAGACTTACTTACTTAAAGGTCACTTTTATCGGTCAGGGTTCTCCAGACTAAGATAAATGTACTTAATCACTACACTATTTTAAGATTTTCACCTTCTCTCCAACCACCGACCGTCTCTGCTTCCTCCGGCACCTCCTCCCTTCTCCGCAAGGGTGCTCTCCGTCGTCCATCTGTGCCCGACGCTACGAGACGGAGAGTTGCCGTGCGGACAGTCAGCGGGGCAACACTCCAAACACGACACCAGCACGTCCCACAGTGGCGACCCTTCTGGTAGCTTTCTCAGGGGTCCTAGGACGCCACGGCAGACAGTGGCGATGTACACCTAAACGTCACTAGCGTAGTATTTTTCAAGTAATTTTTGTTTTTACAAATTTAGCTAGGTGTACAATAGCAAGTTAAACTCTTCAACAAATTTTATGACTAAGAGAACATAGAGGTAGGGATTCGTTGGATGTTAGAGTACCAATTAATACTTCTGTTGACCGTTATTATATTCTGTCTTTAATTTCTAGAAGGGTGAATACAAGGCTCAAGGGGTCCTGTCTGGTCTGGACACCGCTGAGCAGGGTCACGGACAGAGGTCACGACTCCCGTCCCTGGGAAGAAAGGACTCTAACCCTACCAGGCTACCACGGTCTCCGAACCTTCGGAAGTCTTGGTCCACTGTAAGTGTGATTCGGGTATTCTCTCAAGTCACAAACCGTTCGTCTGTCCCCCAGCTCCTCCTCCTGGTCCACGGGACCCAAATAACTCCTGGTTCGACAAGACCCCCAATAAGTGTGTCCAATGGGGGACGCGGGTCATTCCAGTGTTGGTGACGACTGGTTTACGACCTCTCTGGTGGCACCCTTTCGACGCACCGAGCGGTCCGCGGCATCGAAGAGCGTGACGTGGGTCTGTACCGGAGACAGGAGTCCCCGGACCTACCACCCTTCCACGGAGAGTCACTTCTCGACCCCCGGTCCGGACCCCGTCTCCCGCCCTCCACCCGCGGTCCTCCGTCCTTCGTCGGATCACGAGTTCCCTCTCCCACTCTCGGGTCCCCTGGGCCCTGTTCGTCTCGACTCCTGTTCGAAGGGGGTTGGTCTGGTCGACCAGGTCCTGTGTTCCAATATGAAGGTCGATTTTACGTCTCTGTAATGACACGGTTGTTTACAGACAGATCAGTTCCGGTACCAAGAAGGTCGCCAGTACATACCTATACTCTCAACCTGACATTTCTTTCGACTCGTGGCTTATTAACTACGAAAACTCGACACCACAACCTCTTCTGAGAACTCTCAGGAAACCTGACGTTCCTCTAGGTTGGTCAGGTAGGATTTCCTCTAGTCAGGACCCACAAGTAACCTTCCTGACTACAACTTCGACTTTGAGGTTATGAAACCGGTGGACTACGTTTCTCGACTGAGTAAACTTTTCTGGGACTACGACCCTTTCTAACTCCCGTCCTCCTCTTCCCCTGCTGTCTCCTACTCTACCAACCTACCGTAGTGGTTGAGTTATCTGTACCCAAATCCACTTGAGGTCCTCAACCACTACCTGTCCCTCTGGGACCGCACGACGTCAGGTATCCCAGTGTTTCTCAGCCTGTACTGACTCACTGACTTGACTTGACTTTTACGTCTCTTCTTGAAGTACGTTCGGGTACCAAGGGTAATATTTGGAGTTCCTTTAGTACAGAAATTTCTATAAAGTTCTCCTGGGTAATCTTATTAGGTTTATACATTCTCGGTATGGTGGTTATATTAAAGAACTATTTTATGGGCAAAACAGTGGAGACATCGTTGACTCGAAGGGGACCACCGAGTCTACCATTTCTTAGGTGGACGTTACACCCTCTCCGTCAAAGTTAGGGACCCAACCCTTCTAGGGGACCTCTTCCCGTTCCGTTGGGTGAGACCATAAGAACGGATTTCTTAAGGTACCTGTCTCCTCGGGTCACCCGATGTCAGGTGTCCTAGTGTTTCTCAACCTGCGTTGACTCGATGACTGTAAAAGTGAAAGTATTGGTGACTGGTCCTCTACCCCTGCTGTCTCTTACTCTACCGACCTACCGTAGTGACTGAGTTGGTTGTCCTCAGACTTGTTCGAGGCCCTCAACCACTACCTGTCCCTCCGGACCACACGACGTCAGGTACCCCAGTGTTTCTCAGTCTATGCTGACTCATTGATTTGACTTGACTATTGTTGACTGTACATTCGATATGGTTTTATTATTGGTATTGTTACCCTTGTAAATGACCCGTCTCCGAATCGATGTCAGTGGGGCGTTTAAAATTCCTGTTTAGATACGGTCCAGAACACTCCGGGATGTCCGGTCCCACCTCTAATACCCAAATAAGGTTCACCCTCTCTTCCCCCAATTGTCCCGAAATGTTCCCCGTCACTACATTTCATTAAATGTAAAATATTTCTATTGGTACCAAGGGTTCACCTCTTACCTGACACCGACGGCTCCCCGGAAATCCTACGACGATACCCCCGTCCAAGGACGAGTGTACCCACCTGTCACTCCCACCCCGGGGGTCTGCCGCGTCCGGACCTCCACTTCGGTGCCTTGCCTACCGCGTACCTGGACTCGCCTTTCGCCGACCTCCTGCGAAGGGTCCAAAGACGGGAGCCAGTGGACCACCCGGTGCCGCAGTTGTCGGTCCTACTCTTTCCCGTTCCCCCTGGGACGAGCTCCGAGGACGTGCGGGTGTCTGCGGCCCCCACCCCGCGACGAGGTCCCTCTCAGTCCTGCTGTCTTTACCCAGTCTTTCGTCCGTGTGTCCTCGGTCCCGGGATCTGCGGTAGGGACTTCTCTCTCTCGTCTCCTCCCCTCTCCCACCTCCACGTCGGTCTGTCTCTGCAGAGGCTCGTCTTCGTCTGTCCCTCCCTTTCCCCCGCGACCTGCCCCCGACTCTGGGAGCGCTGTTTTCGACAAGGAGAGAGGAGTAAGAATATTGACCTCCCAATTCTGGGGTTTTTTAGTGGTGTGTGTGTCGTCCGGGTGATTCCAGTCTACTGTCAAAAAGATTGTCTTTTTATCGATTATGGAGTTTTTGAAAGTTCCTCAGTATAGTTTATTAATACGTACGTTTTTGAGGTTTTTACAATTGATCGTCGTTAGTTTATAAGTCAGAATGAGTGTTACAAACTTGACCCAACGGTTCTTTTCCTCGTCCTAAGGTATAATAAAAATAAATTGTAAGTTAAATTCTTCTCTCTCCGTCTCACAACCTTATGATGAGTACGGTACTTTTATTTCTATCTGTAAAATTAACATAAAAAATATTAAAAAATTGAGGTCACCAGATCCTATTTTATACCCTTTTAAATAAACTGTTATAATTTTTAATTCGTTTCTTAAGGTTTTTATAAATGTTTCTACAAAGAGACAGCAATCCCGGGGTCGACACTAACGGACAGGGTCGACGTTCTCGTGGTAGGTCCGGAAACGTCCGCAGGGCCAGACCTGCACACCAGAGACCCAGGTGTCGACACTACTCTGCGTCACAGGCAAGGACGACCAATACGTGGAGCGGGTGGACGGTTGGGCTGTCGAAGAAGGACTTCGACGTCCGGACACCTTCTCTGTTCTCGTACGTCCTGCGGGTGCCGGAGATTGAGAGTCGGGAAGGACTCACGATCCAGAGGGGCACCTGTAGTCTGCGCGAACAGTCTACGCGACGTGTGTATGACCTTTTACTGCGTCTCGTCTTTTGTTGGGACTTGTTCAAGGAGGTCGCTGGCGTCGGAGAGTAGTCTTTGCTCCGTCGTAGGGTTCTCTCGCGGACGGAGTCTCTGCGGGTCGACGTCCGGACGCCCCACACACACAGATTCACTCGCACGGACACACATATGCACGCACACGTACATACACACACACGTGCACACACGTACGTATACGTACATCCGTACGCATAGATACACACACACAAACACGCACATACGTACACATACACAAGTACACACATGTACATAAGTAGACACACACGTACATACGTACACACGTAAACACACACACGTACATGAAGACACACGTAAATACACGTATACACAGCTACACAGAGACGTACATACACACGTATGTACGGACACATAAGCACACACACAAGTACATACACACACACACGTACATACGGAACGTACAGAAGTACACACGTACGTACACACACGTAGTACGGACACACACAAGCACATACACACGTGCACACAAATGAACACGACACACGGACACGCACAGAAGTACACACGCACGTATACACACGTAGTACGGACACACACAGAAGTACACACACGACGGTAATGGCAGGAGCGGAGACTCAGGTCGAGGGGATGCAGAGGTGTCCGGTTCCTGGGTCCACTCTCACTCGACCTACAGGGCCCACGAGGCACACCGTCGGACACCGACCTCGTGACCCAGAACCTCGCCTTCCGGGACGGTCCCGCCCGTCCGGTGACCCAGGGAGGACGGGGAGGCGGGTACTCGGGGCTCCGACCCCCTAGCACGACGACGAGTCTCGGTTCCCGGTCTCNGACGTACATACACACGTATGTACGGACACATAAGCACACACACAAGTACATACACACACATAGACACGTACATACGGAACGTACAGAAGTACACACGCACGTATACACACGTAGTACGAACACACACACAAGTACGCACACGTACACACACAGAAGTACACACACGACGGTAATGGCAGGAGCGGAGACTCAGGTCGTGGGGATGCAGAGGTGTCCGGTTCCTGGGTCCACTCTCACTCGACCTACAGGGCCCACGAGGCACACCGTCGGACACCGACCTCGTGACCCAGAACCTCGCCTTCCGGGACGGTCCCGCCCGTCCGGTGACCCAGGGAGGACGGGGAGGCGGGTACTCGGGGCTCCGACCCCCTAGCACGACGACGAGTCTCGGTTCCCGGTCTCGTCCCGGCTCTGTCTGGACTGGGAGTAGAGAGGTGTGCTCCGTCTTTTACTCAGCACAAAATGTCCTGTCCTCTCACCCCGAGTTGATCATCTCCCCGGTGCTTCTAGTGCCTCGGCCACTCGTCGTCCTTGTGCTCCGTTTGCTCGAGGGAGGGAGGAGGTGTCGACGTCGGGCGGGTCTCCCCTCCGAAGACGAGTCTTCCTGACACCCCACTGAACCGGTTGTGCCTTCTCGGTTCCGTAGGCTTGGAAGGGTTGTTGAAGAAGGGGTTTCTGTTCGTGATACTTCCCGACCAGGAGTCGAAACCTCCACCCTCGAACCGGAGCACCGACTCGGGTTTGGGGTACCTTAGGTCTCTTTGCTTCGTATAACACTTCGACTCGTGCCTAGACTCTGTATGCTCATTAGACGGACGAACTGAGGACTCCGCGAAAAGAGCTCCGGGGCTGCGGGAGGACATCCCTAAAAGGCCTCACTGGGGGTACGAACGACTTCGTCTGCCCAGGGACACTGCAGGACAGACGGACGTCCTCGGAGGCCTCTCCAATTCGAACAGACTCAACACTTGTTTCCTATAAACCAAGATGTCTTTTCCCTGTTCTGAAGTAAACTGATTCTTTCTAAAAATCTTCTCTTCTAATATAAAGAATTCAGTATTGTTACACTCCTAATTTTTCTTTTAGATTCCTTAATCGAGATAAGAATGAAGTGGTTCTGTCAAATTTTTTTTAAAAGTTGACTCTGTTCTGTGGGTCGCCAGTCTTGGTTCTATCTGAACCACCACGAAAAACGAGTACTTAGTCGCGGATGTACCTTCCAGTGGTTTAGCTCGGTGAGGTTTGGGTCAAGGATTCGTAGGCTTCGTAGGCAACGTGCGTCAGAGTTGATCCGCAGCACTCTCCTCCCTCGCGGGTCCCGTACTACCCTCGTCGACAAAGGCCCAGACGGGTTTGCGTGTCCAGTCGTGGTTGTGTCGTCCCTGAGTCCACGGGCTCAGCCCACAGTCCCGAGTCGCGAGGGTGGGGTGTCTCTTCCGACCACACAATGTCGGAGACGTTGTCACTGACAGACCCCACGTAGGCTCCAGTAGTCCTCTTATTGTGTCTAAGAACGAAGAACACAAAGATCCATTGTCTGGGTCTCTGGTGTCTGGTGAGAGAAGACGGACGTGGTTCCGGCGATTACGTCAGTTCCCGTGTTCTTCCCTCTCCCCCGAATGACTCGAGACCAAATTTCCGGACCTAGAATCCAATAACTACGACTTCGACTGGGGTTATGAAACCGGTGGAGTACGCTTCTCGACTGAGTAATCTTTTTTGGAACTACAACCCTTTCTAACTTCCGTCCTCCTCTTCCCCTTTGTCTCCTATTCTTCCAACCTACCGTAGTGACTGAGTACCTCCACTCAAATTCGTTTGAGACCTTTTATCACCTCCTGTCCCCTCGCCGGACGACGTCAGGTACCCAAGCGTTCCTCAGTCTGTACTGGTTCAGTTGACTTGTTGTTGTCTAAGTATGTTGGTTACCCTCTCTCACTCCGGTGAAGTGGAGTTCCAAGATCTTTGTTTCCCGAATATCGGGGTCCGATTCGAGATCCTGTAAAGACAGATATGGCTGGTCCGTTCTTTAGAGACCCGTTTTCCCCGGTGGTTCCGTAGTACTGGGTCTATTGGTGCTACCACACTAGTGAGTGGATCTCGGTCTGTAGGACCTTACACTTCAGTTTTCCCGGAGTCCTTTGTAAGGATACTTTTTTCGATCACCTCCACTACCTTAAGGTCGACTCGAAAAAGTTTAGGATTTTCTACTAAGATAAGTTCATGACACGAGTTATACGGTCGTCTAAACCTTTTGAGTCGTCACCGGTGTCCTGACCTTTTCCAGTTAAAAGTAAGGTTAGGGGTTTTTTCCGTTACGGTTTCTTAACGTGTCTAAAGTGTACTATCGTTTCATTATGAGTTTTAAGAGGTTACATGAGAAGTTGTCATGTACTTGACTCTTGAAGGTCTACAAGTTCGACCTAAATCTTTTCCGTCTCCTTGGTCTCTAGTTTAACGGTTGTAGACAACCTAGTATCTTTTTCGTTTTTTCAAGGTCTTTTTGTAGATGAAGACGAAGTAACTGATGTGATTTCGGAAACTGAGCCATCTAGTGTTGTTTGACACCCTTTAAGAATTCCTTTACCCTTATGGTCTGGTGGAATAGAAGTAGGTCGCTTTGGACATACCTCCAGTTCTTCCTTGCCAATCTTGACCTGTACCTTGTTACCTGACCAAGGTTTAGCCCTTTCCTCCGGTAGTTCCGACGTACAACAGTGGGACGAATAAATTGAACATACGTCTCCTGTAGTACACTTTACGGTCCGACCTGTTTCGTGTTCGGCCTTAGTTCTAACGGTCCTCTTTATAGTTATTGGAGTCTATACGTCTACTGTGGTGGGAATACCGTCTTTCGTTTCTCCTTGATTTCTCGGAGAACTACTTCCCCTTTCTCCCTTCACTTTTTCGACCGAATTTTGTGTTGTAAGTTTTTGGTACCGTTTATCTACCCCTTTGTCACCTTTGTCACTGTCTGAAATAAACCCCCGCGAGGTTTTAGTGACGTCTACCACTGAAGTCGGTACTTTAATTTTCTTTGAACAAGAAACCTTCTTCTCGATACTCTTGTGATCTGCCATATAATTTTTCCTCTCAGTAATGAAACGGTTGTTTCCAGGTAGATCAGTTTCGATACCAAAAAGATCGTCAGTACACACCTACACTCTCAACCTGGTATTTCTTCCGACTTGTGGTTTCTTAACTACGAAAACTTGACACCACAACCTCTTCTGAGAACTCTCAGGGAACCTGACGTTCCTCTAGGTTGGTCAGGTAGGGTTTCCTTTAGTCAGGACTTATAAATAACCTTCCTGACTACAACTTCGACTTCAAGGTTATGAAACCGGTGGACTACCCTTCTCGACTGAGTAATCTTTTCTGGGACTACGACCCTTTCTAACTTCCGTTCTCCTTTTCCCCTGTTGTCTCCTACTCTACCAACCTACCGTAGTGACCTGTGCCCAGACTCATTCGAGACCCTCTACCACTTCCTGTCCCTCCGGACCGGACAACGGTAACTACCGCAGCGTTTCTCAGCCTGTGTCGACTCGTTGACTTGTTGCTCCGCCGCCACCATACTCCTGGAGAACCGACTCACTGTGGTTCGTCTCGGAGCACGTCTCGTAGGCACTGTTTCGGTTTGTCCCGTTTTATTTAGGATCAGTCACGGCCCGAGTCTAGTGCGGCCTTCCTGTGGTAGTAGGTCCGTCCCTCCCCTGCGTCTCCGGTTCCCGGCGGGACGCGCTCCTGAGTGGAGAGGGACGGTCGGGACGGGGAGACTGCAGACCCGGTCTCGAGAGGAGGACACCCCTGACAACCCCCACGGGTAGGTACGGGGAGGGAGGGGCGAGTTAAGGTACGACGTCGTCTTGAGTTGTCGCTAGACCCGTTTGCCAGTGCAGAGTTTAGGATGAGAAGTGTCGACCGAGCGCCACAGGCAGTAACTGTGTCAAGAGTCGCGACCCTGGAGTAGAACAAGCCTAGCTAGAGCGTCGAGTGTGTCCCGGTCCCCAAATTGCTCACAGGTCACTACCCAGCTAGAAACAGTGATTTGGAAGACTTCTAAGCAATCGTACTGTCAGGAAATGGGATTTAGTGTAGGGAGGGAAGACGAGTGTCTTATGCAGTCACAGAGTACCTCTGGGTCTTGAACTCATACCCCCGGTGAAGGGGTTTAAGAAAAGGGTTTATTGAATAAAATTTCGTACCAGGGAAAACTTTCTTGTTCACACCAACAGATCGACCTTAAAAAAGGGTACCCCTTTTGGGAGGGGGTCTGATTAGGACGGGGTAGGTGAAGTAGGTCTACGTCGGGTGGGACCTGGGGGAGAGGTGGGGGTGGGTGTGCTCCGATAGACGAAGGAGACGTCCGTACTCTGGGTTTAGTCCGGTTCTTGCCGGAGGAAGACTGAAACCCGTCTTGATTTTGTACTCACTTGAGACCCTCAACCACTACCTGTCCCTCCGGACCGCACGACGACAAGTATCGCAGCGTTTCTCAACCTGTACTGACTCACTGACTTGACTTTTGTACTCTTCAGCGAAGAGTAGCGACCCACTCCAGACCGTTCGGTCATCCATGGAGCGACGAAGGGTCCACCACGAGCACCATTCTTGGGCGGACGGTCACGTTCTCCGGATTCTCTACACCCAAACTAGGGACCCAGCCCTTCTAGGGGACCTCCTCCCGGACCGTTGGGTGAGGTCACAAGAACGGACCTCTTAGGGTACCTGTCTCCTCACACCGCCCGACGTCAAGCACCCCAGCGTCTCTCGGTCTGTGCTGGTTTCGCTGGTGTCCGCACGTGCGTCAGTGGAGGCACGGGGACCTCTTCGGCTGAAGTCCGACCTCGGGTCGTCGCGACCCCACCCCCGTACGCTCCCGTCGTCTCGACACGGACTTCGGCAGGGGGACTGTAGAAAGAGCGAACCGTCCTACCCCTTTCGGTTGACCACGAGGTAGGACGTTCATTCGGTGTGTGGGCTCTCAGGACCGCTCTACACACAGGACGTCCTGCGGTTGTGGACCTTCTGGTCGTCGAGTACAGTTGTGGTAGGAAGTTGTCCGGGGTACTTGGTCGTAGTTGTCCCGCTGGCAAAGACCCCTTATTTTATCTCTCCCGGAGGAAGACGTCCCAAAACTATCTCAAATTGTCCTCCTAAAGTCAGGGGAAATAAAAAGTTCTATTTGAAGCTCCTAAGTGTATTTCCGGTAAGGTCGTCCTAATCAGGACGGAAGCGGAAGGACAGTGGGTCGCACTAGCTAAGACATTAACTACCTCAGAGTGCCGATCCTTAAATTTGATTCTTTTACCTTTATCTTGGTCCCGGTCCCTCCCGTTTCCCTTCGTCTCCGGGATCTTTGGGAAGGTCCTGGTGCAGGCGTGTCGTCAGTCGGGCGTGACCCCCACCAACGGGGTCGAGACGAGAACAAGAGCAGAATCTTTCGAGACGTGGGGAAAGGTGTCCCGGGGACTGTAGCGTTTCGACTCTGACGCGACACTAACCTGTGTCTCCTAGGTCCGTCGTCCCTGTAGAGTCCCCGGGTCCACTACTTTCTCTGGGACGAGGTCCCCGATGTGTCTGTCGATTTGGGGTTCCGTGGGACGGACGGGAAGTCGGTGGACTCTCCTCCCAATACCACTGTAGCGAGGGGATCCGTAGGCAACCGTGAGGGCGCGGAGACGCGGGGTCCCTGGCGACCGCCACGAGTGTCGTCGGGACACGGCCACTCCTCTACCGGGCAGGAGGGCGACCCGGGTGGAGAGGTGGTACGGTGGAAAGAGCTGGAGAGACACGGACGACGACTCTTGAATTGTCAACAGACCTGTCTTTTATTTTCATCCCGTGGCTCACTTCTCCGTCGAACTACCTCTCTCTCCTTCTGCGTAAATCCCCTCCACCCCTTCCCCCGCCGCGTCTCGGGTCGTCTCCAAGTCTCTGGAGGCACGGCACGGGTGAGTCGGGGTCGTTGGGGTGTCGAGACGACAAACCGTTCCGTGGCAGGAAAGGCACATGTTAAGACCAAGGTCATTACACGACCTACCTAATAGAAGTCGTCACTGTCATTGCGCATTGTTCGGTGGGTTTGGAACCCGAGATTTCTTGGAGGTAGAAAGTGACGAGTGGGTAGTGTGTAGACGACCCGTCAGGTGACTAGAGTCGACCCGAGTCAGTACGAGACCCTGGAGGCGGACGACACACCAAGCCGTCGGTCTCCTGAGTCGTAGGAGGTGTGCGGGGAGTGGCGGGAGACCGGTCGACTGGACCGTGCAACAATCTCGTCCCCGGTCTCCTTTCTCGGTTCGACCTTCTTTCAGTGAGGTGGACACGGAGACTCCTGTAGTCCCACGGGACACGGTGACGGAGTGTTCACTTTGTCACCGGTGCAGTCGCCGTCCCTCCTTGCTCTAGTAGGTCTCTTCCCTCAATTGTCTCTCCTTTTTTGTTTGGCATGTACGGGGACTCACAGAACCAACTGACGACACCGTCCGTCCGATAAGTGAGGACCGACCGGTCGTGACTCCACGTCACGATACATTCCACACTACGACACACTCCACTCCACGACGCACTCCCACTACGACACACTCCCCGCTACGACACACGCCCACTACGACACACTCCACACTACGACACACTCCCACTACGACACACTCCACTACGACACACTCCACACTACGACACATTCCCACTACGACACACTCCCACTACGACACACACTCCACACTACGACACACACCCACTACGACACACGTCCACTACGACACACTCCCACTACGACAAAAGCCCACTACGACACACTCCCGCTACGACACACACTCCACACTACGACAAACGCCCACTACGACACACTCCACACTACGACACACTCCCACTACGACACACTCCCACTACGACACACTCCCACTACGACGCACTCCCCCTACGACACACTCCCACTACGACACACTTCCACTACGACTCACTCCCACTACGACACACTCCCACTACGACACACTCCCACTACGACACATTTACACTACGACACATTCCCACTACGACACATTCCCACTACGACACACTTCCACTACGATTCACTCCCACTACGACACACTCCCACTACGACACACTCCCACTACGACACACTCCCCCTACAACACACTCCATACTACGACACACTCCACACTACGACACACTCCCACTACGACACACTCCCCCTACAACACACTCCATACTACGAGACACTCCACACTACGACACACTCCCACTACGACACACTCCACTACGACAGACTCCCACAACGAGACACTCCCACTACGACACACTCCCACTGCGACACACTCCCACTACGACAGACTCCACGACGACAGACTCCCACTACGACACACTCCCACTACGACACACTCCCACTACGACACATTCACACTACGACACACTCCACTCCACGACACACTCCCCACTACGACACACTCCCCACTAAGACACACTCCCCACTACGACACACTCCCCGTACAACACACTCCCCACTACGACACACTCCCACTACGACACACTCCCCCTACAACACACTCCACACTACGACACACTCCCACTACGACACACTCCCACTACGACTCCCCACTACGACACACTCCACACTACGACACACTCCCCCTACGACACACTCCCACTACGACACATTCCTACTACGACTCCCCACTACGACACACTCCACACTACGACACACTCCCACTACGACACACTCCCGCTACGACACACGCCACACTACGACACACTCCCACTACGACACATTCCCACTACGACTCCCCCACTACGACACACTCCCCACTACGACACACTCCCACTCCGACACACTCCACACTACGACACACTCCCACTACGACACACTCCACTCCACGACACACACCCACTACGACACACTCCCACTACGACACACTCCCCCTACGACACACTCCCCCTACGACACACGCCCACTACGACACACGCCCACTACGACACACTCCCACTCCGACACACTCCACACTACGACACACTCCCACTACGACACACTCCACTCCACGACACACTCCCCCTACGACTCCCCACTACGACACACTCCCCACTACGACACACACCCCCTACGACACACGCCAACTACGACACACTCCACTACGACACACGCCCACTACGACACACTCCCCACTACGACACACTCCCACTACGACACACTCCCACTACGACACACTCCACACTACGACACAAGCACACTACGACACACTTCCACTAGGACACACTCCCACTACGACACACTCCACACTACGACACATTCCCACTACGACACACTCCCACTACGACACACGCCCACTACGACACACTCCCACTACGACACACACTCCACACTACGACACACTCCCACTACGACAAAAGCCCACTACGACACACTCCCGCTACGACACACACTCCACACTACGACAAACGCCCACTACGACACACTCCGCACTACGACACACTCCCACTACGACACACTCCCACTACGACACACTCCCACTACGACGCACTCCCCCTACGACACACTCCCACTACGACACACTCCCACTACGACACACACCCTACTACGACATACTCTACACTACAACACACTCCACTCCGCGACACACTTCCCACTACGACACACTCCACACTACGACACACTCCACTACGACACACTCCACACTGTGATACTCTACTACCGGACACGAGTGGACGTGTGTACAAACTGACGTCGAATCGGTGCTTCCCATGTGTGAGACCCAAGTCAGTCGACATAAATTTAGGTCCGAGATGGTGACCGATCCACTGTCTGCAATCGGTTAAATCAAGTAGAAGGGACAAATATAAAGTGTCGGGAGTAGACATTTTATCTCTGCTCTTAGATGCACGGACTTTTCCAATGTCGTTTTCTCCTTGTAATGTCCTTTGTGTAAGTTACCGTGCATGACGTCTCATTCACCAGTCATTAACAACTCATGGCAGTAAGGATGCGAGTACTACTACTGCGACGACCATTACGGACACTACCACTACTACCACTACCACCACCACTACCACTACCACTACCACCACCACCACCACCACTACCACTACCACTACCACCACTACCACTACCACTACCACCACTACCACCACTACCACTACCACCACTACCATCACCACCACCACTACCACCACTACCACTACCACCACTACCACTACCACTACCACCACCACCACCACCACTACCACCACCACTACCACCACCACCACCACTACCACCACTACCACTACCACTACCACCACTACCACCACTACCACCACTACCACTACCACCACTACCACTACCACTACCACTACCACTACCACCACTACCACCACTACCACCACTACCACTACCACTACCACCACCACTACCACCACAACCACCACCACCACCACTACCACCACTACCACCACTACCACTACCACTACCACCACCAGCACTATCTACATCACTACTACTACCACCACTACCACTACCACTACCACCACTACCACTACCACCACTACCACTACCACCACTACCACTACCACCACCACTACCACTACCACCACAACCACCACCACCACCACTACCACCACTACCACTACCACTACCACCACTACCACCACTACCACCACTACCACTACCACTACCACCACTACTGACCCCTACCACCACCACCACTACCACCACTACCACCACTACCACTACCACCACCAGCACTATCTACATCACTACCACCACTACCACTACCACTACCACCACTACCACCACTACCACCACTACCACTACCACTACCACCACTACTGACCCCTACCACCACCACCACTACCAC